>CM076570.1:1058675536-1058821120 GCA_034641835.2 Pinus albicaulis | reverse complement strand
TAGATTCCAAATTGCTATTAGTCCCCCCGAATGACCCATAGTGTCCACAGCAACCGCCTTCCAACCTGCTTTGAAAGAAAAAAATAGATTGATAGCTTTATCACGAGCACACATCGTCTCCTGGCCTAAGATAATAAAAGTATTAGCAGAAGAGATCATTTCCCTGAGGCAATGAGCTTTGGAGGCATCGCCCAACCCCCGTATATTCAGTGAAATGATGTGATTCATGATGAATCCGGCTCCGGGTGGCATGCTCTAAGTGCCCGAAAATCATCCCTAGTGCTTTGACTGATAGAAATGGGAATGTCAGTAAGATTATCCTCGTCCTCTGTAAACAAGGCGACGGCTTTGAATTTTCCTCTTGAATGTTTATTGACCGATCTGGAATTACGTCTACCATCTTGTAGAATCGGAGAGGGAACAGAAGATCCCGACACAGACAATGTAGGTGGTCTATCAAAGACCGTGAGGGCTGCGAAATCATTATTGGGATTAGCCAAGATAGACTCCAGGTCGCTGCCTGCAGAGTTCCGGGGGGAATCCGGACAATAGATGGGGTCATCGGGCTCGGAAGAAATATCTACAGTAGAGTGGGGACCAGTTGTGTGATGGGGTTTGGGCGCAGATGACTCACCCACATAGAAATTAGTATTAGGAAGGATGGGGGGATCAGCTTTTGTAACAACATGATCAGTGACCGAAACAGATTGGGTCTGCTGGGAGGCCTGTAGGACAGTGGAAATACCAGAATCGCGGCCATGAAAGGGGAAGAGATGATTTCCCTCAGGAGGGGGATTATCCACAGCGACCAAAAGGTTAGACGAAGTAGAAGATACACGTTCAACATTTGATACAATATTGTGAACAGGTTCCAATACTCGGGAATTATGTAAAGTCCCATCAGATTGTTCTTGGGCAGTCACAAATGCCTCTTCATCAGAGATTTGGGGACTAGGATTACCTGAGAAAGAGCGACCATGTTCGACATTCGATCGGCAACCAACAACAAGAGGACCAGGAGCTTCATTAGAGCGAAACATGCGCATTCTAAAAGGACAATGCTCCCGCAGGTGGCCAGTGCGATGACAAATAAGGCATCGAAATGGAATGCCCCAGAAGTCAATGCGCTGCCTATGTCTTCGATTTCCCCATATTAGGTCGATGTCGCCAGGCAGACCACCCGAATACTCAAGTTCGACTAGAATCCATGCCACCCGCTTATCACTGGAACCAACAATACTTGGGTCAATATACTTAGTCGAACCAATGGAATTGCCAATTGCCCGAAGTGCCTTGATGGTCTAGTATTCCAGAGGGAGACCCGGTAACTTAACCCAAATAATGTGGTTCTGAGGGGCCTCCATAACTGGGTTAAAGCCAAGAAACCATGGAATTAACTGCATGAAGCTTCTCCCACGCACCCAGGTTCTGCTAATAATCTTGTACACATCGCTTTCATCCATGAAATGTACACTAAACCAGCCGTTGATGAGCGTGCTCACCTTCGGAGTATAGCCGATGAGCGGCTACCAATGCTTACTTATCCAATTAGCAGAATCGAATTCAGCATTATCCAGAAACAGCCATCTGCCAATGACCTCCCGCTTCTACAGGCTGGCAACGCGACCACAAAGATCATCATAATCCAGAGAAACTTCCTTAATTTCCATTTTGTGCTTAAAGCAATTATATCTCTTCCTGTGACGACCACCCCTCTTCTGATATTTGTTTCTACCAGGCAAATGATTCACTTTCGGAGATGAAGAATGGATGCACTGCTGAATAATGAACTTATCAACTTTGTCTCGCATAATATTTTCAGATAGAATAGCTTGTTTTGGTTCAAGAGTCTTCCTATTATTAGCGGGAAGGATGGGACAGGTGGCACCTTTGTGCTCCATTTAAAAGGTAATATTTATAGACGCAGTAGCCGTCATTGCGAGACTCTCGTCAGAGCCAATTGTGGTGAGATAAATGCTAGTATGCCAAATAGACTCCACATAAGATACTGACGATATCACACAACCTTAAGAGGAGAGCCAGATATAAATAGTTCTGACAGACAATGACGATGGTAGCTAGAAATGAGGTAAGATTAAGGAGACCTTGAGATGGAAAGAATAATGATCCGTCAGATAGTACTAGGAACGAAACTTGGATGAGGGAGAAAGAAGTAATGTAATGTCAGGTTGGAGCTACGATCAGATAAAAGAATGTTATCAATTGTGCTTTGATGATCGGGAATAATAAAGGAAAATGTCAGAGTGGGGAAACCTAGAGAGCTCAAATCCTAATCCACCTAACACCATCATAGGATATCCCAAGACCTAAATTCCTCCTCGGTATAATGCCCCTACAATTCAATTTGGGATCCAGGTATGATGTAGAGAAGGGAAATCAAGGACAAGGTGCTTCAGAAGCAAGATCCGAATAAGGACACAAAATCATTCCAATGCAATTGTGCCTGAGGATTGAAATGACAATCTGCTTAGCGTAGATAACGTTCACAGCCACATAATTCAAATATTCCGGTCGATTTCCAACGGCGGTACAGATATTTTAAAAAACCGGTTGCCGGAATAACCAGTTCAATAAGGAAAAATCTATACACAGCAGTAGCAGCATATACAACCAGGAAATGACCACCATTTTTTGCGAACTCTGATACTAATGCTTTTACAAGGACGAGAGATATTGAATAAGTCCACCCAATACCTCCACCAACTTTGTCAAATGCAGTGGGAATTTGAATCACGTAGAACAGATTTAGAAGTAAAATTCTGTGATGAAGAAGTTGAGATAGAATCATCAACGACGATAGCCACCATTGGATTTATGGACGTTATATGTAGACCCAAGGATAACGAATGCAGTCATGAGTAATACGAGAATAATAATAATGTCAATAAGATCAGAATAGTTGTTAAACAGATCAATTGACATATTGTGAACTCATCGACAAAGCATCGAACCTCCACATGAATCAGAGTATGACACAGCCCTCATGTCGCAAAAGCCACCAATAGCAACAACCGAGAGTCCACAATAGGTACCAGCTAATAACATAAACCACCAATAGTATGTCTGATTTCCATTCGGGGTCTACAACGTCAAAAGCCACTATATGCAACAATTGATTGTTCATATTAGGTTCCAGCTTTACCAGAACATAGGGGAGGCCACTGTTCGATGGAAGTCAGTGAGAAATGATCTCTAAGAGACAAAAGATACAGCAGAAGCCACCATAAGCAACATCCAATTGTTCACATTGAGTACCAGCAATATTCATGTCATGATAGCCACCATATACAACATCATATTGACATAAATGGGTACCAGCTTCAAACATACATAAATAGCCATCAATAGCAACAATCGAAGGTCCAGAATGGGTACCAGCTCTGAAGAATCAACTGTACTTAGAGAATCAACCAACCAACAATGCTAATGAACTAAGAACCCTATTTGTCCGCAGTCTGCCTACAGGGGGACATACAACCTAAAGCTTGAACAATGCAATGCATTCTACCCACGTCAGATGTAGCTCGACCCATCCCTGGTCCCTGAAGCATTCCTCCCCCACCAATGTGGCAACCTTCTGCTCACTGCCTCCATCTGTTGTCAGTGGTAGCTCTGATATTCAGCTGAAGGATGCCATTGGTTTTTTCTCACCGATCCAGCCAATTGGAAGGCCGTTGGGCAGGAAGGAAAGATGCAATGGATCAGGCATCAACCATTTATGTGAATATATATGTTAATTATTTAAAAATGTTAAAATATACGATCAGCCCAACCATTTATATCGGATGCGGTGAGCTCGATTTGGAAATCGGCTCGGCTCAAACATTTAGCTGGGATGGTTTTGCAAAACTACAATGCGGCGAGCGTGGATCGAACACGCGACCTTCAGATCTTCAGTCTGACGCTCTCCTAACTGAGCTATCCCCACTACATGAGAGTAAATGATTTAGAAACCTTCGTATCATTGTTATCACAAGATTGTTGCAATCAATAAGTTGAAGAAATTTTGTGATCTTGTCTGTGATACTACAGTAAGGATGACTACTCAGATTTTTCTCCGTCACATGATATGAATTTTGTAGATAAAACCTAAGAGAGCATAATTGTACCAAGTTACTGCAACTACTCTTATATGTGCCTTTATTTTCTATTAGGCTAGGGCTACTTGTGGATTAACTGCTGCAATGGGATTAAATAAAAATTAGTAGTTTAAAGAGGCTATAGTGTACAAATTTTCAAATAACAATAGTCTATAGTGTACAAATTTTCGAATAACAATAGTCTATTGTGTATAAATATATGATTATATTTTCATATTTATTTAATATAATTATAAAATTACATTATAAAAAAAAAATCTATTAAAACTACTCTTAATTTAATTAATTGTAAAAAGAAAACCAACTCTAATCAACTTATATTAATCACATTATACCCTCTTTTTGAATAAAGATAATTTCATGAGAGTAACGGAGATGCGTCTGAGCTGCATCTCCTCTTAATTATGTGTCATCCACTTTTCTGTTTACGAGGATCCTCTTCATATCCTCCCAACAATTTCAACTCCTCTCTTTTTAACTTAATGCGAAATGTGATGCAAAGCAAGCTCTCAATTGAGTTTTACATAACGGCATAATATTTCCTTGTTATAACTAATATTCCTAGATGTTAATTTTCTTCAATATAATTTTATAATAAATAAATAACTATGTTAAATTTAGCTTGTGGATTGGCTTCAATATAATCCCTCACCCCTCAACTCCTATGGCTCCCCGGGAAGCACTTTATTTCACATGTTTTGAAATGGTTTCATGAAATCATCCCTAGTTTATGGACTTTGTTCATTTTATTGTAAGTTATGATTTTGGGTGTTTCTAGTAAGCCTCGCATTTGCATTAAATGTCCTTCCATGTTCATGTACAATTGAATATAATAGAAAATGACTGGGCACCCTCGTGAAATTGGGGTTAGGTTAAACATTAGAGAACAAGTATAAAGCACAACTTGTTGCTAAAGGTTTTGCGCAGCAGGAAGGGATATATTATGAGGAAACGTTTGCTTCTACAACTAAATGGAACACCATCTGACTCACACTTGCCTTAGCAGCTCAACAAAGATGGAAAGTTCTTCAAATGGATGTAAAAAGTTCTTTCCTCAATGGTGATTTACAGGACAAAGTGTACATGACACAACCACCAGCTTTTGAAATTGAAGGACGGGAACATAAAGTCTGCAAACTGATAAAGGCTTTATATGGGTTAAAACAAGCTCCCCGAGCTTGGTATGCTAAAATGGATGAATACCTTCGGAAAGTTAGTTTTCAACAAAGTGAATCTGATGACACCTTGTATGTACATCAACAAGGTAAAAATCTAGTGATTTTGGTTATGTATGTAGATTAATTAATTAGCACTGGAAAAAATGATGATCATATTGCACATGTGAAAAAGAAGTTACATGTAGGTTTTAAGATGACATATTTGGAATTACATCACTACTATCTTGGATTTGAAGTATTCCAACGCTCACATCATATCTTCATTTCTCAGAGTAAGTATGCAGCAGAAATTCTTCAGCAATTTGGAATGTAGGATTGCGAGCCTGTTCTCACTCCTATGGAACAAAACTTGAAACTTTCAAAATTTGAAGGGGGGGGAATGGTGGATAGCACTACTTATAGACAGTTGATTGGTAGCTTGATTTATCTGACAACTACTCGACCATATATTTCTTATGTCGTCAGTATTCTTCCTCGCTTTATATAGGAACCACGAGACAGCCACTAGAATGTAGCTAAAAGAGTTCTCCATTATATCCAAGGAACAAAAGATTTTGGTCTTCTTTACAAAAAGACTAAAAATTTTGTGCTTGGTGGATTTTCAGATGCTGACTTTGTTGGCAGTATTGATGATAGGGCATCAACCTCGGGTTGTTTAATGAACATGGGGTCAGCTGCAGTGTCCTGGAGTTGCAAGAAACAAGCTACACTGGCCACTTCTTTAGCAGAAGCAGAGTACATTTCAGCATGGGAAGCAGCATGTGAGATTGTTTGGTTGCATAGAGTTTACAGGACCTGGGAATTCCTCCAACAGAAGCTACTTCATTATTCATCAACAATCAGTCAGCAATAAAGCTTGCCAAGAATCCAGTTTTTCATTCAAAGACAAAGCATGTTGACACCAAGTATCATCATATCAGATCACTCATTGCAAAGGATGTCATCAAGCCGATTTAGTGTCCTTCAAAAGATCAGACCTCCAATATCTTCACCAAACCTCTTGGTAGAATAAAATTTACTAAGTTCGGAGATGAACTTGGTATATGCTGTAATGTATTTTGGATCATAGGGGGGAATGTTAGATGATCCAAATAAAATAATGTAAATTTAGGATAAAAATATTTATTAAACTACAATATTTAATAAATATTAGAGACACTTAGAAATAGAATATTGTTAGCAAAGATAGGACTCTAAAATTGAGTTGTATCTTAAGCTCTAAAATAGGAATAAAGTTAGTAGATTAGATAGAAGATCATTTATTGTAAATGGACACTTGTTATTTTTTCAAGTGATCCATAACTAAATTAAGTTAGGACATATAGCTTATAAATATGTTAGTCTCCTGATTGCAAATTTAGTAGAAGTATACGTTTGTAAACTCTTGCAACTTTTTATGTAATTTATTTTCCATTATTAATAAAATTAAGTTTCTGGGGACACTTCTGCCATTAAATTCTAAGTTGTTTGTCGGTCAGAAGGACCGCAAGCATATACTGCGGGATAATAGATATGATATGGATGACATCGTGGTTCAGTTGAGAGAAATTGAGCACAACATCAACTCAGATTCAAACACAGTCTGCAACACCTCAGAATGGAGAAGTCATCAATGACGCAAGCCCAATCAACATGGTACGTCTCCAGAACAACCAATGATCATCCCTGATTAATTATCTCCCTGTGATTTCTACTATTTGTGCCTTTCCACTAGTTGGTTCCTGAATTTATCTCTTATGTGTTCTTTTTATGTCTTGTTATGTGTACTATATTGTTCCAACAATGTGCTTGTTGTGCCATTGGTAAACTTAGTGTAATTGTTATATATATTAGCTTGTACTCATGGTTTTTGCTCAAAATCAGAATAACTATTACTTTTGATTATATGTGGACATGGAATTTTTGGCCACCATAATAAACACGATGCCACAATGCATATGAATTATAAATTTTTATTTTTGGGATATAATAATTAAAATCGTATATTAAATTTCACATGCAAACCTTGCATTATTGTACTAAATATATTAAAGAGTAAAAGGTTATGCATATCGATTATAAATTTTGATTTTTTCGATATAATAATTAAAATCGTATATTAAATTTCACATGCAAACCTTGCATTATTGTACTAAATAATTAAAGAGTAAAAGGTTATTAACATGTTATCGTCAATTATACTTAATTATGGAATTTAATCCACTTAATGATATTTAGTATTGTACAGTCATATGTTAGAATGCATTCATAGATATGACTAATCCAAAAACATATTTGTGACTTATAATAAATCTAGAACTATAATCACTTACAAAAGATGGGAAAGGGTGACCTGTGAATAAAAATATCATATCCAACTGTTATGCAACAAAGATCATCCAAAACTGTATACACTTATACTAAATCTAGAACTGTAATCACTTATAAAATATGGGAAGTGGTGACAGTGGATCCTCAAGTCTATTGTGTGACTCTCCTATTTTGAAAATTTTATTCTGGCCACACTTTCGCCATCGTAGCAAAATTGTGCTCAATGCACCCTCTCCCAACTGTACTATTCCCAAAGAGTAAAAATAAATAATCATGGGGAATTACTCAATAAGATTTACAAATTAAGGAACTTTTATTCTCTTCGGGTAAATAAAAACGGATCTGTGATACCGTGATAGGATATGTACTCACGTTTCTCTTGTCATATGATTTGCACGTAAAGCATAAGAAGTGCCTCCCTTGTTAATTGCGGTATTGTCGTTTGGTTGACTTAAGGTGCGCAAAATTAAAAGAATAATTTATCTATGTATTTTAGAATAAACAGGAAGCAAATTTATAAGTAATTATCATATATAAATTTAATAGGGATAACATATTATTAGTTAAAATCAGTGATATCAACTTATTTATATTATTTAATATATCATATTTTTATATAAAATAATTTTCTTTTTATTTTATATATTACTTATTAAAAACAATTAAAAAAAAAACTATTTTAAATGATAGTGTACATGTATTTCTCATGTAAAGTATACCATATAGTTATGAATAAAGGTGTTAAATATAAGATATATACGATATATCATACATACGAATATATATGTTATTTATCTGGAATGCAGGGAGCACGGATAAGAGATCCGCTTGACCATTTACCTGGGATGCTTTTGCAAGCTAGGATGCGGTGAGCGTGGATCGAACACGCGACCTTCAGATCTTCAGTCTGACGCTCTCCCAACTGAGCTATCCCCGCAACATGAAAATAAATGGTTTAGAAACGGTGGTGTCATGATTATCACAAGATTGTTGCAATCAATAAGTTGAAAAACTTTTGTGATCTTGTCTGTGATAAGGATGGGTACTCAGATTTTTCTCCGTCACATGATATGAATTTTGCAGATAAAACCTAAGAGGGCATAATTGAAACAAGTTACTGCTGCTACTCTTATATGTGCCTTTATTTTCTATTAGGCTAGAGTTACTAGTGGATTAACTGCTGCAATCAGATTAAATAAAAATTAATAGTTTAAAGAGGCTATAGTGTACAAATTTTCAGATAACAATAGTATAGTGTATAAATATATGTTTATATTTTCATATTTATTTAATATAATTATAAAATTACTGTATAAAAAAAAAAATCTATTAAAACTACTCTTAATTTAATTAATTGTAAAAAAAATTCCAATTCTAATCAACCTATATTAATCACATTATATCCTCTTTTTGAATAAAGATAATTTCATGAGAGTAACGGCAATGCGTCTGAGCTGCATCTCCTCTTAATTATGTGTCATCCACTTTTCTGTTTACGAGGATCCTCTTCATATCCTCGCAACCATTTCAACTCCTCTCTTTTTAACTTAATGCGAAATGTGATGCAGAGCAAGCTCTCAATTGAGTTTTACATAACGGCATAAGATTTCCTTGTTAGAACTAATATTCCTAGATGTTAATTTTCTTCAATATAATTTCATAATAAATAAATAACTATGTTAAATTTAGCTTGTGGATTGGTTTCAATATAATACCTCGCCCCTCTTCAACATAATTTCATAATAAATAAATAACTATGTTAAATTTAGCTTGTGGATTGGTTTCAATATAATACCTCGCCCCTCAACCCCTACGGCTCCCCAGGAAGCACATTATTTCACATGTTTTGAAATGGTTTCATGAAATCGTCCCCAGTTTATGGACTTTGTTCATTCTATTATAAGTTATGATTCTGGGCGTTTCTACTAATCCTGGCATTTGCATTACATGTCCTTCCATGTTCATCTGCAGTTGAATATACCACAAAATGGCTGGGGCACCCTCATGAAATTGGCATAAGGATAAATCCTGGATAATTGGGGATGTAGCTCAAACGGTAGAGCGCTCGCTTTGCATGCGAAAGGTACGGAGTTCGATACACCGCATCTCTGCTGATTTTACTGCTAACAACAGTCTTTGTCAATGATATGGGTTATTGATTGTTGAGACCACAGTTTTCAGAGTGTAAGGCTGAGGGCTCTGAGATAAATTTTGGCTTGCAATAGTCATCAATTTAATTTATTACTAACAAAACTCATCCACGATCACATGTATTTAGCATGAGTTTTCGGTTCCGAGAGGAGCAGTCTCCATATTCATTATTAACAACAATGAAAAGTCCATAGCCGGAGGTCCATTCTTGCTATTGCGTTAGGATCCGTGGCGCAATGGTAGCGCGTCTGACTCCAGATCAGAAGGTTGCGTGTTCGATTCACGTCGGGTTCATTGCTTAAATGTTCAAGCATTTTTCCATATTGTCTCAATTGACACCACCAAAGCGAAGCAGCGCCCTTTTTAATGCTCTGGATCGATCGAACTGTAATGTAATTTATGTAGAATTAAGCGAAGGAGCGCCCAGTTTAATGCTCCTATTTCTATGCTTTTACGTTCCGTTCTGCTTTGTTTTTCCTCTCATAATAGCAAGGCTTGCATCAAAAACTTCCTCATCTAATTAACCAATCAACATGATTCAAAATCAAAAACTTCCTCATCTAATTAACCAATCAACATGATTCAAAATAAGGCTGGTATAAAAAAACTTCCTCATCTAATTAAGCAATCAACAAGGCTCAAAATAAACCCACGTGCGAATTGGTTTAACATGACTCAAAATAAGGCTGGCATAAAAAAAACTTCCTCATCTAATTAACCAATCAACAAGGCTCAAAATAAACCCACTTGCAAATTGGTTTACGTTTACAAAATAAACCCTACTAGCAACATACAACACCAGCACATCTACTTGGAATCAAACATAATGGCATACTCTTTCTCTAAAGAAACGATCAACGATGTATATGGGACCATGTAGTACCAGTGTTTTGGGAACAGCCTCCAGCACGCCACGGGCTCAATCTAGCTCCCTTAAATCGACACAAATAGTCATAAGGAATCTATCATATATGTTTTTTTTTGTGTTTTTTTCTGTGTTTATTTCTCACTGAACTATATGGCTTTTCCGGTGTATATTGCTTCCTACTCCATTCTTTACACACTGAGCATGTCTACTTGTTGGATGCCTACAATAAGAAACTTCAATATTATGTGGATCCACTAGCCTATGACTCAAGTTGTGATTGAAGAATTTCATATATACAGTCTATTATATGTACTATGTACTGGATTTTTTAGGGTGTTGAGTCCATTTATATATTCAAAAATGCATTTTAAATTAAAAAGCAATCACAATCTCATTCGAAATTGTATGGTCTAATTTCAATCAAAAAACAAAATCTCTAATACTTTGACTGCCTTATACTTGTAATCTAACTATTGGATCCTAGTCAATTTTGCTTAAGATCTAAGAACGAATTGTAAGAATCATAAGTTTGAGTTGTACAATATGCACACCCAATGGATTTTTTAGTGTGATGAATTTATTTATGCATTCAAAATGCATTTTAAATAACAAAAAAACACAATATCACCCAAAATTGTATAAATTCATCACACTAAAAATCCATATATATATATATATGCACACTATGTTTTTCCTATATGCGAGGACACATCATTATTTAAACTTTATATATATATATATATATATATATATATATTATAAAGAACAATTTTTTTGGATGGTGTCCACATGAATGTATTTGAAAAAAAAACTTGTTTCCATAGGACTAGCAAATCCCTTTCTTCCTATAGGACTTATAGCTTTACGACCCAAGGAACTATTGACACTATTTTTTTCTACCACTAAGTTCTATAGTGCGTTAGAGTGTTTATTAGGATAGTAGGATTGACCATCTGCCTCAAATACTTAGTCATGCCCAAACATACCTTTAAGAGGAGTGTTAAACGTCAAAAATATTTCTTGATGGAAAATGATGTTAGGCAGAAAGATTGTCTAAGCTATCATACCATGGAAGCATCTAAGTTATTATTCTACTTATCAAAGTTAGTGCTAGGATCTTGATACATTGGTTGCATGACATCCTTTGATTTTTGAGTAAATTGATTAAACTATATGTGTTGGTCACAATAAACCAAGGAAACCAAAAAGGTCTCAATAGAAAAGCATGACTAAAAGGCTATTATCATAAAAAAATAGTCAGTTAGTGTAAGAAATATTTTGATAATGAGAAAAAAAACTGGTTTATTAAATTAAGTGAAGAAGCTAATTAGATAATATGTGAGTAGTTAAGTGCACAACACAAATGAGAGAGTGTGCATGTAGATATATATAGAGATGGTGTCTTTGCAAAATATAGTATAATTGATAACAATATACAATGACAACTTAAATAATTTTAAATGTGCTAAAAATATAAGTGTAAGTTATATATATGTATCAGGTAGCGGACCATAAACTAAATAATACAAACTTGAACACCAAAAATTACTCAAAATCAATAAAATATATTAAATGAACATTTATTGCAAATGCCTTAAATTTTATGGGAGAAATGACATGTACATGGTTTCCAAAAACACTAGGACCGCAATAAAATATTACATGAACATTTATTGAAAATGTCTTAAAGTTTATGGGAGAAATGACATGTACATGGTTTCCAAAAACACTAGAAAATGCCTTAAATGTTATGGGAGAAATGACATGTACTTGCTTAAGGTTATGGGAGAAATGACATATACATGGTTTCCAAAACACTAGGACCGTCCCTGCATTTAGCTATAAGTTTTATAATTTACTGCCAATGAAAATGAGTAACACCACATCCTAGCCATTATGGTTGGTTAGGTGATAGTGGACCCCTATGAGGTTATAGATAGATTTAGCTAAGCGTTTTATCAAGGTAATATACATGTGATTTTGAAAGCATCCTTTTTGTTAAAAAGCACAGGGGCTAAATGAGTAACACCACATCCTAGCTATATGGTTGGTTAGATGATAGTGGACCCCTATGAGGTGATTGACACATTTAGCTAAAATTTTTATAAAGGTGATAGACATGTGATTTTGAAAGCATCCTTGTTGTATTTTCTAATTGAATTTTTGAGTTTCTGAGAAAAACAATAACAATAGTGGGCTTCTATGGGGCACAACAACAACAATATGGGGGCTACATGTGCACAACAATAACAATAGGGGTTACACTAACAATAACAATAAGGGGGATACACTAGTATTATAGAGATCTAGCATGCCCCTCTCCTTCAAAAAAAATTTTGTCATCAGTGCTTGAGTAGCTCTTGATGCTTCTATATAAAACTATCATCCTCCCATGTGGAATCTTCAGTGGATAAGTTCTTCTGCTTAATGAGATACTCTGAAATTCATCGATTCCATAATCATTGAATTGTTGTTTTCGTGACTGCTTCAAGCTATAATATGATTTTTACTTCTTCCTCAAGTTATAGCAATACTGTTTGAACTAGAAGCTTGACACCGATGTCATTCTTTAAGTATGAAACATGGAAAACTGGGTGTACTCGAGAAGATATAAGAAACTCCAATTTGTATCACATAGTACCAATCTTTTGAAACACCTTATAAGGACCATAGTACTTGGGTGATAATTTATTATCCTTATTATCTTTCTTGAGGGACATTTGTTTGTATGGTTGTATTCGTAAAAATACCTGGTCACCTACATCAAAACTCCTTTCACTCGATGTTGATCTGCCTATTGTTTCATTTGATTTTGTACCAGAGTGAGGTTATCCCTTAACAGTTGGAGTACTTGTTTTTTATGCTCGATGTGATATTCCATTGCTTGAAACATGTAATTTTAACTTAAATATGATATGATAGATGGTGGATAATATCAATAATGTGCCATAAATGGGGTCATTTTTACTACAATATGGAAGGAAATTTTATACCACTATTCAACCAAAGGTAACTACTACTTGACCCATTATGCTTGTTTATCAGATAAAAAGCAACGAAGATATCCTTCCAAACACTTTTTCGCTATATCAACTTTCCCGTCAGATTGAGGATGATAAGATGAGCTATGAGCTAATTGAGTACCAAGACAAGAAAATAATTTCATCCAAAAATTTCGAGTGAAAATGGGATCTCTGTCACTTACAATAATATTCAGGTTTTCATGTAGCTTTTAAATTGTTTCCATAAATGTATTATCAATTGTACATGCTTTAAAAGATGAGATAATGCACAAAATTGTCCATACTTGGTAAGTCTATCAATTACCACCATGATGGCACTCTTTCCTTCATACTTGGGTAAACCTGGGACAAAATCCATTGAGACCTACTCCAAATGTTGGCTTGGAATACCTAAAGGTTGTAACATACCTGGGGTCTTAATTGGCTCAACTTTATTTTGTTGGAAAACCAAACATTTTTCACAAACTTCTAAATATTAGATTTTTAGGCCATCACAAAAAAAATCCTTCTTGACCATGTAGTAAATTTTTAAAAATCCCGAGTTTCCTCCTAAGGGGGAAGTGTGCAATTCCAAATGAATTTTTTCTTTGAGTTGGGAATTCGTACAAATATATAAGCGATATTTGTACCATAATGAAACACTTTTCCAGATATATTAGATGTATTGGGTTCATGTTGAAACTTTTAAATGACTCTCCACACCTCTTCGTCATTCTTCCATTCATCCCTTGCTTTTTTTATCCAATCAGGTTGGATAATATAAATGGCACAGAGAAATACTTCCACATCCTCATCCTTTCTTGAGAGTTAATCTGCAACAACATTTTGCTTCCATTTCTTGTAGAATATTTAAAATTCATAACCCAACATCCTTGTGACCCATTTTTGTTGCTCTTCTGAAGATAATATTTATTCCAAAAAATATTTTAGACTATCGCGATTTGTTTCTACTTTGAAGTGTCTTCCCATTAGGTAAGTCCCCATTTCTTTAGTGCATGTAGTATTTCCAACATTTCCTTCTCATAAACATGTTTGTGTAAATACTTTCCCTTGATTGGATGACTTTCAAAAGCAACCAATCTTTCTTCTTGCATTAAAATATCACCAATTCCATTTTCTCAGGTATCACATTCTACAATAAATGTTTTTGTGATGTATGATGTAGCTAATAGTTGTGCTTGGCACATTTCCTCTTTAAGATGCTCAAAGGCCATAGTTGCTTCTAGATTCCAATAAATTTCATATTCCTTCAATAATGTTGTTATAGGTGTTTCTATTCTCCCATAATTCATAAAAAACTTGCAATAGTACCTAGTCAAGCCAAGAAATCCTCGAATATGTTTTAGGGTTGGGTATTTTCCATTCCTTAATGGATTTTTTTTTAGGGTCTACCTTAACACCCTATTGAGGTACAATATGACCCAAATATTCCACCTCCTATAACCTAAAGAAAAATTTGAAGGTTTTTTCATATAATTGTTTCTCCTCTAATAGTTTGAGCACCTTGTCAACATGTTGAACATGATCCTTCCAAGACTTGTAGATTAGTATATCATCAAAAAATAATAACACAAATTTTCTAAGGAAGGGTTTGAAAACGGAATTCATCAAACCTCGAAATGTGGAAGGTGCATTAGTGACGCAAAAAGGCATGACCAAAAACTCATAATGACCTTCATGAGTTCTGAATATTGTTTTCCGAATGTCTTTATTCTTGATTCTAATGTGATGATATCCTGAATGAAGATCCAACTTGGTGAAATAAATTTCTCCATCCAATTTATCCAAAAATTCATCAATGATAGGAATGAGAAATTTATCTTCTTCTTTTTTGAAATAATGATTCCATACAGGTAAAGTTTTAGTAAGAAGATGTGGAAAAACATGTGAGGATTTTTCTTGAAACCCAATGTTTTGGACTTCAAATTGATTCCATCTTCAAGGGTTGCACTTCACAATGAGAAGTTATAATGTACTTTTCGAGCTATTTATATTTAATGATATAGGTTTAAAATTTTCTTTTGTTAGTGCACCTCATGATCTTTTTAATATATTAATAGTATTTTAATATTAATTATAAATTTTTAATTTTCTTAAATAGAGCCTACCAATTATTACTAAGTTTAATACCATCATCCATATTCATGGCGTTGATCGTTTTTTCGATTTCTATAGCTTATTTAACTCTTCTTTTTAAATAGTTTTCTTATTTTTTGGTAAGTTTAGCATTTTCCATGCAAATTTGATGAGAAGAGGAGCATGCATGTTCCACCAAGGTAGATTTTGATGCTCTGATTCTCAATATGTCAGTGGCATGCTCTTTAAGTCTAATGCTAATTGATCTACCTATTTCACCTATGTATTCTTTTCCACAAGAAAAAGGAATAATGTAAACACCTTTATGTTGATTAGGGTACAATTGGTCTTTGAAAAAGTCGATTATTTTTCTAATTGTGTTTGGAGGGGTAAAGGCAACCATGATATACTTTTTTAATTTTGGTTATTTTATGTGTAAATACTTTTATGAAAATAAGGGTGATTTAGTCTAAAGTTCTTTTTTTATTTCTTTTTATTTAGAGTTTGGTGAATTGTTTTTTCAATGATATTTCTATGATATCCATTGTGTTTAAAGGCTTTGTAAATATTTCCAAGTTCATGATTCAAATGATCTGGATAAGAAATTATTAAAGCTCTTGTAGTTAGGGTTTTAATCATCACAATTTTTTTTCTCAGATGGTGATGAGATTTTTCATGCAAATATCTATCAGTGTAGGTTTTATTCTTGAATACTTGGTGTTTTATTTTTCCATTTTTCTTGGCAAGAAGGACATCAAGGAAATGAAATTGGTTCTCATTTTAAATTTCAATAATGAATTTGGTATGTTCTAAGAGGTTGTTGATATGAGATATAAAAGCATCAAGTTTTTATTCTCCATGACACCATTTTGCGAATATGGCATCCACATATATTTTCCATTCTTTTGGTGTGTAAGGAAATGAACTAAGAGATCTTTGTTCAAAGTGATCCATATAAATATTTTCTACTATCGGTGATAGTGGAGATCCCATAGCTACACCATGTGTTTGTTCATAAATTCTTCCTTTGAAACTAAAGCATGATGATTTAAGACAAAGTTTTAGTAATTCAACAATTTCACTATCAATAATGGTCCTCATAAATTTTATAGCATCATCCACTGGGATATTAGTTTAGAGTGATACTATGTCGAAACTAACAATGATATCTTCATTTTTTTTAACTTTTTCACCCACTAGACAAAGGATATAGAATATTTAACATAAGAGGAGGTGTTACCATATAATGGGCACAAATTTTCTGCAAGGTATTTTTCTAGTAGATAAGTGGGTGATCCTATGGTATTTACTATAGGTATCGATGGGATTCGAGTCTTATGTATCTTGGGAGCACCATATATTCTAGGGATAATTGAGCTGGAGGGTGTGATTTTTCTTTTTGTAGCAACTTCCAAGGATGATCCTTTTATTTTGTCATATAACTTCACGTAAGATTCTCTTTCTTGGGTCTTTGTCTATATTCTATAGAATCCACTATTTTTTAGGTGACCATACATTCTTGCATCATACTCCTGTTTGTTCATTATTACAGTGAAATTTCCCTTGTCAACCTTTAAAATTACGATGTCATTATTATTTTTGAGGTTTTTTAACACCATTATTTCATCTTTAGATATATTTCTAATAGGAGTTTTGACTATTCTGAGAATTCGGGAAAAATCTTGTCTTATTTCCTCATATTTGATTGATTCAGTGCCTTTGATGACTACTTCGACGTTGATTATTATATCTTCAATAGGTATTCAATTGGGATTTACAGCAAATTTTAAACTATTTTTAAGGAGAGATTTAAATGTGTCGTTTAAAGTGAGGTCTATAAGGTAAATAAAAGTCGAATGCGAAGGTTCTATTTGATAGTATTCCGTAGTGATTTCAATGATATCTCAATTTTCGTTGGAGATCCAACCATCTAGTGTGTTTGTGAGATCGTTGAACCTGCTATTACCATTGTTACTTCATTCTATTTGCAAGTTATTACGAATTTTATCTCGATTTTGTATTGAGTGAGAGATATGTGTGGATTTGGCTGTAATCTACACGTAATTTTATTCAGAAAAAGATATTGTGAGAGACCTTATAGGAAGAAACAATTAGTATGCATGTTGAAAAAATTACTATATCAGTTAAATATTCCATAATTTTTCATCTCAAGGATGAGACTATATTTCACTACCTGGATGATTTCCCTGCTAATTCCAATAAACAATTTATCATCCATATACCCAAATACATAATATGGTCATTGACTAATTTGAAATATTGATAGAGATCTTATTTAATCCTTTTCAAGCCAAGTTCCAATATATATGTATCAAATTTTTGATACCTAATACTTAATGATTGATATAACCCATATAGGAACTTTTTCAACATGCATACTAATTGTTTCTTCTCCTCCACTATAAATATTTTTGGTTGCTTCATGTAGATTTATCCTTCTAGAACCCCATGTAGGAATGTTATCTTCACGTCCATATATTATACTTCAAAATCAAAATCAATAACAATAGATAAAATAAATATAACAAAATTTAACTTGGAACAGGAGAAAACATTTCAGAAAATTTGATTCCTTCTATCTGGGAAGAACCTTTTTCTACTAATCAAGATTTGTATTTTTCCAAGTTTCCTTCAACATTCAACTTTTTCTAAAATAAACATACATTACCAATGTTCTTTCTTCTAGAAGATAAAATTATGCAGTAGAATTTCTTCAAGTCAACAGAACCTAGGAGGTCTTGCCACATTTACTAAAGGGTGTGGGTTCTCTTAATTTAATTTAAGTCAAATTTATGTAATTAAAAGATAGGGATTTAATTTTCTTGTTAAAATGGTAATTTATTTATGAAATGAGGAATTATTTACTCATAAACATGTAATGCACTATTTGGAGAGATTTGTTAAGGACTTAGAGGTTTTAACCTTAGATTTGATATTTCCTTATATGGAATATTACATCTACCTTTAGTGGATATAAATAGACAATCATTGGCGTACAAAATTGATCCTTTTGATGAATGAAACCAGCAAGGATAGAGTGAATAAAGAGGAGATAGCCAAGACAGGAAAAAGGTCCATTATAGATCCAATAGAAACAAATTAAAGAGATAATAATTATTTTGTAATTAATCCATATTGTATAGATCATGAGTTAATGGGAAGTGTGTAAATACCCTTCATTGCATCTAAGCTTTTTGTTTTTTAATTGTTAAGTTATCCCTTGTAAAAATCATGATTTGTGAGTGGACGTGAATTTAGGACTGTGTGTAGATAATGAATCCTCGTAGGGAAGCATATGTATGTATGAATGGTTTGTGAATGAGGAATGGTGAGTCTTGTGTGAAAAATTTATAACATGATGAATTCAAATTCAGAGACGTGAATTAGCCATAGTGGTCGTGAATTAATAGTGATCAAGAGTAAATTTTGTTAATTGTGTGTGAAGTAGACTTTGACTTTTAACATACCTAAGAATTTTATAACGTGAATAATTAATGAAAAACACCATTTATAATTTCTCGTAAAAATTAGTTAAAATTGTTGTCAAGTTCAAGGTTCCAGCCCACATAGTTTTGAACTATGTCTATGCGCTTTGTAGTGAAACCATTTATATCCAGTGATATGACAATCTAGACCAAATAAGAGCATAACTATAATTCTATATTTGGATCTTGGTTCAAAGAGAGAGTGTAGAGAATAAGCGAAGATTCAACATGGATCCCATATCTGGTTCGAGGTGAATAAATATGGGATGGAACAAAGTCATCTAACCTCAAATTTATCTAGGTGTCACCAAGGGTGTGGACATTGGAGATGAGTAGAACCCCAAATAGGAAGATCATAATTATTTATGAGATATCTATGCAGAGTAATAAACATATGGACATAGTAGAATATATCCAAGCACATCAACAGATATTTGGTTGTTCAATAGGAAATGGAAGGGAGAATCACCGAGATTATCAGATTGAGAGAAATGAATTTGAGTCAGAAAACATATATGAGGTGCAATGGATTGCGGTGCATCTAGATCATAAATAACTTGGATGACCATAATAGGTAAGCACTAAGTGTAAATGAATTCAAATTTTTATAATTTCACATTATAACAAAGAATTTTTGAATGATAGCGCTAAAATGCCTTAAAACCTTTTAGTCCAAGTGTGTGGTCCTTACCGTGGTCATATGACTTGATGCGAGAATTAAGCCTTAGTACTAAGGGGAGTATAAACTTGGGGGATTGGGTAATGAGCATGATTGCACAAATTTTTGGTATTATGGCTCTTTAGGGAAAGTGTTAACAACACTATTGAGAATTCAACCTTGATCCATAGTTATCTTTGCATAAGGATTTATAAGACCTCACAATGAGTTAAAAGACCCATGAGAGAGAGCACATTGATATTGATCCAAGAATGAATGAGAGGACCACCATGCTTAGGGGGTAGAAATGATGCTAGTTGGCATCAATTTTTTCTAGTAGAGCAATGTTAAATTTCTTATTGAATTGTTACATAGAAATGTTAACAACATTGAAATGTGAATAGAGTTAGAGAAGTTGATAGAATACATTCACATAATGTGAGAACATTGAAGGAGATATAAGGTAATAAATTTATTTTGTTTAATAATAAATTTTATTATGTGTTTATAGGTGAAAGTAAGGAGTTATGAAAGTTTGTTAAGAATACAAGTATAGAGAATCATGAACAAAGGAGAATAAAATTATAGTCAAGTACTAGAGATACTGAGAATTGTTAATGGTAGCTTCAAGAAAGCTTAGAGTACTGATAGCAAAATATTATTACAACAATGTGAAACAAAGAACCCAAAAAAATTCTTGAAATGTAGATCTATTGAGATTTGACAAGTAAGAATGGTATTTACGATTTGCAGATGATATTTGTACAAAGTACATATTGATTGATGGTAGTAGTAGAGAAAGAAAGAAATAAAATTGTGGTAACCCTTGCAACAACAATTGTATAACAAAGAGAAGAATAATTTCCAGTTAAGGTTGGGTAGACGTTGCTTAGAAAAATCCATGATTACAAAATAGGTAGAGTTGTCCAGAAAGAAGAAGGTAAAATTTTTGAGAGTGAGTAGAGTTAAAAAGCCTGTATTAGTAGAGGAAGCTCAAAAGTTTCTAGAGAAGTAGAACCTATGTTATAAAAGGGCCAAGTTTATAGTAGAGAAGCTTGGTGAGGTACTTGTAGCAGGGTGAAGCAGAATTGTTATTGCAGAAGCTTAGTGAAACTCACAAGTGAATAAAGGAATTTTAGAGAGGAAGAGTAAAGATGATTATTGATTGTCATAAAAAGGGTTCAAGTGTAAGCCACTATAGAATGCATGATAATTCCAAATAAAATGGCATAATATTTCCAAAGTATGAGTTAATAGGAATTTGAATAAGAAATGAATGAGATGAAGGTGGAACTCAGTATAATGATGATGATGCTACAAGAAAGTGCAAAAGACTAGTGATGTGGATGGAGAATGAGGAAGTAGGTTAGATGGCTTGTTAAGATTTTTTTTGTAGGAAAATTGAGGAATAATTTGAGTCAAATGATGAGTGCTTGGTTGTAGGAAGAGGAACTTAAAGAAGTTGAGAATGAGGAAGAGGAAGCTCACAAGTGTGAACCAAAGCAATGATAATTCCTTAGGGAGTATGATGATGCTGATGAGAGGCTTGATGAGAATCTCATGGGATGCTTGAAATATTAAAATAAGCACAGAGATATGATAAAAAATATTAAAGGGCCTTATGATTTTAATACTAATGATTTGTGTGTGATTGCAAGTTTTGCAAGTCATGAAGATTATTGATAGTTTCTAGACAATGTCATAAGAATGTAAGAAGAACATAATCAAAATTAAGCTACAAGATAGGGAAACACACAATTTTCTTATAAAGGAAATCAAGGTGGAGATCATAGATGATTGACAGATGCATCTATGAGAGAAAAGTTGCAAGAACCTATTGCTGTCGTGAACAAGAAAAGTTGGTTTATGAAAATAATCAAAATAATGATGAAGAATTTTAAGATCAAAATTCAGATGAATGTTGATGGAATTTAATAAAGAAACAAAATTGAAATATGATGACCAAAAATTACTCAAAATCTATGTGGAAAGAGAATTTGAGCTCATATACCGTTGATGCAGGATAAGGCTTGGAAGGGGACCTTGGTAGTTCACCATTCTTCATTTTCTGAAAAAAAAAAAAAAAATAACCTATACAACTTGGTCACTCTAAACCAACAAAGCCAAGAAGGCCACATTGGAAAAAAATGACTAAAATATTATTATCACAAAAAAAAAATTATAAAATAAAGTAATGTTTCAACAATGAAAGTGAAGAAGTGATTCATTCAATGAAGAGGAAAGATATATATACTACATTCTCAATAAAATTCAAGCATTATATAGCATACAAGGTTTTAGGGAAGTTAGAGCCATATCCTAAGGAATAGAAACTAATTCCTATCCTAAAGTCCCGTGAACGAACTCACACTAATATAGGATTCTCCATTATCTTCAACACTTCACCTTAATGGAGAAGGGGTTCACAAATATTCCTAACATCTCCCTAAACATTTCAAACTTAATTTTTCCAACAGGCTTGGTGAAAATGTCAACAACATTATTGCGTGTTTTACAATATACAAGATGGATTTCTTTTGATTGAACTTTCTCCTTGATAAAGTGGAATTGTGTATCAATGTGTTTAGTGTTCTTGTCAAACACCGGATTCTCAGCAAGTTTGATTGAACTATGGTTGTCACATCTGATAGTTGTTGCATCTTTCTATTCTTCCCTGACATCTTGGAGAAGTCTCCGCAACCAAAATACCTCACATGTTGCTGCACACATAGCTTGATACTCTGCTTCCGCTGAAGAAAAGGAAACTATGTTATGTTTCTTACTACTCCATGTAATCACCCTGGATCAAATGCTAAATGCATAGCCTGTTATGGATCTTCGGTCATCTACCTTTCTAGCCCAGTCAGAATCTATAAATACTGTCAATCTAACATCAGAAGAATCAGTATAAATAATTCCATAATCTACAGTTCCTTGTAGATACCTTAAAAAACCTTTTGTTGCATTCCAATGACTCTCAAGTGGTTTGGACATGTATTTACTTAGCACACTGACTGCATAATCCAAATCTGGCATAGTAGTGGTTAGGTAAATTAAACTCCCAACCAACTGTCTATAAAGTGTGACATCTGCCTCTTTAGAGCCATCCTCACTCTGAAGTTTAAAGTTCTATTGTATTGGTACTACTGCAGCCTTGCACTGGTCCATCCTAAATATTTCCAGTAGACCTTTGACATACTTACCCTGGGACATAAAATTTTGTCCTGAATCTCTCTAGATCTCGATACCTAAACAATATCTTAATTCACCAAGGTATTTCATTTTGAACACTTGTGACATTTGTTTCTTGATTTCTTTGATTAGATCAACAACATCACCTGTAATAATTAGATCATCTACATAAAAATAAATCAACACTATGCACCCCTTTTCATCTTTCACAGTATATAGATTAGGGTAATTTTTACTTATGTTGTAATTGTGTTGCAGAAAAAATGAATTAATCTTTTCATACCATGACCTGGGTGCTTGTTTCAACCCATACAAAGCTTTCTTTAATCTACAGACTAAATGTTCTTTCCCTTTCTGGAAAAACCCCTCAGGTTGTTCTAGGTACACCTCCTCTTTTAATTCCCCATTTAAAAATGGAGATTTTACATCTAGTTGGTGAACCATCCAATGTTTCTTAGTAGCTAAAGAAATCATCATTCTGATAGTATTTAGTTTAGCTATGGGGGCGAAGGTTTCTTCATAGTCAATGCCTTCTTTTTGTGAATACCCCTTTGCTACCAATATAGCTATTAATTTATCTATGGTTCCATTTGCATTAATCTTGGGTTTATACAACCATTTACAACCTATGGTTTGTTTACCTTCAGGAATTTCAACCAGCTCCCAAGTGTTGTTTTTGAGAATAGATTGATATTCATGTTCCATAGTTGTTTTCCATTCACTACATTGATTTTCTTCTCTATAACTATAAGATTCAACAACATTCATCATACTAGTTATAAAGGCATTCTCCTTATATATAGTAGGCAATTGAATCTACCTACTTGATCTCTTGAGCGTTGGTGTAGCTTCCAACCCATTCTGAATTTCCTTTGACGGACTTGGCTTGATTGTTGTATTTGAATTCTCTGCTTCTGTCTTTTACTGTTGATCATAGTTGCTACCTATTTCTTCACTTCCTTCCACCAAAAATGGAATATCCCTTTCCTCATTGTGCTTATCAGATTCATCATAAACTTTCTCATGGAATATGACATCTCTACTAAAAAAAATGTTGTGAGTAGAGGGATTAAATAATCTATAAGCTTTAAATTGTGAACAATACCCTACAAAGGTACATCTAATGGCTTTTGAATTTAGTTTTCTTCTGTCTTCCTTTGGAATGTGGGAAAATTATTTAGACCCAAATACTCTTAAATTTTTTACTGCAGGCTTAAATCCATATAATGCTTCAAAATGATTTTTAAACTTGAGACTTCTTGTAGGACTCCTATTTTTTAAATAAACTACATTATTCAATGCTTTAACCCAAAAACCATTTGAAAGATCCTTACCTTTCAACATGATCCTAACACACTCCACCAATGTTTTTTTCTTTCTTTCTGCTACTCCATTCTGCTGAGGAGTATGGGGTACTGTGAATTGTTGCAATATCCCATGGTCTTTACAATACTTAGTGAGTTCCTCCTTCTTGTATTCTCCCCCTTGATCGGAGCAGAGAATCTTTATGCGCTTCCCTGTTTTCTTTTCAATCATATATCTGAACTTCTTAAAGTATTAAAATTTGTGACTCTTCTTACTCATAAAATACACCCAAGAAAACTTTGTGCAATCATCAACAAATAGCAGAAAATACAGTGCACCTCCTAATGACTTTGTTTGCATGGGTTCACATAAGTCTGTGTGCACTAATTCAATTATGTCTCTCTTTTTATTTTCTACTCAAACATGGAATTCTTCTCTATGCACCTTTCCTAATACACAAGCATCACAATCATTATGCACTTGTTTTAATGTAGGAAGATCTCTTACCATTTCCTTTTTCTGAAGTAACATCAAATCATTGTAGTTGATATGACAATGTCTCTCGTGCCATAACTCTTATGTAGTCAAACTCAATGTTGTCGAAGCTCAATCTGGTGTTGTTCTCACATACAATTTGTACAAACCTCCTATTCTAATTCCTGAAGCAATAGTCTTCATGCCATCGAACATATCTTTAATATAATAGTTTGATTTAAAAAATTCTACCTTGAGACCCTGATCTGTAATCATGGATACAGGAATCAAATTCTTTGTCACTCCAGACACATATATTACATTATGAATATATCTGACATTACCATTAGGTAAAATAACAGAAAATTTTCCGCACCCTTTGATTTGATGACTTCTATATTCATCACCAAGGTAGGTTTGTGCTCCGTTGTTGATTTATTTAAAATATTCGAACCATTGTCTGTTCCTCTTCATATGTGTGGATGCTCCTGAATATACATACCAAATTTTTGCATCGACATCCTCATCAAAGTTTTCCATGAACAATCTAAAGTCCTAAACATGGTCATTATTTGTGAAATGACCTGCATGTCTTTTATGCCTTTGTTGTTCTTCATGAAATTTCTTCTTCATGCACTCCTTAGCCATATGGCCAAGTTTTCCACAATAAAAACATTTAATTACATAGTCATTTTTATTCGGATACATACCTTGAGTTTGATACGGTCTTTTGTGTGGATTTCCTTCGTTTTGTTGTGATGGATTTCCTTTTCCTTTGAAGAATTTGTTCTTTGCCATTAGCGCAAGATCTGCACTTTGGGGTTTCAGAGTGAATCTTCTTTATTCTTCTTGCATTAATATTCCTATCAGTTCTTCAAACTTTTGGATTTTCTCTCTCGCACTTATCCCAGTGATAAACATCTGGTAATCATCAGTCATACCATTCATGATAATCATGACCAAGTCTGCATCTATTTCATTCTCCTCCATCTTTATGGATAGAATATTTCTCTTCAAGAATAGAAGATGATTTGTATTCCTTATCTCATACAAATCCTTCAATACTGTCCAAATTTCATTTGTTGATTTTCATTATATGATATGTGGTATGATGCAGTCTTTCACTGACATCTTCAGCAACATCTTTGCTTTACCTTCTCTCTTCTCCCAATATGGAACCAATGTTGCTTCTGCTGCTCGCTTCGGCTAATCTCCATTTGCAATCATCCAAGAACTCTGCGCTTCTAGCAAAATCTGCATCTTGAATTTCCAATTTGAGTAATTGGAGCCATGAAGTTTTTTACTCTCATTCAAGTATGCTTCAATTATTTGATTATTCATCTTGACGATTAAAAAAAGAAATTGACAAGAAAAAAATGATAGATCTACCCTAGATCTTTTTCAAAGGCAATGTTGCGATACAGATCTGCCTGATTTGTGATCAATTCAACAGGTTATTTTTCACGCTGTGCGACAGGCTTTCGAATCCTCTGCACCAGCAAGATCTGCTTCGAATCTCCTCCTTCATCTTCTAATTTTCACCAGATCCCTTTATCGGTGACTTTTCACCAAAATTATTCCTTCATCAGTGGTGTCCACTGGCTCAAATCTAACTCAGATCTCCTCGGCGCTAAAAAATTACCTTTATTCTTAAGCAGATCAACAATCATCCTTTTTGAAAAAAAATTACTTTTCAAAAAAAAAATTTTAAGAACCTTATTAAAAATTTCCACTCATAAAAAGAATTATTAAAAACTCCACTCACAAAAGGAACATTTAAAAAAAAAATCCCTTTGAAAACTTAATTCATGTGCCCTTTTATGAGAGTGTATGAGAAAAATCCCTTTTGAAAAGTCTTTCACGTAGGGAAGAGCCTCCTTAATTCAAAGAACTCATATAAAGGTTTAAAACAATGTTATCAACCCTTTAAATTTAATACGAGTTCACTAACGCAGCCAATTTTACATACGGCAGCGTGCTAACGCAGCCCATGTTAAATTCTCTCGCGTTAGTGCCTTAACCACCACAAAACCAGATCTTCCCGTGTGCATGCAAAAGCCAGTAACTGTTTGATGATTAGCATGGCTCTCTGTAGTGGGTACCCATGTTATTACCCATGTTATAACACTCTGTATCTCACTACGAGATGGGTTATGGGGGAAATAAGCCGAAAAGAAAAATTTTCACTCAGTCCTTAGGGGCTTCTCCTCTGCCACCTGGATACTCGCAGGGATCACAGCGCTTGGGCTATAAATCGTCCCTAGAGCTCTAATACCATGATAAAATGAGATTTTTGAATTGATGAATAAAAAACCCACTAGTCAGCTCTACAAAAGAGAGTATGAACTAGGAGAGTCTAGCTCTACAGAACTCTCTACATTTTCAATACACTTCAAGCATTATATAACATACAAGGTTTTAAGGAATTTAGAACCATATCCTAAGAAATAGAAACTAATTCCTATCCTAAGGTCTCGTGAACCAACTTACTCTAATATATAGGATTCTCCATTATCTTCAACATAGCTATATTTCAGAGGTAAAGTAAATGGAAAACGTCTAAGGGGATGCATGTAGATAAGTACTTAATTGTGCATTTTCAAAACATAGGAAGGAATCATAAGAACACAAAAATAAGAACTAAAAAAAGCTAAATATGTTAGTAACATATATGCCATTAATATGTGTGGATTAGAAAGTGAACCATAGACTAGGGAATGAAAACCAAAATATTAGAGAATTATAAATTGATATATTATTATTGGTATAGAATTAAATTTATTTTTAAAATACATTTAGGAACGTAAATAATTGATATCCTTATTATTTTCCACGAACAAATACATCATTAAAAACCATATACTATTAAAAAGGAGAAAATATAGACTAATAAAACCAAAAAATTTACCTAGAAAAGTCCAATGACAAAGAAAAATATCCTTCCTCCAAAAGGTCTCTTTAACCCTTTATTTTTAACTAGATGATAGAATGAATTGATGATGCATCTCAACTACCTCTTGGTAATTATGGAAAATGGGGAACCTTTAAATTTTTATAAAGAAATATGTAGGATATGTCAAGGTTGCTCATTGCCCCATGTTCCTTTTTATCATATTGATTGGCACCTTGGAATGTCTCATCAAATATTCTAGATGTAGAAATCTCATACAGGTATATCAATATTTAGATGCTTTAATCTAGCCACCCATTTTTTTTTATAAAATATACCAATTTTTGAAAACTTTAATCCAGTAATCACTGATATTTGATTCATGGTTAACACTCTCCTCTTCTCAACAACAAATGTAAGAGGAGCGACATAACTCATAAAAATACTTTCTAAAATTTGAAATAGAGTTACATGACATATTTCTCAATATGAATCTAAGTATTAATAGTAAAATTTATAAGATGTTGATTTTTAAGGAAAAATCACTTCCAACCTTAATAAGGATTCCGTTGAATAGAAATTGGTTCTAACAAAAAATACAATAGAAGAGTAGCATATATTAAAGTTAATGAAAGAATAATGGATTTTAAATTTATTATAAAGTTAATATTCTAGCTAAATAAGTCCATCTCCTTAATCAAAATAATTCTCTCATAATAATTGTTAGGGTAAATCGGTGAAAGAGTCAAAATTCTTACGTCCATAGTGATGGTTCCACGTATGCAATTTTGGTGGCCTATGGAATTAGATCCCATGGATTACATGTGATAAAGTCTTTAAAAGGCTTGAGGATTCTCTATTTTAATGTGTGCCCGAGTTGAGTGGAGGGACTACATAGTCGGGCTAGGATGTTGGTAAATTTAGTTACTTTTAAGTCAACACATGAGTGCTTTTAAGCCATAAGATAATAATAAACCTATTAATAGATTTTTTACTAATCAACTTAATTTATTACTAACAAAACTCATCCACGATCACATGTGTTTAGCATGTCATCAATTTAATTTATTACTAACAAAACTCATCCACGATCACATGTTTAGCATGAGTTTTTGGTACACTGAGGAGAAGCAATCTCCATATTCATTATTAACAACAATGCAAAGGACATATTCAGATCTTCATTCTTAGATATTGTGTCAGGATCCGTATCGCAATGGTAGCGTGTCTGACTCCAGATCAGAAGGTTGCGTGTTCGATTCACGTCAGGTTCAATACCTAAATGTTGAAGAATTTTTTCAATTTAGCTCAATAGACACCACCAAAGCGAAGCAACGCCCTGTTTAATTTATGTAGAATTAAGAGAAGGAGTACCCTATTTAATGATGTTATTTCTATGTGTTTACTTTCCTTTCTGCTTTGTTTTCCCTCTCATAATCGAAAGTATTGCATCAAAACTTCCTGTATATAATTAACCAATGAACATGACTCAAACTAAGACTTGCATCAAAAAATTCCTCATCTAATTAACCAATCAATAGGACTCAAAACAAACATGATGGCATACTCTTTCTCTAAAAAAGGCCTCAACGATGTATATGGGACCATGAAGTACCAGTATTTTGAGAACAACCTCCAGCATGCCACGGGCTCAATCCAGCTCCCTTAAATCGACACAAATAATCATAAGGAATCTATCATATATGTTTTTTGTGTTTATTTCTCACTGAACTATATGGATTTTCTTGTGTATATTGCTTTCTACTCCACTTCTTTACACACAGAGCATGTCTACTAGTTGGATGCTTACAATGAGAAACTTCAATATTATGTGGATCCACTAATTTTGTATTGTCATCCTCTGACTTTTGTGCCTATGAATGAGGTTGTGATTGAATAATTTCATATATACAGTCTATGATATGTACTGTGTACTAGGTTTTTTAGGGTGTTGAATCCATTTATGTATTCAAAAATGCATTTTAGGTAAAAAACAATCACAATCTCATTCGAAATTGTATGGTCTAATTTAAGCCAAAAAAACAAAATGTCTAATACTTTGACTGCCTTATACTTGTAATCTAACTATTGGATTCTAGTCAATTTTGCTCAAGATCTAAGAACGAATTGTAAGAATCATAAGTTTGAGTTGTATAATGTGCACACCCAATGGATTTTTTAGTATGATGAATTTATTTATGCATTCAAAATGCATTTTAAATAAATAAAAAAAACACAATATCACCCAAAATTTTGGTGGAATATATATATATATATATATATATAAAATTTATTTTCATATATTCGAGGGATGCAATGACACTTCCTTATTTAAACTTTATATATATATATATATATATATATATATTAAAGAACAACCGTTTTGGATGGTGTCTACATAAATGTATTGGATAAAAAAACCTTGTTTCCATAGGACCAGCAAAGCCCTTTCTTCCTATGGGACTTATAGCTTTAGGACCCAAGGAACTATTGACACTCTTTTTGTCTACCACTAAGTTCTATAGTATGTTAGAGTGTTTATTAGGATAGTAGGATTGACCATCTGCCTCAAATACTTGGTCATGCCCAAACATACCTTTAAGATGAGTGTTAAATGTGAAAAATATTTCTTGATGGAAAATGATGTTAGGCAGAAAGAGTGTCTAAGATATCAACCATGGAAGCATCTAAGTTATTATTCTACTTATCAAAGTTTGTGATAGGATCTTGATACATTGGTTACATGACATCCTTTCATTTTTGAGTAAATCGATTAAACTATATGTGATGGTCACAATAAACCAAGGAAACCGAAAATATCTCTATAGAAAAGCATGACTAAAAGGCTATTATCATAAAAAAATAGTCAGTTAGTGGAAGAAATATTTTTATAATGAAAAAGAAAAACCGGTTTAGTAAATTAACTGAAGAAGCTAATTAGATAATATGTGAGTAGTGAAGTGCACAACACAAATGAGAGAGTGTGCATGTAGATATATATAGAGATGGTGTCTTTGAAAAATATAGTATAATTGATAACAATATAAAATGACAACTTAAAAATTTTAAATGTGCTAAAACAATAAGTGTAAGTTATATATATATGTATCAGGTAGTGGACCATGAACTAAAGAATACAAACTTGAACACCAAAAATTACTCAAAATATATGTGGAAAGAGCATTTGAGCTCTTATACCGTTGATGTAGGATAAGGCTTGGAAGGGGACCTTGGTAGTTCACCATTCTTCATTTTCTGAGAAAATTTTTTAACCTATACAATTTGATCACTCTGAACAAACAAATCCAAAAAGGCCACATTGGAAAACAATGACTAAAATATGATTATCAAAAAAAAGAAACTTATAAAAGGAAGTAATGTTTCAACAATGAAAGTGATAAGGTAATTCATTCAATGAAGAGGAAATATATTTATATAACTATATGTGAGAAGTAAAGTAAATGGAAAAAATATAAGGGGATGCATGTAGATAAGTAGATAACTGTGAATTTTCAATGCATTTTCAAAATATAGGAAGGAATCATAAGAACACAAAAATAAGAACTAAAAAAACCTAAATATGTTAATAACATATATGCCACTAATATGTGTGGATTAGAAAGTGATCCATAAACTAGGGAATGAAAACCAAAATATTAGAGAATTATAAATTGATATATTATAATTGGTATAGAATTCAATTATTTTTAAAGTACATGTAGGAACGTAAATAATTGATATCCTTATTATTTTCCACAAATAAATACATCAATAAAAACCATACACTATTAAAAAGGAGAAAAGATAGACTAATAAAGCCAAAAAATTTACCTAGCAAAGTCTAATGAGAAAGCCAATTATCCTTCCTCCAAAAGGTCTCTTTAACCCTTTATTTTTAACTAAATGATATAATGAATTGATGATGCATCTCAACTACCTCTTGGTAATTATGGAAAATGGGGAACCTTCAAATTTTTATAAGGAAATAAGTAGGATATGTCAAGGTTTCTCATTGCCCCATGTTCCTTTTTATTATATTGATTGGCACCTTGGAATGTCTCATCAAATATGCTAGATGTAGAAATCTCAGTATAGGTATATCAATATTTAGATGCTTTAATCTAGCCATCCATTTTTTGTTTATAAAGTATATCAATTTCTGAAAACTTTAACCTAGTAGTCACTAATATTTGATTCATGGTTAACACTCTCCTCTTCTCAACAACAAATGTAAGAGGAGCCAAATAACTCATAAATATAATTTCTAAATTTTGAAATAGAGTTACATGACATGTTTCTCAATATGAATCTAAGAATTAATAGTAAAATTTATAAGATGTTTATTTTTAAGGAAAAATCACTTCCAACCTTAATAAGGATTCCCTTGAATAGAAAACTGTGCTAACAAAAAAGACAATCTAAGAGTAGCATATATTAAAGTTAATGGAAGAATAATGGATTTTAAATTTATTATCAAGTTAATATTCTAGCTAGATAAGTCCATCTCCTTAATCGAAATAATTATCTCATAATAATTGTTAGGGTAAATTAGTGAAAGAGTCAAAATGCTTACGTCCACAATGATGGTTCCAGGCATGCAATTTTGGTGGCCTATGGCATTAGAGCCCATGGATTACATGTGATAAATGCTTTAAAAGGTTGAGTGGAGGGATTACATGGCCGGGCTAGGATTTTGGTTAACCTAGTTGCTTTTAAGTCAACACATGAGTGATTTTAAGACATAAGATAATAATAAAATTATTAATAGATTGTTTCTCCCCTAATTGTGTTTTTCCAAGTAAATCATGGTGTGCATGATCTATGTTTATTGTAGTTATGTATGTGATTTTTATCATTATTTCTATCATATCGTTTTTATCTCTATCAAATGGTATCAAATAAATTTTTGCTCTGATGGGGTGCTTTTGTGACTAAGGGGATTTTCTCGGTCTTGTTGTAGATAATGTTATGGTAGGAGATATGTTGAATTGATTCTTGTGCTTAAAATAAATTCCAAGTAATTCAAATATAGAAATCAAGAAATTAAATAAAAATAAATAATTGTATTAATAAGATTGACAAGGAATTCAATCCTCCTTACAACGAATCAAGTACAATATTGTTTCAGGGCTCCAACCTTAGATGAAGACTCCAATATTCAATCTACCAGGCACCAACGTGAACTTTTTCAAGCACCAACTTGGTATTCTTGAGGACACCAATCCTCTAGGGCTCTAACTCTCTTAGTTGGTTCAATCTCCATCCTAGTATTCTTGAGTACTCCTATCGTCTAGGGCGCCAACCCATTGCTTCAGATAGTCAATATGGATTCAACAGTTCTTCAAGGCTTCCAATTTATTCTACAAGAAGCCCTGGTAGTATCTTCTAGTTTTCCTTCAACAATTCCCTCAATTTATCTCCAATGTGCTTTAGCTTATCAATGAAAACTTTATGATATGGATAAGGTATCTCCACAACTCTTAATGATACCCAAACACCTTTCTTCAAGGTCAATCCATCAGGGCTTCAATCATGCTCTAAATTTCTTCAGGAATCTTCAATAAGTTACTCAAAAGGGTCCAATCAATATACCATATAATTCTTCAAGTGCTTCAATTTTGTGTGCTTTAATGATGTCTCCACAAATCTCTTTAAGTTTTGCTTCTACAAGTGGATTTTTAGTGCTTCCTAACAATATCAACTGTGAGCATCTCCAACATAATTTTCAAGATCAAGTTGCTTATAGCTCCAAGGTATTCATAAGACTAATCAAGAAGGGTCTTTAAATACTGCTTTAAATCCACTTCAGGACTTGATCTTAGGTCTTCTCCAAAATACTTTAAGACTACCTCCAAAATGTTGTTTCTTCAAATGTATTCAAATAGATCCAAATTTTCTTCACAAGATTTGACAATGATGGATTTAATAGTGCTTCTGAAAGCCTTATATGGTGGTTCAAAACTTCACTTCAAGGTTCAAGGACGTTTCTTCTTAGATCCCCAACAATTTAATTCAAGGAGTATCTAGTTGTTTTTAATAATGTCCTAAGGATGAATTAAACATTTCTCTAAGGGTGTATTCAAAACTGTCTTCATGTGATGCTACAATAATCTCCAAAGTGTCTACATGTCTGCTTCAAAATATCTTCAAGGGACTTGCACAAGTCTTCTCTAAGGTCTTCTTTCAACAATTCAACTCTGAGGTGTTTGAACTTTGATCCAAATAGAAATCCTGAAGTGCCTCTATTATGAGGTCTGAATAAAATCTCCACAAAGGTTGAGACACTTGTTCCTAGAGTTTCAAGACAGAGTTAGTTTGCAAAGCCACAGTTACAAAGATTACAGGTTTATTTTTCGTTGATCACAGAGAGGCTGAAATTACAGTTACCTTAGGGACGATTTTCCATGGTGGATTGGATGAGCTGTAGGTGTAAAAAAACCAATGAAATTTCCACAGTAATTACCAAAACAAATTTGTAAATTTTTGTCTCCTTTTTGCCTCTTTTTTTTACACTTCAGATATGATCTTCTTCTCTTGTATTTTACCAAATATTAGTGGCTAGAATGATGAGTATAGGTTACTATTTATACTTGTTCATGTATATTGTGAAGAAAGACATTTTTTGATAGATCTGACGTGTATGCTTATTTAATTTTTTGTAGCATCCAACGTGAATCTAAAAACTTTAATATTTGTTTATTGTAGGGGTAGCTATGGTTTGGAAATTGTATTATGTACATCTTTTAAAACAAAATTCTCTTCAACATTTTTATTAGCTATTGTTGTTATATGTAGGGAAGATTTCCCTTGCAGTGCATGTTGGGTTTTATCATTCTTACATGCTCAGAGCATCATGGGTATTTTCAATAAGGTATCAACATTAGGACAAGGTTTCATCATTTTTAACAAGGGCTAGCATGCACACTAGGTTTTATTCAACATAACAAGTTGACATCATCAATGATTAGGGTTAGGGTTTTTTTAACATTGGAAAGAACACCAATGTTAGGGTTACATTGGCTATGGTTTACATCGTCTTCAACAATGATATCAATGTATTGGCATCAATGAAAGATTTTACCACCAATCTCCCCTAATGTCATTGATGGAAATACTCTTATTCTTTCAGTGTTTTCTCCCCCTTTCGCTTTGACATAAATGGAAAATGAGGTGCCTTTCCTGACATCATATTTACATCAAGTTCTCCCCCTATCATGCTTTTCATCATGCTATTAGTTTAATCATATTTATGTTGCTTATGCTGCTCATGTTGCTCCCTTGGTCATCATGGTTTTTTTTGTCATGATTACTGCAACATATATTTCCATAGTTCCTCTCAAGAATCTCATCATAGCCATTAAAATATATTTCTTTGTTTTACATAGAGTGGCTAGAATTCCACATATGAATCTCCCAAGGATAGCATCAGAAATTATGAGCTCCCCCTAACTTACGCTTTTGTTTTGCATGCCAAAAAATTCCAATCTAAAATAGTATTTTTATGAAATTATTCTATAGTGCCATAGGATTCAGTCTCCCTTTATTTTGTCAAAAAAAAATTCAAGCTTTGTACTAAGTTTCTCCTTCTTTATCCCATGCATCTGCTCAACTTGCTCAATGCTTGCAGCCTTTTCATATTCAAATGAAACCCTTCTATGTTGAAGCTCTTGCTTTAAGCCATCAATCTGTTCTTCATATATATGTTGCCTTGGTGAGATTTATATTTTAGTGATATAGGCATGTATATGTGTCATACAACATCAAATTTAGGTGTCCTCATTCATCATTCTTTTCTATGTAGTGTGTTGGCCAATATTATCTCAGAGTAACCTCATATCCTTCATAGTCATCAATAGGTAACACACAACTCATATCCTTCATAGTCATCAATAGGTAGCACACAATAGGTCACACAATATTCAAGTGTATCTAATGTCCTATTTATGTTTGTTAAATTATTAGTGAAATGTTCCTACTTGTTTGCTGTAAAAACTTGAAATGGCTAGAAAGGAATCAACCAAATTAGAATGTGCAACAACTAAGCTTCCATTGTAGGTACATGAATAAATCATTACATTGTGATCTTCATTGTCTTCAAACCCACAAATACAACAAACTTTCTCTTCTACAACCATATTTCTATGTTTTGATTCAATGCATGTCTTTAAGTGACATTTTCATATATAATCCTTTAAGCAAGTCCCTTAACAAGCCCCAAACCATTTTTCTTAGTTAAAAATTGTTGTGATGAAGCATTTAGGTTGGAATATAGATACAAGCCGATGGAAAAAAAAAAAAAACTTAAAGGAGATCTAATACATATAACATCATCCCTTTAATTGATTGCTTCTTTTTCCTTATTCTGACAAGGCACGATCCTTTCATTTCTACTTCCATGAAATTTTGAAATAGTGCCCGTAGTGAATGAAATATTTGTCTGATTCTTCCTATTATTAATTTTGGAAATGTGACCTGAATTTATGCTTTTTTGTTCATAACATATTTTCTCTTGGGAAGCTCTTTCAAAAATATTTTCATTTTCAACAATTGTTCCACACAAACCAGCATGTTGCAGTAGTAGTGTTACTTTCCAACTTCATAAGTACCTCAATAGTTTTGTTGGCATTATAGTTTTTCCTAAAGATAAATTTGTTCTAGATTTTAAAGGGACGACTCTATTTGATTTGTCTTTCATGACCTATGTAGTATCCCTAGTTTGTTCATATTGAGAGGCAATTATTAATATTATACCACACACCCTCCACTTCCCCCCCCCCCCCCCCGCGACAATATGCATCATCTTCCTCTTCCTAATCGGCAGAACCTTATTGGTATTTTCCTATAATGTTAAATATAAGTGTCATTTAAGTCTCAAAATATTTCCACTACATGAGGCACACAATCATATTAGTTTTTAATAATAGATTTCAGAACTAATGTTGTTATAAATACATAAATCTTACTTCTTTGAAGTTTTATGATTTTATTTATTTAATAAATAATTGCTAGCAAAATTTGGATGTCAGCAGGTACATGGTTTAGGAGGAGATCTAGACATTCTATGTGTTGGGCCTTGCTATGTGATCATGGAAGTGAGTATTTTTTTTTTTTTTTTTTTTTTATTATTATTATTTTTCTTTTCAGTCAAATTTATTTTCATGGCAGTGGACTGATTTGAAAATATATCGTGTCAATTTTCATAATACTATTTTTGGGTGATTTCCTTGGACACAATTTTCATGGCCATCCACGTGAATAAAAATTATGCAATTGGCTTATCTTGGATGAATACTACTAATCTGAACATAAATTTACATCACTCTTCCTTAGGAGGATTTTTTGGAATTTTGCACGATATGTTGGCTGAAATGGCAGAAGTCTCTGAAATCCATCCTGTCCTTGATGCATATGTACCTATTATGAAGTTTAAGCTTAAAGGGATATCTATTTTTTTTCTAGTTAGCTTAAAACCTATGTTTCGTTCAATTATTAAGCCATAAAATACAATAAATATTATAAAATTCCTTATATATATTTGACATCGATTATAGAATTTGCACTTGAAAATTGGAAGCAAATCTTTGCTTTCACTCCATAAAAAATCTTAATGTTACAAGGTCATATGATACTTGCTACAATAATAAAGCCACAAATCTACATCAGGGGGGGATTTATTTACAAAATGTATTCATGCATGAGATAACACAAATATTTGTGTCAAAATTCATTTAATTCTTTACCATTGTTTCTTTCACTTTCTATTTTTCTTTCTATTTTTGGCATGATTCCGAGCCATCATGGCTACATTTTCTGGTACACTAGTAATGATTCCCTACATTTTGAAATCAATCAAGAAACTCTTTTGACATATTTTCAACGTTTGTGCCAAATTTGTGAGTTGAAGTCCCTACACGAGAATAATATTTTCCAATAAGGGTAGTATTCACATGAAAAGTGGGATTGGTTGTGTTTGTCGGACACTTCATACCATGTCAAATGGCCTGCTCAGTTGCATCATAAAATTTGCTTAAAACACATGCATGTGCACATGGCGTGTCCACCTTTCTAAGCACCCCAAACAAAATTGCATGGCCTGTTTGTTCAACCCATCCATCTCCGTCTTTTGCTTGATGTTAATCTTGGCAATCCTGGCACCACCTAGCTCTTGTTTTTTTCATGTCAGTACGTATCTAAATATGTGAACCATTTCAATTTTTTCAAGATATTTTTCTTGAATTTTCTCGAAGACCATCCCTCTCATCCTCAACATTAGCATGCCTATATCTAAAAGGGTTGTGCCTTCCACTTCTTTGAATACCACTTGTAAACCTGTGAAGGTGAATGACTCGCTCCTCCCTCCTTATTTCATTATCATAAATTTTCCTCTAAGTTGAATCCAATAGAACCTCAATGCTCATATCCATTTTGGATTTTCTTAAACGCTTCCTTAACTTTTACATTGCCCATACATTTTTGAGGATGAACCAACATTTCCATTTTAGTGTACTCCTTTTAGAGGTCAACAATGTCTATGTTCTCATAAGGAGATAAACCTGACATTGCATAATGATGAGGGTTATATAATAGTCATAATACTTCATCTTTAGAAGACGAATCTCCTCCAACTAGGCCACTGGTTGAGGGCCCTCTTTCACTATCTCCAAAGTGACTGTACTGATATCTTTCACCAAATTTTCTAGAAAAGAAAATTTACCTTATTCACCATGAGGACCATTGTATCCAAATTCATGATAAAATTTTGTTTCCCTACCATTATTCCCTTTAGATTGTGGATCAAAACCTCTCTCTTTACCTTCTTTTGCATTGTTCTTTATAAAGTAAATCACTACCTTGTGATCTTCATTGTCTTCACACCCACAAATACAACAAAATTTCTCTTTTGCAACCATATTTCTATGTTTTGAGTCAGTGAGCGTCTTTAAGTGACATTTTGCTATACAATCCTTTGAGGTAGTCCCTTAACAATGCCCAAACCATTTTTCTCAGTTAAAAAATTTGTTGCTGAAGCATTTAGGTAAGAAGATAGATACAAGCCAATGAAAAAAAATAAAGGAAATAAGATACATATAACATCATCCCTTTAATTGACTGGTCCTTTTACCTTATTCTGACAATGCATGACCCTTGCATTTCTATTTCCACAAAAGTTTGAAATGGTGCCTGTAGTGAATGAAATCTTTTTTTTGCTTCTTCTTGTTATTAATTTTGGAAATATGACCTAAATTCATGTTTTTTTGTTCATAAAAAATCTTTTTCTTAGGAATATGTTTCAAGAATATTCTCATTTTCAACAATTGTTCCACACAAACTAGTAGGATACAATAGTAGTGCTACTTTCCAACTTCATAAGGACCTCAATAGTTTTTTTGGCTTCACAAATTTTCCTAAAGATAAAACTTCTCCAGATTTTAAAGGGACAACTCTATTTGATTTGTCTTTCGTGACCTATTTAAAATCCTTCACTTGCTGATATTGAGAGGAAAATCTTAAGCTTCTACCCCCCTTGACAATATGCATCGTCTTCCTCTTTCTAATGGGAAAAACCTTATTGGTATTTTCCTATAATTTTAAATATTCACATCATTTAAGTCTCAAAAGATGTCCACTACACGAGGCACATAGCCTTCTTAGTTTTGAATAATGTTGTTCAGAACTACTGTTGTTATAACTATATAAATATTATTCTTTTAAAGTTTTATGATTTTATTGATTTAGTAATTAATTGCTAGCAAAATTTGGATGTTGGAAGGTACATGGTCCAGGAGCAGATCTATACACGCTATGTGATTAGGGATGTGAGTATTGAATGCTTTTTTTTCTTAGTCAAACTACTTTTCATGGTGGTGGATTGATTTGAAAATATATTGTGTAAATTTTCAGAATACTATTTGTGGGTGATTTCCTTAGACACAATTTTCTTTTCTGTCCACATGGATACAAAGTATGCAACTAGCTTATAATTCTAGATGAATACTACTAATTTGAATAATAAATTTACATTGCTCTCCCATGGGAGGAATGTTTGGGCAATTTGCATGATATGTTGGCTGAAATGCCAGAAGTCTCTAAACTCCATCCTGTCCCTGATGCATATGTACCTGTCATGAATTTTAAGTTCAGAGGGATATATATATATATATATTATTGGCCAATTATCTTAAAACATATGTTTCATTAAATTATTAATCCTATTAGAGACACGCATGGTATGCACACAAGATGAAGGATAAACATGAGATTGCACCTATTATTCAGAATGATACATATTTGTTATACATTGGAGTGATCCTTGGATTCCATATTACAGGGTTTCTTGGACTCCCTTTGACCGGTCACCTTCCACACCATCCCTTAACAGATTAGGTTTCTAACATTCCCCCCCTTAATCTTAAGGGGTATGTGTTAGTCTAAGAAGAGAGTTGTAGCACTAAATGGCTGCACTAGTATGAATGTGATCTTTGTGATACATGTATAATGTGTTGGTTTAAGAATGACCACCAACACTTGAATTCTTATTGCAATTCCCATAACTCTTCCAAATCTGGCAAGAAGTTGAGGTCTTTTGCTGGAAGAAGTGCTCCTAATGATTTGAATAGGGATACCTTCAACCTGGAAAAGGGAGGTCTATAACCCGCATAAACTTGAAAGGGAGGTCTCAACCTGTTGTGGTTTAAGGATGACCACCAGCTTTGCAATGCTTAATGTAATTCTTAGAAATCCTCTAAAACTGGAAAGAAGCTGAAGTCTTATGAAAGAGGAGGTGTCCTCAATTATTTGAAGAGGGATAAGCTCAACCCTACATATATGGTTTAAGGTTGATCACCAACCAATGGCATGATCATGGGAACATCTTTCTTTGGCTACAACTCTAAATCTGATATGGCAGGTTGTGGCTCAAGCTCACTTGATGAGGCTTTGAAACTTGTAAATGACCATCATTACCCCCCTGTCAGATACAAGGTGAGATGATGGTGAAAAATCAACTGTAAGGAATTTTAATATTTTAGAAGAGATTCTAACATACGAATGAAACAAATTGGTTGTTGATGCCAATTTCCAAGAAGCGATCCATCCAAGATGAGTCTATTTATCAGTGGTTGTCAATGATGTCAACCCAAGAAACACTAGGGGCTACCCCGATTTTGCATAGTAATTTTGACCTACAAAATTACTATATTCTGATTAAAGAATAGTTTTGATGGTTTCTACTTGTCGAGATGTTTCTGTTGATATATGGCATGCCATGTAATTCTTCACGGTTTGAGAGATGTTCATGTTTGAAGTTTGTACCCCAGTTAGTGGGCTAAAACCCCATGGGGTTATGGCATCGTTCATTGAAAATTCAATAATTAATATTTATTAAGCTCCTAAAATCCCTCCCACATACACTTATTGAAGACCCTCTCAACCTAAGCATTTATATAAATTGTGATCCTCGTATCCTCCTTATGTAGGGATTTTGCTACCTGAAACAGTTCATCATGGCCATATGAGGCGAAGCTGAAATCCCGAGGAAGCTCCTGTAAAAATTTCGGATCAAGGTGCACAATATTTTCGGAGATATGATCTGTGGAATTTAGTGTTTTTGCAGGCTCCTAAACTTCATCTCAAAGAAGTGACCTTGGGAAAATCATCATAACATTCTCTCTGAGTATTGGATTGGAATTTTGTAAAAAGTGGCAGATAGTGAACAGACTATAGTTTTCCCTATATCAATTTCAAAGATGAATGAAGAAAGAATGACACATAGCATGTCATACAAGTTTTCTCTATTGAACCAGTCCATAATTAGGTCATTGTGAGTGATTGGGCATAAATCTCTCTTGAGGAATCCAAATTGGGTCAGACCTATGGCATTAGAAATAAGACTCAGAGGAATACTATAGAACCAAAAATCACATATTGGGGATATAAATTAACAGATATACGCCAGATTCAATATCGCGATCCTAGAAGGAAAGAAAAAGCTAGAGCATGTGTTGTCAAGGGTTGCAAAGGACCAGACTTTCTAGGGTAGCAAAGCAAAGCAAGGTGCAACAGAGTGTAGCATGACAAAAGTAGTAATCAAGGTGCAGAACAACAACTAGAAGTTCACCACATGAAGTTTTCAAGTGGGCAGCACTACATATAGTCATTATAAAGTTATCATTGTACTAAGTCATTGTAAATGTATCATTGTAAAAATTGTACTAGTGTCTATCTACCAAGAGTTGAAGAGGCAGTGTCGGGAGGTCTAGGATCATCATTAGGTGGTGGTTTCATATATTGGGTTATGGTCTAGTGTGTATTATTCTTCTACATCATTCTATATCATTGTAAAGTGGACCATTTTCCCTGGTACAAGAGTCTATTCTTCTTTTATTCTTTTATAGGGTGGTAGGGTGGTGCTACATTGGTGCATGAAGTCACCAACAAGTTCAAGCCTGTGAAAACTTCAAGGTGGTAGGGTAGTGCTAGGGTGAGTTGTATCTCGTTGGGTGTTGGGGCATCCATTCAGTTGACTACTGAAGAATCTTGAGCGTTGGAGTGTCCATCCAATGGGAGCTAGAGAAGAATTCTTTTCTAGATTCTAGGAAGTTGGAGCTTTATTTTAAATTGGAGTTGAATATTAAAGAATTATTAGAAAATAATTCAGGTGGTTTTTGTCCCGGAGAGGGTTTCTACCTTAAAAACAGTGTGCATCTGTGTTCCTTTTGTTTACTGCTATCATTGTACAAACACTGATAATAATTTAAGATTAACTAATGCTCTGAAATATTAATAATAATACTAATTGATAGGAATACCGATTCACCCCCCGCCCCCTTCTCAGTTTTTCTAACAATTGGAATCAGAGCTTGGGTCCTTCAATAGCAGTTTAAAAACTGGAAGGAGGTCATGGAGCATACCAAGAATGGTGTACATTTGTTCAATGAAAATAATTATGCACTCTGGAAAGGAAGAATGGATGTCTATCTCTTGGCGAAAGGTTACGAAGTATGGGAAACTATTCAAAATGGATTTACATCAACTGTGGATGAACAAGGTAAGAAGAATTTGGTAAATGATGCAAAAGAAAATAATATTATTATGAGTGGACTTATTGAATTTGCTTATCATAAGGTGTTGGGTTGTAAAACTGCCAAAAATGTATGGGACAAGCTTGAGAATATATATGCAAGTGACTCAAATGTCAAGGAAGCAAAGTTTAAAATCTACAGAGAAAATTTTAAGCAACTCAGAATGAAAGAAGATAATAACATTGATGCATACTTCCAACACGTTGATGAAATAACCAACACTTTCGAAGGATTGGGAGAGCCTGTTGACGAGAAGACTATTATACGAAAGATTCTTAGAACATTATTAGGGAGATTCAACCCAAAGGTATCAGTCCTAGAATATAGTGCAAATATGGACAAAATCAACAAAGAGGAATTACATGGAGTTCTCATAGCATATGAAATGAGACTTGATGAAGAAGAGGGTACTTCCCATATAGAAACTGCATTTGTTGCATCTAAGAAAACCAATAAGGAGAAACAACCTGAAAAGGCACAGACCTGCACCTGCAAGTGTGAAGAAAAGGAAGATGATGAAGAAGGTCTTTCAAATGGAGAATATGCTTACTTTACGAGAAAAATAAAAATTGGTAAGGGAAAATTCAAGGGTAAACTTCCATTAATATGTTTCAATTGTGGTGAGATTGGAATTTCGCAGAAAATATCCGAACAGAAGTGATGGCAACTCAAAGGAAAATAATGTATTTAAGAAATTCAACAAGAAAAGAAAAAATAAATGATTCAAAAGGAACTTTCTCTCTAAAGAAAATAGCTCATCATCCAATGAAGACAATGACAATGAAGAAGAAGCCAATGAGAGCGTATTGTTTATGGCCAAGAACATTAAACAAGAGGTATCAAACAACGAAGAAGAAGGGTTGACCATAGAAGAATTTTCTGAGGCAATCAATCTTATAAAAGAGCTCAAGGCTGAGAAGATCCATTCCAATACTCTTGAATAACAAGTTCAAGGTCTCAAAATTTAAGTTGAAGAATACAAATGTATTGAAGAGTCACTTCAAAATAATTTGGAAGAAATAAACCAAGAAAGGGAAGCATTAGAAGCTGAAGTAGTCTCGCTGCATAAGGAAGTGAACACTACAAGGAAAAGACCCTCTAGCGGATGTTTTTGAGGAACCCCTTATAAAAATACCCCAGACATTTTTTTCTAGCGGAGGTTACTAGAGGAGGTTGGTGGGCGGAGGTGTTTGTAGATGTATTTCGTATGGTGTGCTTATCACCATAAAATGCCCCAGTGCGTTCAACACGCAAAAGCACCAGTGCACAAAAAACATTGGCACACCAGACACCATGTGCTCCATACACACTCGCCTGGTGCGTTTAAGTTTTTTAGCACACCTGTCCTTTACAACACATCCGCACCGGTGCCTCATAAAAATTGCGCGAAAATATAAATCGCCCAGTGCGAAATGAAGAAAACGCACTGGTGCGCCCATAAACCCCGCGCACCAGAACGGGTTAAATAAAAAAAATTACGGCCAAAAAACCACACAAAACATTGCCACACCGGACATCGTACACACGCACCCGGTGCGTTTTATTACTGTAGCGCCCCGGTTCTTTACAGATAATCTGCACCGGTGCCTCATAAAAATCGCACGGAAATAGAAACCGCCCGACACGGAATGATGAACACACACCGGTGCGCCCATAAACCTCGCGCACTGGAACAAGGTTAAATAAAAAAAAATTACGGTAAAAAAAAACAAACAAAAAATTGGAACACCGGACACCGAGCGCTCCGTACACACCCGCCCGGTACATTTTATTACTATAGTGCCCCGGTGCGTTACAGAGCATACACACCGGGGCCTCATAAAAAGCACATGAAAATAGAAATTGCCCAACATGGAATGACAAAAACACACCGGTACATCCATAAAACCTCGCACACTGGAAGGGGGTTAAATAAAAAAAAAATTATGGCCAAAAAACTGCACAAAACATTGGCACACCGGACACCGTGCGCTCCGTACACACCCGCCCGATGCATTTTATTACTGTAGCGCACTGGTGCATTACAAACCATCTGCACCGGTGCCTCATAAAAAGTGCATGAAAACAGAAACTGCTTGATGCGTAATTAAGCAAACACACCGGCTGATGCAGGAGCATTCTTCGAAACTTATAAGACCCAGGAGTCTTATTTCTCATTTATTAAAGGGAGTGGGTTCCCTTAATCATTTTAATTATTTTCCTAAGTTTAGTTGAGTTTGAAGAAATTTAAATTGTAAATTGATTTATGGAGAATATCTCGTGAGTTGTAAAATCTCAGGGATGAGTAAGGAATCCTAAGAATAGTGAGGATTTGAGGGATTTAAAAAAAAATATAATCTAGGATTCTGTTGAATAAAGAGAGGAACTGAAGAGATAATTTAGGAGACAGTGAGAGATTTTTGGATTTGAACTAAATTGGTTCATGAATCATTTTCTTTTATAAATTGTGAGCTTTTGAAGCATTAAAGGAGTAGAGAGTAAAGAGTAGAGGTAGAGATTTAAGTTTTAGACAGACAGGGGTTTGTTGTTGTAAGCCTATGGGAAAATTGACAGAAAGGCCATTTATCAGAAAATCAGGCCTGAGAGAAGAAGAAACCTGTGTAATATTTGTTTATATATAAAGAGATTGTTTTCTGAGTTATTAATTGTGTGTAGAGAAATGAATTCATGATTTCATGTTATGAATCAGAGTTTGGCACAGTACATGTATATATAGGGTTTGAATGGTGGTTCTGCATACCATTGAAAAGTTTGATGTAATTGTCGAGATAGGGTTAATGTCAATATTATGACTGAGCTAAAGTACATAAAAGGTTTGCATATATATTTGAGAAGAGTGGGTGAGTTGCATTTGTTAAATTCGATCATCGATCACTGAAAGGATCGATGACACAGAAAAGAAAATGATTTCTTCCAATTTGATATTTTGGATACATTGACCATATGTATCAGAAGAACACCCAATCAAACAGTGAATTTGGATCATTGCCAGAATGGAGATTAATTGCGGTCGTCATTTAAAAGTACAACAGAGAAGTAATTTTCTGTTTCCCGAAATTGCATTGATATACAGACTCACATCAAAATAGAGAATGGTTGTGTGTTTGAACGAAGAAATAGTTATTCAGTGAAAGAACGAATGCAGAACCATGAGTAAAGTGGAACCATGAATCAAGATGGTATGGAACCGGAAGAAAATGGAATAGTGAAGGCAGTTTTGAAGACCAACCAATGGTTTTCACGCAGCTCTTGAGTGGTAAGTGGTAATTTATTAAGCGAATGAGATAACAATTAGGAAGTGACACATGGTGCCTCAATACAACTTATTTCGCGTGAGTTTGAAAAACCAAAGGCATGCAAGTTTGTTATGCGATAGGCATTGGATTGTTAAGCTGGAGTGTGGTGAAGCGTCCACCATCAGATTTGATGAATGATGGATGATGAATAGGTACGTTGAAATGAAATTGGGCCCGTATATGATTCAACTTGTAATTTGAGCCTCGACATATGTGCAATTTGTTGACAGACGGAAATGGTAAGTTATAAAGTGTTATGTTAACTTTATAACATAAATTTAATGATTTGAAGAATATTATGATATGCGGGGTAATAAAGGTTGAAATATATGTGGGGCCGAAATTATATGGTTTTATCCAAATTCAATTAATAAATCTTAAGTGTGAGAATTTGGGTTGAAATGCATATGGATATGCATTAATGAATTGAAGGTGCATAATTAATCACACTTAGGAGTTCGGTAAAGCGAATATGATTGGTGATTTGGGTTTAATTCAAAGATCAAAGAATTTGTCAAAGTGGGTATTATAATTATGGTTAGTAACCATAATTATCAACAAGTTAAATAGCTTCCACTTAAGAGTATTTAAAGTCATAAAGGTTTAGACTTTAGATAGGAGTAAAGAAAAGCTTCCACATATGAAGAAACCTCTGTTTGAGGGTTATAAGAATAATTTGGGATTGTTAAAAGGGTATGAAACCTTAATGAACAGAATAAATTTCTGAGTATGAGATGGAAAATTCTAGGAATGAATGTGACATGCATTTTTACATGGAGAATGTGGGTTTTTACTGCTGTGGCAGCATCAGTTCCTATAAAATCCCACATACAGGAACAAGGTTAAATAAAAAAAAATTACGGCCAAAAAACCACATTTTTCACTTTTGTCAGTACTACAGAGCTCTCAAGCATTGGTGCAATTTATCCTTGTCTAAGCCACCCTGACATCCGTGCTCCCATTGCACTCATTGCACGCACTGCTGCTATGCATTTCCCACCAATCTCCAGCTTGAATTTTGCAAAACGGTGGACAAATTTTATTTTGCAAATTCTACAACCAATATGCCTCCTCAACGAGCAAATGTACATGTATTTTTCTTTTTTTCCCATAATTAAGCCTTTTAGCGGATTATAATTTCAAATAACCTTAAAATTAACCATTTAAAAGGAAAAACAAAAATTGTTGCGTGGTGCGCTCAAGCCATTAGGCTCGCCCTAGTTTGTTGTGCTGCCTGTAAATTTACAGGCTGCATCGGAGCTAGTGCTAACGGTATCCGCACCGGTTCCAGGGCAGTACTGATAGGCACACCGTGTTATTTTATTTTATTTTGAAAAGTACATGTAGTCGTTTACCAGGTCGCACCATTGACAATGTGGAATAGTGCAACACAGTGCATTGACTAAATTATCCACCCCGTGGCTGGTAATTTTATCAACGCATCGTGTTGTTGCTATTCCACATTGTCAACGGTGTGACCTAGTAAAACAACGCTAATGGTATCCACATCAGTTCCGGGGAAATACCGAAGGTGCACTGTGTTATTTTAATTTTTTTTTTAAAGTGCGGTGCGGTCAGTTATCTGGCCGCATTGTTGACCTAGTGGAATAGATGCGATGCGGTGTGTTGACCAAAATAGCAGCCTCAGGATGGCTATTTTTTTCAGCGCACGACTTTCCATATTTCGCCTGGGTCAACGGTGCGGCCTTGTAAAAGGCCACACTATTCATTATGTCATGGTGGCAAGAGGTCGGTTCGTTGACTTAAATATACACCCTGGGGCATAGATTTTCATCAGTGCACCGCCCTCCTGACACCGTACATAGTCAACAGTGCGCTATAAATTCTTCTGGAGCACCATCCTCAGGGAGCTTAATATTATTAGGTGCAACGAGGCCAGTTCTCTCCATAGAACGATGCATCGGGACCAGTATGTGACTGTGTTTTTGGTGCACCGAATGTTTTTTTATTTTGTTTTCAAAAAAAAAAAAAAAAATATATATATATATATATATATATGTATGTATGTATGTATATTTCTAAATACATGTCTCATTTAATACAAATATTGTGTTTAATATGTCAATCTTTCAGAGACGTGAAAGGAGAGAAGAGGGGGAACAACAACAACAATAGGCGGAGCAGTATAACATGGTTCGCCTGTGGGAGGCACGAGAGAGGGAGAGAGATGCGTACCCTCACCCTATTACAGCAGCTACACAGGGGCTCCTAAGGCAGGTAGGCCTCCTCAAGTTCTATGAGGAGGCTACTTCCCTAAAGGGCCATAGTTTGTTTTTGAGACATATTATCCGAAGGTGGAATGCCCAACAACAGACTTTTCGGGTTGGTATCAACCAATGGTACACGCCCACTGAGTAGGATATATACTTCATTACAGGGCTATCAAGGAGAGGGGTGGATTTTCCCTCATTCCCAGAGGTTCCGGCTGGCTGTGTAGAAGGGAGATAGTTAGTTTACTCCCAAAGATACATTGGATAAAATGTACTATCTCCTATAGAGTTTCAGGTTGTTGGAGGTTAGTTACGTATTGGTGCATTTGGTAGGGAGGAGGTGTTGTGTCTCTCACTTATCATTTCTGCCATTTCTCACAACACCAGTGATGAGCAACGCATTATTTTCCCGCTTCTATATTATGTTGATTCTTTAGTACAAGAGCCACGACTTGTCAGGTGGTCTTCCATTTTTTTGCGGTAGTTCTGTACAGCCTTAGATAGATGTCATGCTCACGCACAAGGGAGGGTGAATTTCCCTTTTGCTTCAGAGCTTTTTTGTTTTTTTTTTTGAGAGGATTCCAGAGATGAGGCCTACTTTTCTTCGGCAACCTCGTAGGATGACCCTTGTGGGGGTAGATGATTCCCAAGAGAGGTGACACTGATTTTTTCGCAAGTATATCATAGGATGCACTGGAGTTGCTAGCCAGTGTTGATGAGCATCCCTTCGTTATGGTCCCCTGTCCTTTGTAGAAATTATATGCACTAAGCATGCATATGTCTAAGATCCACTGATCTCACACAATTTAACTTTATGCAAGATACTGAATCTATTCCTCTTGTTAATATTTTGTGGAAAAATTAATTGCACACACATGTGAAGCATAAAAAAAAATATTCAATCACACATAACATAGTTTTTAACCGGGAAAGCCTGAAGCTGAAAACCCCAAATATATATTATGTAACATGGAGATCATATAACAATCTCATACAAGCATAAAAGGCTTATCACAAGCCCTTAGTACAGTACAATCTTCATACACTAGTCAGGACCAATCTTACAAATCCATGCACCGATCTTTGCCACTTGATAGCCTACCTCCACTGCGCAATCTCTGCTGAAGAATATCTCTGAATGAATTCGAATTACTCCATCCTTGACTGCGCAATCGTCATTGGAAAATCCAATGTGTGTGTGATGCAATCAATGCATCACTATAGTCACAACAGATATTCTATCTTGCCCTTTCACCTATCTCTCCACTGGTCTCCATTGAAACTGCCATGCACTGTACTTAACTGATGTACTGTTCAGTTGATTAATGAGTTATTATTTGTGAGTTAATTAACTAATTAATTCACTCCACTCTCACTAGTGTATCAATCATTTAGACTAGATACAACTAGCTCAACTAATTCTAACTGAGTTAAACTGAATACAAATCCATAACTACTTCTTCCAACTGTGTCATAAGTCTGCCACTTGAGTTCTAACCGAGTCCTCCATGCATTAGCTCCAGTAAACCCTTAGGAATTTCATGATTCCTTCTGTTAGCTGATGTGCCATATCTGTGCATTGAACTGAAGTGCTCCAAGAGAATAAGTTGCTATTTAGAGTCTGATTATTATTACACTAGTAAATTTGGGGGAAATTCTGACACTTGGTTCCGACGCTTTTGACCAAATGTCAGAAATTTCCCCAATTTTTTTCAATCCCGCCCAAAACCGTCACTATACCGACGTTTATAGAAAAGTGTTGCAATACCGACACTTAGACAAAGTGTCGCACTTGCGATGTTTGGAGGAAGACGTCGCAATTGCGACAGTATGCCCCCTCTCTTGCGACGACAGCCTCCAAACGTCGCAAGTGCGACACAATGTCTAAGTGTTGCAATTGTGACCCTTGGAGGCATCCGTCGCAATAGCGATGCTTTGTCTGCCGTCGGTATAACGACACTTATATGCGCGCTACATAAAAATAGAAACTTATATGCGCTACATAAAAACGGTTTTATTAAAAATACGAAACTTATATCCGTCGCAATAGCTACATTAACGTCTGATATCACGCACGCATTCGCCCTCCGCTCTTGCAAAACAGCATTCACCCTTAGCATTCGCCCTCAGCTCTTGCAGAATAGCATTTTCCCTCAGCATTCGCCCTCAGCTCTTGTAGAACAACATTCGCCCTCAGCATTCTCCCTAAGCTCTTGCAGAACAACATTCGCCCTCAACATTTGCCCTGAGCTCTTGCAGAACAGCATTCACCCTCAGCATTCACCCTGAGCTCTTGCAGAATAGCATTCGCCCTGCATTCACCCTCAGCATTCGCCCTCAGCTCTTGCAGAATAGCATTCACCCTCAGCTCTTGCAGAACAGAATTTGCCCTCAGTATTCGCCCTCAGCTCTTGCAGAACCGCATTCGCCCTCAGCATTCACCCTCAGCTCTTGCAGAACAACATTCGCCCTCAGCATTCGCCGTGAGCTCTTGCAGAACAGCATTTGCCCTAAGCTCTTGCAGAATAGCATTCGCCCTTAGCATTCGCCCTGAGCTCTTACAGAACAGCATTCGCCTTGCATTCACCCTCAGTGTTCGCCCTGAGCTCTTGCAGAACAAAATTTTCCCTACATTCGCCCTTAGCTCTTGCAGAACAGCATTCGCCCTCAGCTCTTGCAAAATGGTAAGTTCTTACTACATGCCCTTCCTCCTATAGTACGGTTGACTCTATTTGGGTTTTTTTGGTCAATTCCATTGGATTGTGTTAGGTTGTAGGGTTCTCTCTAGATGTCAAGAATCAAGATTCAATAACTTCTATTATCTTCATCACCTAATACAAGATTTAAATTTTTCCCAAAGAAACGCTTATTAATTTGGCAGCCATTATTTCTCCCTGCTTTAAAAACCTTACATTTAAATGAAAACAAGCATTGCATTTCAACTACAAAAATCTATTAGTGTTCAAATGTACATGTGTGCATCACTTGTGTAGGGTATTCCTTTTCCACTTTCACATTATCCAAGAATGTGCGCAGTATAGTTCATATTTTTTGTGATTTAGATTATCTTGAAAAAGGAAAGGTAAATTATTTCCCATGGAAAAAGAAGGTTTTCCCTTTTTACTACTGGAAATGGTACAACAAAGCTCCATTTCTACCCGAAACTCCTATGAAACAGGAACCAAATAAAGGCCATGTCCTCAATGGACATCATTTGGCTTTGAAAATGGCCATTGCACCGTGTTGTTTTTTATATTACATCACGATAGTTTCTTAGGTCATTTCTTGTTTCTTGAGATGAAAAAAAACCAAAGAAATTGTGAAGATCCTTTCAAGAAATAAATGACCATTTCTCAATAATATCTCAACTATTTTTTATTTTATTCAATGGTTGCTTACTTTGAGAGAAATTTGACACTTTTATAAGGAATATAACATAAAAACACAAAATGGGAAGGAATTGATGAGGTAGATGACCTTTAGTTGTTGTCAATTAAGAATTGATAATACACGATGCATGTTTTGTACTACAAACTAGATTCCTTCCTAGAGTTAGGACACCGAGTATTCAATCAAAGTTGTAGTTTCTAGCTTCTTGTATTGGTTCATCAATCTTGAAATTCAGACATTGCATGTCTTCATTGCTTCATGTTTGAATAATTTGCATCATATCGTACAATAGGAAATTAGGAATTATGATTATTATTACTTTATGGATCCGTTAAGTTACTTTTAAGTTTGCATGGTTTAGTGTGAAATTATTCTAGTGTGCCCCTAGGCCCAGGTGAAGGAATGCCAAGGACTGAGAACCCTAGTTTTTGAATGGTATTGTTTCTTATACCCAAAAACCCCTCAACATCACTTCTTATTAGTTCTTAACAATAGTGTTGTAAACAATTTGAGAATTGATATAACAAAATCTCGCACTTCTCAAGATAAATTCCTAAAGCTAAAGTGTGATACCATGTGTAATTCAATAGCCCCATTGTCACCTCACCAACCTCTTTTCACTTTGAGCTAGTTCTCCTCCAACTTAAGGGGGTTTCTCCCTAGTATATGCTAGGGATCTAATGTCCCAACCAAACCAAGTCAACATCCCCCTAACTCTCTATGTTTACTACTATCAATCAAAATATTGAACAATAGGGTCAGACATGCATCCTGAAGATAAAATTGCCAAGGTATTTTTGGGTAATTTCAAAGGGAAAGTCCCAAAACACATATAATCAAGGAATTATAACGTGATTTCAAACATTAAATATCAACAAAATCGTTTAAAGGATATTGAAAGGAACAAGGTGATGGAAGATAGAAAGTGCCTTACTTAAATTCTCTAAGGATTTTTCAATAGTTGCTCCAAAAGCTTCACTTCAAGGCCCTTCAAGATCGTCTCCAACAATGCTATACCATCAGCTTCAACAATGTTGCTCCAAAAATGTCCTCAAGGTCTTCAAAACAAGTTTACTAGAAGTTTCTCCAACAATATATTCAATAAGGTCTTCATTGTCAACTCGTCTCTTGTTTGGGTGCCTTAATGTGCAATGACATGTTTCCAGGAATGAATTCAATGCAAGGCATATTTGAAACTCTAACTCTGTCTTCCGATGTCTTATTAGAAATTATTTCAGTTTTCATTTTGTGTTTTCAAGTTAGATATTGTTTTCAAGATTTTACATTTATAATTTTATTGCAATGTGGCAGACTGATCAGGGCAGTACAGGAACAACCCCGAGACGGGATGATCACGGAAAGAGGCCAGCGGAAGAACATATAAAGTGCCAGCATTGCTCTATCTTCAAGTATTTTAGTTATTTACATAATTGAAATACTATTAATTTTGTTCAAATATGCAGACACCTAGCCATGGTACGCCTGATGATTCCCTCTTTGAGGAAGAGCTTTCTTCATCCCTATCTCAAGTGTTCTTGTTGCGAAAAAAGGCACGAGATGCAAGGTCAGAATTTAATACTTTGATAGATGCGCCTCAAACACCTGAAACAGAAGAGAGGATAAAACAACTTATGAGCTAGCTAGAAACATATCAGGTAATAATAAAAAGTCAAAAGGATATTTTTTTTGTTCTGCATGAGATGAATTGTGATAGTTTGATTTTTAATTTTTACATTGACTAAACTAACAAAACGTTCTTTTGTATGTAGCGTTTTCTGGCACTTGTTGAACCCAGTGTTGGTGGTAGTGGGACACAAGGGCAAGAGATTGCCCAGCAACCCTCTCGTACACCTTCTACTCCTTTAGGTGCCAACCAAGAAACACACCCAGCCAAAGTAGACACCCAGCCAACCGTTGAACGTGTTGGCAATGATGAGGCTGATATGGGAAACTACATTATTGCGTTTCCTGGAGCTACACGTGTCAGCTTCACAGGGACCATTAATGGCACGTTGTTGGTGAATGATGAAGGTGTCCCTATAACGCATGTACAACTCCCAAGTAAATTTTAATATTTTAACTATTTCATGTACTTTATCTAAAACATATTTATCATGATTTTTATTTTTAAATTAATGATAATATCTTCTTCTTTTTTCTGTGTAGGAAACAATGAGTTCTACAGGTTTTTGGAGAGCCATGTGTTGGTAATTTTTGGCCCAAACATACACACAGGGTGGAATTCCCATAATTCCAACCTGAAAAAATAACTTCTAGATTATCTAGAAACCCTTTTTGGGGTCGGCACATTTGACAGAACAATGGTGGCTTGGGTAGCTGGCAAATATTTGAAATATACCAGGGACACCTATAGGACGCAATTGTAATTTAACCCTAGATACGAGCATCCTCTCACAGTTCCAGAGAGTGAGTGGAGAGCACTCATCCATGACGGAAAAGATAAAAGGGCAAAGAAAGAAGGAAAAATGCCAACTGGACCCGCAAGGTAAATTACAACTTTAATTCAATAGCTTTAATTTTCTCTATGTCTAAAATAAAAGTGTGCTACGTCATATCTTACTTCAATCTTTTGATGCTAGGTTGCCTGACACCTCAAAGGCAACCAAAGCTAGGATTGAAAAAAAGGGCCATCACAAGCTAAGCCAGGACGGCTACTTGAAATTAGCCGCAAGAATTGTAATTAAGTAGCTAAACATCTTATAATTAATTTTATCACCTTCCAACGTTTTTGTAATCCTATCAAATATGATTAAAAATACATAATCATATGTAATGTAGGGTGATGACTTCGGAACAGAAACTATAGAGGAAGATAAAAATATCGCTTTCCATTTCGGCTATCAAGCCGTAGTTGAACGTCGCAAAAGCTTGGGGTAGGTCCCAAGATCCAGAATGCCTGATAAGGTAAAACATTAACCTTTCAATATGTTTGTTTTCGTCCATAAATTTAATGTCTAACAACTTTTTTTAAATCAGGGGAGCAACACTACCGACGAGGAAAATAACCCAGTTTTAGAGCCAGATGTAGATGATCCTCATGTGCAACCTGATCATTGTAGTGGGGACCAGGCCGACAATGCTACTATCAGTGAGGGCCGTGACGGTAATTAATTTCCACTTATAATTTTTTCTAATTATACCTTTATGGTTGTCCTTATAATTTTTTTTTTTTAAATGACAGAGAATGTTTCCCTTGAGGATCTTACCACCAGAGAGGAAGACAGGGAAACAGTCCCAATGGCGACAACTGGTGCACCAGGTAAATAATCTCATTGCAATTTTTTTTATTAATATTACCGAACTAGTTCAATGATATTTAAAAACTGACAATTAAAATTTAATATTATCTGTTTTTGTAGGTGATGCCCCGTCACTGGATGAGACCAGACATTGTGACTATGCAACTAGGTCAGCGGCGACAACTGGTGCACCAGGTAAATAATCTCATTGCAATTTTTTTTATTAATATTACCAAAATAGTTCAATGATATTTAAAAACTGACAAATAAAATTTAATATTATATGTTTTTGTGGGCGATGCCCCGTCACTGGATGAGACCAGACATCGTGACTATGCAACTAGGTCAGCAGTGCGGGTCAAAAGGCACGAAACAGGAGTAGAGCACGATGATATTGATGATGTAATTAGGAGCTTTAGAAATAGGAAGAAGAAAAAGAAAATTTGATAATGTAAAATATTGTATTATTATAAGACAAACGTTACCATAGTTGGAATGTTTTTTTTGTTATATAAAAAACTCATTTATCATACTATTTTTATGTCAAGCATTAATTGCAATGTTTCCTTGCGCACTTTTTGTTGAATTGTTTTTTTATTAGTTATTGAATATTTTTTTTTATGCTCATGAAAGTAAAAAATGAAATATAGATTGGGTATTGGGGAATTGAGAGTGATGTGAAGGGGGGGGAGGGGCCATAAGAGCTTCCACCTTCACGTGGTTGGCCCTGTTTAGTAGAGAATAATTTATTGGAGCGATTTAATCTTGGAGCAAACCTCCCTCGATCCAGCGTAGCAACAAAAAAGTCATTGTTGACTTAGTTGCTACTCTTTCAGATCGTGGGAGGCTTGTTCTAAGTTCATGCGACTCCAATAAATTGTTCTTGAAACGAAGAGGAGCTTATTTAGGTATGTTTTGACATTTTCAACATATGTTCTAACATTATCATAAGAATGCATCTTAGAGTAAAAAATACTACTTCAATTACTTGTATTTATTGTATAGATAATGATGGATTTTGATTGACTTGGCAGTGCAGGTACAAATCCTCTTGCATCATGAGCAATACAACTTTTCAACCAGGGTCATGTCCAGGATATTTTTGCTTGTGTGCTTGACCAGGTTCGTAATGTCACATTTTGTAAGTTCCTTTATAGTTCATAATTCAATATTAAGCTTGTTCATCATTATTATCTAGGTTTTTTGTATGTTTTTTTCATCTATTTGATTGTAAGCAACTCTGCATGTTTCCTGTTATTCACTTGATTTCTCCCATTACCACTCCCAGGATGAATCTGACTTTATTGTTACATAGGTTACTTTATTGTTACTATGATTTCTCCATTTACGATTTCATAGGTTACATCATGTAAAGTTGTCAATCTCAAGTTGGTGATGAGATTTAGTTCTCCATATTTGGGGCTTTTCTGATAGTTTCTCCCTCATGTCATTCCTGCATCACCTCGTTGTTTGAGCATGCCAATTGCCTACCACTTGTACCAATTGGCACATGTCAATCTCTGAGTGGTGCCACATTTCACCTATTTTCACTGAGAGTTTAAGGTTTCTCTAACATAGCTTCAGAAATACGATTCAGTGCATGCTTGAATATTGTCACATAATACTCATGGTTTGGATTGATGAGCATGTTCTGAATGGTTGGTTGATTCATAAGAACCACCCATATAGTCATCTTGAGATATTTCAAAAATTTTCTCGGGTTTCCTTTTTCACCGTTTCTAGTGGGTGGGATGGTGTGGGGTGTTCCATCAATACTGGTGCTCTTGTAGTAGGGAATTTTTTTTTGGGGATATAAAGGAGCATTTGATGTAGATATCCCATTGGATGCATTCATAGATGGGCACGAGAGGTTAAGAATTTGAATTAGAAATATGCAACCTCTAGCATGGCAACTTGAAGGCCGCGAGAGACACTGGTTAAAGATTGTTTTGTGCTGGCCTTAATATAGTCATGATTTCTTTCTATTATATTAATGCAAATATATAGTCTGGTCTCATTAAAATGAGGATTGTGGTTGTATTTCTCTTTGTTTGTTTCTCTCTTAATGCTCTAGAAGTTGCCAAAAGTTGCGATAGTTGTTTATTTTTCCTGTTACAACTTAAAAGTGGTTTTTAGCAATGGGAGTCACGTTTTTTAAGGTTCATACTAATATGAAGATCTTGTAATTCTATATTCAGGATAAGAGAAGATGGCCTCTGCTTTGGGCAGTATGACAACAATTTCCACATCTACCTCATTGGGTAACAATGGAAAGGGGAAGAAGTTGGGTGCAATGTTTGATGATTATGGCAGACAATTGTCTTATCTTTCAGTTTTTTCACCCATTTCCTTTAATCGCTCAAGTAGAAGAGGCACTCTGAGATTATGCGACAGAGAGAAGGTAGTTAATACAAGAGCTATGGAAAATGAGTTGTACTTCAACAAGGATGGCTCAGTGACAAAAAAATTGCAGGTCAGAGAAAAAATTATGTTTAAAGGAAGGTCACCTGCACGTGAAACTTCACTGTGGTGGATCTTTCCTTGTCCAATTATATTTGATTTTAATGTGTTATTTTAATTTTTCATGGAGGGTTGTTTTGGCATATGGTCTAGCATTCAATTGCACACTTACTGAAAGCATTGTCAATTTGTCTTGCAGGCGGTGTGAACAAACTTGCTGATCTTGTTGGAGTCACCCTTGGGGCGAAGGGAAAAATTTTGTCTTGGAGAGCAAGCATGGTTCTCCGAAAATAGTTAATGATGGTGTGACAGTAGCTAAGGAGGTAATTTGTAGATGTGTGCTCTGGTTTTCTTTTTAACATTGTATTAGTTCCCCCTCTTAAATTTCTTAGATTTGGTAGGCATAATTTGAAAACTCAAAGGTGAAAGGAAACATATTTGTTACCCAGTGGTCTACTTGGCCTATGGACTAGCCACATTAGAGTAATGCATAAATCTTTTCACAACAATAAAAGGAAAGGGTTATGGCCGAGTCAAATTTTATTGTTATTGACAGTGTAATGAAATGTATCTCAATGCTATGGTTTTGGCCTTTTTATTGGTTGAATTAGAGGACCTAGTTGAAAATATTGGGGCCAAGTTGGTAAGGCAAGCTGCGGCAAAGACAAATGATTTAGCCGGGGATGGAACCACAACATCTGTTATTCTTGCACATGTTGGAATATTGAAAAATTCCAGAACAATGAATGGAGAATAAATCTCCCTTCCTCTAACACAGAGAAAATAAAAATTTCTTTGACAGGAGACAGAGTTTGAATACTTTGAAAACAAACTTCTATTCCCTTCAATAAATAAATAAAAAACTATTACACTTCTTCCTCACTGAGAGGGATTACAAAATTATGACTACTACAAAACGCAGTGCATAAAACCAACTCACTGTTTGTTCAAAACAAACATACTCTGTCTCTAAAACACTCTGCTGTGTTTTTCAATTTCGCACTGCTGTGCATACACACTTAAAAATTTACACTCAGTCTTTCACTTTTTACACACTGATGTGTAATAAAAAATTTACGTACTGTCTATAAAAAAAATTACCAATCTTTTTTGTCCTTTTTATTTTTATATGTCGTAACATATAAAACATATTATAATAAACCCTCTTTTAAAAAAAATAAAATTAAAACTAAATTCTATGGCCCACCTTTCATTTCGCATATGATATATATATAACATATGTTTAAAACATATGTATATATTAAAGCATACATAAAATTAAACTATCAAAACATTAAAGAACCCTTTCCGTCGGATTTCAAAAGTCTAAATAGATTGAATTTCAAACCAAATTCACGTTCCAAAATGGGATGCTGACGTCTGCCTAATTTGTAACGCGAATTCTCAATCCAATGTGCCTTATAAAAAATTCGGGTCCGGTTTTCAGGTTTTTACATTCCCTTCAATTTCATGCGATCCAATATTAATGCTCCACGTGTCCTCCTTTTGAATTTACAAAACTGGGGGGTAAATTTATGTTTGTTTAATTTCTGGTTGGTGAATTGCGTTAATGTTGGTTTTTGTGTTTAAATACAATCCTGTATAGAAATATGGCTGCGGCCGTCTACAAAAAAAACTTGCAGGAATTTTAAATGCTGAATTGAATTTCTGGATGGCGTGCAAGCAACCTCCAAAAAAAAATGTTGTTGTTGCATCCGTCCTTCTGCTGCAGCAGTTGAAGTTAAAATTCAAGAGCGCAGGGTTTAATAAGTGAGGGTGTAAAGGTAATTTTTTTCAATAGTATTGGATTAAGATCATCTATTCATTTTTGTAGGGTCTTATGGTGTTTGGTTTTTTAGTTTTGGGTTGGGCTTATTGAGTCTAAGATAGTTTTTGAGTGAAAAAATTGCTATCAGGTATTAAAAAAATTTGGTTCTTTTGTCAAAATTTATGAGCTTGTTAGGAAATACAAAACTAACAATGGTTGTATCTTAAATTTGTGGAAAATAATTTGAAATGAAACCTTTTGGTTTAGGTTGTTGCAGCAGGTGCAAACCCCGTTCAAATTACTAGGGGCATTGACAAGACAATAAAGGCCCTTGTTTCGGAACTCAAAATTTTGTCAAAGGAGGTAAACGCTTGCCTTTTGAGTAGGCCGGTTTTCCTTTTTGCTGATGGTTTGGTGTATCTAATTGAATTAGTTGCCTAAGGTATTTTTGGTTGCAAACTCCTTTTCATTTTTCATATAGTATTGGCCTTGTCGAATACATTTGATTGTGTGGTCTTGTTAGATCTACAACATTTGTAGTTGTTTAGTCTTATGGCCGAGGTGCACTTTTATTATGGAAATAGTTGATGCAATATTGTCATTTAATCCTTACTGCAGGGTAGCATGTTGAGAAGTTTCTTGTGAAACATTTGGTATTCAAAATTGCACTTGATCCTATATAGCATCATGCACTTGACTTCAAAATTAATATTCAAAGTGTGCCAGAAAATTCTTGCAAAATTTCAAATATTTATGTTGTTTTAAACCATTATCTTTTTCATGTATTGGATGCTAAAAATGAGAAAAAGACTTTGGTATGAAACCAACTGGTGAATAATTTCGAGCAAAGAAACCATTTCCAAGACATGATTTAGAAGTAGAACATATGTACTTATGAAGCATAGAAATATATCCTTGATGCATTGTCAATGTTTGGCTAGGGTTATTTTTGGAGAAAATAACTCCTTATTCCTAGAATAGTGATCTTCAATACAAGTAAATGCCAGAGAAGAGAGATCATCGTGTGACATAAACCTATTAACAAAAATGAACAGGGAATGATTATTAATTATGGCATACTAAGTTGTCAGTGATTTTTACTATTTGTCTTTAACATGTAAAAATGTTAAATTCCAAACTTACATCATCATGGTTTGGCATCATGAGCTTGACTGATTTTCCACCATGCTCATAATTTCATTGTTGTCTTCATATCTATAAACAACGTTACAAATAATAATAATAAAGTTCTATAAGAAAAATCCAGACCTCCATGTTGCTACTCCTTGTGAGACAAAGTCAAAATTGCATTACACAATCTGACACATAAGAATCTCCTATATCCCGGTGGTATGTATCCAAATTCTTATAATAGTGTCTTCAAGACTTATGTTGACATTGCCAATGAGATATTTAAGCAATGAAAGATGGAGACTTCTTCATTGTTGTATATGTAACAGTCTTTTATTAATATAAAGATTGATGGTTTTGTCTTTCTGAAAATGAAATGTAAAAATAATTTATTGTGGTCAATTGAAAAAAAAAAAAATTTAAGCTTTTCATTATGGAAGGGCGACATAGATATATGCCCTTCTAATTGAAATTCAGACCTTCCCTTCAAATTTTATCATTGTGTGGGACCTTAACAAACAATAAAACTATTTCGATGTGCGTTATATAAAACATATAACAAAACCTATGTCAAAACTTCAAACGAACCCTTTAGCCATGGGTATTTCATCACGAATTGATCATTTTACCGTGTGCCCTCTTCTAGAGGAATATTCTTCCACTTGATTAGGTACTTCATAATGGTTGTATGTCAAAGAGATACAGAATGTTTATCTATAACTTTTTGTGGTTCAAGAATCAACTTTCGTTCTTCATCTAATTTTGGAAGTTATATTTACATTGGCATATTTTTTCCCAAAACCTTTTTTAGGAAAGATACATGAAAAACCTTATGAATGCAAGAAGAAGGAAAATATAACTTCTATACCACTTGTGCAATCCTATGAATAATTATTTAGGGCCATAACATTTTTGAGCTAATTCTTTATTCTTTTTTTTCTTGAATGAAGATTGCTTATAATGCTATAATCTAAAAAATACCCAATTACCCTCCTCAAATTATCTTTCACTTCAATGTTGTTCCCCTTGTTGTTTTATCATTTTTCATGTCATTTGAAGGTTTTCCATAATAATTTTCAAAGTTTCTTTAGTATTTTCCATATGTGACTCCGTTTCCTATACTTTGGACTTATCTTGCAAAAAGTATGAGATACTAGGAGTTGGATATCCATAAAGGGCCTTAAATGGGGAAATTTTAGTAGATGTGTGATAGGTAGTATCATATTACCATTCTTCCTTGACGAACCCACTTCATTCATTAAGACTGATTTTCTAAAGAGTAACATCGTAGATAACCTTAAAAACATTTGTTAACTATTTTTGTTTGACCATTTGATTGTGTTTGATATGTAGAACTCATGGCAGCTAGTGTTTCTCCACTCATATTAAATAATTATTTCCAAAAGTTTTTTGTTACTATTACTTTAGGAAAACCATGAAGACGATGAATTTCTTTCACGGACACTTCTGCCACTTGGCTTGTTGTTTATGTACTTTGAGCTCTACAAAACAAATCTACAAAATTTGTCTATATAAATGACCACAAAAATGTAATACTTACCTTTATATTTCAGTAACCCTGTAATAAATTCTATTGATATATCTTCTAGTCTTTGAATATGTATGTGGAATGGTTGAAGTAACCCTAGATATTTTACTATCTCTCTTTTATTTATTATGCAAACCTGACCTTCTCTTACAAAACTTTAAATATCTTTCTTCATTCCTTCCAAAAATATAGTTTTTGATCCTTTGAGATGTTTTAAGGAACCCTGCGTCCTACCATCAGAGAGACATGGGACTCCCTTAATATTTGTTTATTCATAAATGCTTGCGTGCATAAAAATATTCTACATTTGCACCAAAGTATATCTCTCTTTCACTCCCAATGCTCCATAGAGTTCATCCCATCCTTTATAAATTTTAGTTTTTGTTTAGTACTATTGTCATTTTTCCATTATGGAAAGCTTCTTCTAGCCACCTAGGAATAGAAAATGTAATTGGATATAAATTTGAGGCCTTTTGTATTTTAGAAAGAGCATCATGTACTAAATTTTCCTTACCCTTTTTGCAGATTATCTCAAAATTAAAACTTTGCATTTTTTCTCCTCATTTTTGTTAATCTTCTAACGAAAATCATAGCTTCAAAAAATACCTTATGCTATCATGGTATATCTTGACTTTAAATTACCTCCCAATGATACACTATCCCCATTTTTTATTGCATGTAATATTGCTTCCATTTATTTTTCATACGTTGATTTCACCAAATATTTTCTTTGAATTCGTTGATTTTAAAAGCCAATGATATCCCTTATTGTGTTAATGTTATGTCAATTCCTTGTGCTAGTGCCTCACACTCTACTATGAATGTTTTACCAAAAGTAGGTGCAACCGATGTTGGTGTAGAAGACATGGCATCCATTAAAAGAGAGAATGCCAAAGTAGCCTCATCATTCCATATAAATGATATTTTCTTCAAGAGATATGTGAGTGGACATGAAATGCATGCATAATTCTTAACAAATTATCAATAATATCATGTAAGTCTAAAAAATCTTCTAAGAACCTTGATTTTCTTAGGAATAGTTCATTTTGTAATAGCTTGCATCTTTTGAGGCTCCAACTTCACTCCTTCCTTAAAAACAATATGAACCAAATACTCGAATTCTTATTTCCCAAAAGCACATTTTGATATTTTTACATAAAAATGATTGTTCTCAATAATTTATATAACTTTTCCACATGTTTAGTGTGGTATTCCCATGATTTGTTATAAATATGTGTATTATCAAAGAAAACCAACACAAATTTTATAAGATGGGATCAAACAAAATTGTTCTTAAGTCGAGCCCGCCGGACTTCAAACGACGATAAACGATAATTCAAACCAAATTCACGTTCCAAAATAGCCTGCTGACGTCGGCCAATTTTGTGACGCGAAAACCAATCGAATTCCGCCCTAATATTTTTCGGGTTCGAAGTTGGGCTGGCGTACGGAGGGAGAGTTGTGACGCGAATTTCTTATCAAATTCGCCCTAATATTTTTCGGGTCCGGATTTCCACTGCGCGAGCGGCCCAAACAAAGATCTGCTCCAATCAATTTCTGCCATGTGTCCTCAATCAAATGTTTCACTGTTCCCAGATGCGGGTGCATTCGATGGCGTTTAAGGAGATGGGACATGGATGTGGCAATTTCATATCAATCGCATTAAGTTTTAACATTGTTCAATTAAGTTCCAAGGTTTTCACATCTAATCGCATTAAGTTTTAACACTGTTCAAGATCGGACCTCCACTCCTGTTAGCGATTCCGCATGTTCCAGTATGATTCGGCCTTCGACTCTCATTAATGATCAGAGATTAATTATGACATGTGTCCTTCGATTGCATTGCAGTCGGGTCGATAAAATGGCATTTCGTTATGGTTTTTTAGACGAGCCAGTTGCTGGGTTACACTGCCCGCTCACTGTGACGAGAAGGAGAAGTGGCCAACTGAACTGCTGCGTAGACCTTACTGCATATCTGCATTCCTCTCGGTTTGGTCCTTATCTGTCTTCCTCTGTTTCTTGGAATTCTGCTTCTTTGTCTCCTCTTGTGCCCACTGCTAAGACTGCACCCATGCCTCGCCTGCGTCAAAGGATGCATTGCCGCAGGGGGAGCACTAGAGGTCAACCCCTGCGCGCTCCCTCCAGCCCCTCAACCAAGTCTTCTTCCCAGTCCAATGATTAATTTGCAGGTCGCTATTCAGATACTAGAAGTCGGCAGAGTCGGGTTCTAGGATCTGGCCACTGTATGGGCTCCCCTGCTCCTCATTTCCCCACCGCTTCACCTTCTCCCACGAGCGCACTGCACTTTTTTCCTTTAATTTCTCTTTGAACCGCCCATGAATCACAACTTCAATTACTATGGTTTTTTGTGAGGAGGCCCAAATGGAAGAAAAATGCACCCGTCCGGCGGGTCTGAGCTCAAAAAAAGTCGGCCAGCATTCGGGCCTTCAGGAGGGGAGCAGTGGCATGACTGTGGAGGTAGCACCTAGCGATCCTGAACCATATGAAGGATGGTGCCGAATCGTCAAGGAGCCGAAGGAGTATTTTGGTTAATTTTTTTTTCTTGCTTCGCAGCCCACTTAATTGGGCTGCTTATAGATTATATTATTGTGCTGGACCTCTGTAATATTTTTGAATTCTGTAAACGTTCAAGACTGGTTTCCCCGTATGAGGGCAGTCTTCTTAATTTTTTTATTTTTTGATGACAAATTTGCCATGAGTCTGGGCAATGTTTTTGACTTCGGTGTAATTTTATTCCCACTATTAATAGATTAACTTTACTTAGAAAAAAAAATGTTGCCCTGTTTCTATTTTAAACCTGTTTTTTGAAATACAGAGCCATGTTTATATGATTTTTTATAGTCGAAGCGCTGCGGGGTGGTTTATTATATTAATATTTCATGGTCGAATTATGTTCATAACAATTGGAAAAAAAAATGTTGCCCTGTTTCTATTTTAAACCTGTTTTTTGAAATACAGAGCCATGTTTATATGGTCTACGTATTATACTCTTTCTCTGTATATCTACAGGAACCTTTTTGCTATGAACATGGTGGATGTTGTAGCGGGCTACTAATGGAAACAAGCGAGCCCGAACCTTACATCTCAGATGCAACAGATGGTTACCAATTTTGGAATCAAGCGAGCCTGATCTTACAAGCGAGCCTGGGTTTCTGCAGATGGTTTTTATTTCCGGGAACAAGCGAGCCAGAACATACAATCGACCCTGGGTTTATACATATTTTTTCTCTATCATGGATGCTTTTTGTGTGAGGCATATATCAACAGTACATGTCTCTGCACATTTCCTGTATCCGCTTTATGATACTATTTTATGTGTTGACAAGTTATCACTCTACCTTCAAAACTAGCGATGCTGGTTTATTGATATGGTCTGATGGTCTTTTTATATTTTGGACATATCACACTCCTCACATGATTAGCGTTTTTCTCTGTTCAAGGATTTTGGGTACTTTAATTTGTATTTGGAGCAATGGACGTCGGTACGTACTCTATCTGTTGCTTTACTATTCTACATACTGCTATTTCACTTTCTTATAGATGCCTTGGGCATATTTGGATGCTTTCTCAGATTGTCGATAATCTCCATGTGGACCGTTACTAGGTTTTATATCATGTCCCTGTATGTGACATGGGGTATTTTTCTATCATTGTTTGGGGTGGGACTTCCACTTTTCTGGATGGATATTTGGGTTCCAATCTTCAAATGTGAAAATGTAATGACTTCATGGACTGTTTTACTTCATATAATATATTCAAAACAACGTTTTTTCTCTTGTGAAAAAAAAATGATTGTTTATAGTCGAAGCGCTGCAGGGTGGTTTATTATATTAATATTTCACGGTCATTGGAACGCCCACAATTCATAACAAATATTGGAGATTTACTGTCCTGTTTTAAAGTTTCATTTTTTTTTAATAAATTGAACCCGCCGTCGGTATACCAACGCCTTGTAAGCGTTGGAATTGCGATAGCTTAAAAACGTCGGAAGAGCGACAGTATAAAAACGTCGGACGAGCAACGTTCAAAATATCGGACCACATTTCGTCGGAATTGCGACAGTCTACAATGGTCGGAAGAGCGACGTTCAAAACGTCGGACCACAATTCATCAAAATTGCGACAGTTTACAAATTTCGGAAGAGCGACGTCCAAAACGTCGGAGCACATTGCGTCGAAATTGCGACAGTTTACAAACGTCGAAAGAGCGACGCTCAAAACTTCGGACCACATTTCGTCGGAATTGCGACAGTTTACAAACGTCGGAAGAGCGACGTTCAAAATGTCGGACCACATTTCGTCGGAAGTGTGAATTTACAAACGTCATAAGCGCGACGGTTTGGTAAACGTCGGAAGAGCGACACCTATTTGGAAGCGACAGAAAAATTGTCGATATTGCGACACTTTTTAAGTGCGTCGGAATTGCGAAGGTATGGAAAACCACATTTTGCATGTCCTCGAACTTTCCCTCTTGCAACGACTATGTGTCGGAATAGCGACGAATTGGCCGTCGGAAATTCCACCAAATTTTCTAGTGTTAAGAGCTAATAATAATCGACGTGCATCTATTTTTAGATTGACGATCTATAAATAGACGTCACCCAATATTCTAAAAATAGAATTTCATTTATTTTTCCAACTTGATCAACCATCCAAAAATAGCATCCTGCAACTTCTGAAATATGATCATCATGTCTAAAAATAGACTTGCACCAAAAATAGCCTGCGGGCCCACTTAGTGAAGGCAACTCTTTTCACTAAGCTCATCATCTTGTTGAATCTCAACATCCTTACGTCGGTTTGGATTGGTGAGGGTGTGACAACATCCTCTTCATAGCTGATGAGCCAGCAGATGATAGAGTTAATCTTACTGTTTTATATATTTAAATGTATTCTAGCATGTTCTTTAACTTGTTTTTATTAAATTGTGTAATGAAGTTGTCTAATTATTATTGTGTACTTATATATATTTTGCAGACATTGGCTCTTTTGATGGCGAGGAGATGCTGGCACCAGTACCACATGATCTAGGTGTGGATCCTGATGATGATCAGGGCATGCCAGATGTCGAGGATCATCAGGAGGCCGGTGCTAGGCATGGTCGACTTGATGTTAGATACCAGATGGAGTTGGGCGACCAACTCAATACATTGATTGTTGAGGCGAGCATCAGGACCGCTCATTATAGAGACATAGAGGCCGATGATAGGCTATTACACATGTGGAGAGGCATGTCGCATGACATGTACAGCCTGATGCGGCATGTCATAGGAGTTACGACAGCTTTTACGCAATTGACGAGGACTGTTGAACATTATAGGCGTGTTCGAGATGGATCAGGTGATGGAAAATCCATGAGCAACGACTCTTCATATCATGATCGTTCACCTCACGCCGCATCAGATGAGCATGAGCCTCCACTATCATCTAGTAGTAGTCATCATGGAGATGAGGTTGCACCATTGGCCACGTTCGGTGAGCAGCCTGCAACATCCATCAATACTTATGATCATGAGCAGACTGGACCATCAACCGTCGAGGCTGTGCCATTGACTGAGCAGGCATCCACTAGTACTGATATTGATGTTGTACTACCACCAGCTGATCCATGACATTTATATTACAGTTGTATATTTTTCACATTATATATATATATATATATATATATATATATATATATATATATATATATATGGTCCATGTATTTTATGTTCATGTTGCAGTTGTACTTAATTTACATGGTGAACATCATGATGTGTATATTGTTAGGTCATGTTAGATATGTTCATTTAATGTGCATCTTGCAGATAGATATGTATGTGATGATAGCATGAGTTATTTGACATGAGATGTATATTTGATGTTTCTATTGTGATGATGTTAATACATAATGTTAATTTTGTTTTGTTAGATGATCATGATCACGATGATGTTAGCGATTTTGAATGTGTTTTTTAGTCAAATATGATGTTTTTGAAGCTTGCACTCTCAACATGATGTTTATTAATTAATTTAATACTAAATGATCATGATATTGTAAAATTGTAATATTTGTAATTATAATTGTATGTAAAATCTAAAATTGTAATTGTAATGGTATATATGTAAATTTGTAATTGTAATTGTAATTGTGATTTTTTAATTTGTAAAATTGTAATTGTACGTGAAATTGTAAAATTGTAATTGTAATTCTAATTCTAATTCTAATTGTATGTAAAATATTTGTAAAATTTTAATTGTATTACTGTGAATTGATTGTAATTGTAAAATTGTAATTGTATGTAAAATTCTAAAATTGTAATTGTAATTGTATGTGAAATTGTAAAATTGTAATTGTGATTGTAATTTTAATTCTAATTTTAATTGTAATTGTATGTAAAATATTTGTAAAATTTTAATTGTATTAATGTGAAATGAATTTATTAAAATTTCTAAATTTTTAAATTTGTAAATTTTAAATAATTGTAAAATAATAAATCTAGAATAATATGATATATTGTAACATAATAAAGTGTAGAAAATAATGCAAATAAATTCATGTACTTTAGAATTATCATTATTTTATTATGATCGTAGATACAAAAAAGAACTAATTTATACAGTACGCCATTGTTTTTTAGATCAACATAATTGCAAATTATCAAGTGAATTATCTATTTTAACATTAACACAATGCAAATTACCAATTAATTCAAAATACATATTATAATGTTTCGCAAAACCAATCTTAAGAATTATAAATATTGATGAAATAACACATGTACCATATCACTCTCGGTTCTCATGATCACCCTCATTATCTTCCAGTTCGCACGGCATGATAACACTACTATTCTCAAAAATATGTTTTGATCTAGGGTCACGTGTCAATACGAACCACCAATCCCTATCCAACACATCTGGGTAAAAAAACACTTGGTTACAGTGTTTAGGGTAAGCATAGGGCTCCTTAGCTTCATCCCACATCTTTCTAGAGTTGATACATATCAGCCTACTATCGCGACCTTCCTTTACATTATTCTGATCAAAGGTGTCCCACCACTTGCACCTAAAAATAACACATTGGAAAGAAAAGAAATCCACTTCAATGTTCTCTTGTATATTTCTGACGTAACCTAACGTCCCTCATACTAGGTTTTGTTCACGGTGGCTAGATCGAATAGATTGATCAAACTCGACTTCCACTCCACAGTCTTGTGTGATTTTTCCAGCATCAGCATTTTCTATGTGAAAATAGTGTCCATATGCCCACATAGATGGGAACAAATGCACCTATTATAAAAAAGTTAAAAAAATCATAGTGTCATGTGTCTTATAATAACCCAACAGTTAAAATATGAAATATATATGTCTTAATATAAGTTTCAAATTTACATATAAATTAAAAAGAATATTATTACCAAGTTGCTGCACCCAATCCATATGTTTAGTGCATCCTCTTCAGCACGCAGGTAATGACCGGTAGCACCGTATTTCTCTCTGACTTGGTCAACAACCCAACTATTGGGGCATATTTTTGGCATATTTTCTTTTAAATTATTGGGATAAGTCACACTTATACCATTCAACCGTATGAGTTATTTCCTGTCACTGTCCCATTTCATCCTCTTTTGTTCGTACAACGTGACCCACGGTTGTGTCGCTTCAAAGTTGTAAAGAAATAATTTATTGATTACTTCAATTTCTGCATTCGATGATGAAATTAAACCAACATTATATAGTACTTAGAGATCAAAATATACATTATATAGAAGTTCAACATGAATATTAATTAATTTTTGTAAATTTGAAAAATTATAAGTTGCTTACTCTTTATCAAGCACTTTTTCCACTCGTTTGGAGCAAATCCCCTTCTCTTTTGTCTTCATCCTTTTCATCGTCCCAAATCACCGCACCTGGTCTGTTGTCGATCTGCTTGATGTACTCACTGGCATAATAGAAAGACTCATACAATATTTACCCGTCTTCCATAGACCCCTCGAGATTTTCCCTTTGTCGAACAAAACCTTTCAATTTCTTCATGTACCTCTCTAAGAATAACATCCAATGACAAGAAATCACCCCAACTAATTCAACCACATCTACTAGGTGGATTAGAAGATGAACCTGTAATTCCATGAAACTCGTCAGCAGTTCCTTCTCAAACATACAAACAAACTCAACTATCTCTTGATGCCATCATGGAATGCTAGCCACATGAATCTCCTTTGACGTGATCCAATGTACAAATGTAGATAATTTAGATATTGCATGTCCTAGGTCTTGAGGGAATTCATGTTTCACGCAGCCATGCACGAACAAAGCATAATGGCACTCCAAAGTTATAAACACATGCAATAATATACAAAATTAGTTATGTTTTATGATCCCCGCATGGGATAAAATTTATTAATATAACAAATAATAAAATCATGCTTTTAACATTATACGTACTCTTAGAATATTCAAATGGCCATGCGATTTCAACCCCGACAAATGGTCATCCATGGTGAAGTAGCGTCGTAGTGAAGACCCGCATGAAGTTGGGACCCTCACACCCATTATAACTTCCTTTGCCAAAGATATATCATCTTTTTTTTAAATCCATGGGAAATCACCTTCTTTGAAAAACCATGTATTAGAGGGACCAACGCCTGCCTTTGATCCCATACTTTCTAATCGTCTTTCCCAATGTTTCTTTTTAGTTTTTGAAGTAATAATATCTTTCCTAGCATCCAATGTGTCACTTTTTTTTGATGATATGTGCCTCCATAAAGAAGATGAAACATTTTTAAATATATGCATGGGATCTAATAAGTGGATAATATTAAGATTCTCACAATATGGGAGGTCATAAAAGATATATTTCCTTTTCATCCCAATGGGAAATTTCTCAAAATAGGTGTCAAAGAAATCTAGATCATTGATCATAGGATCCCCATTTGAATCGAACATTTCTATGAACTCCTGCTCCTCTCTCTCATATGCTCTAATTCATTCAGCTGGTGTCATTATTGGAGGCCTTTGGGTTCTCTCTCATTTTCCATTGAAAGCGGATGTTGATCTTCTGTAAGGGTGTTCTTCTAGTAGGAATACCCTAGAACAATCATACACTGGCTTTCGTAGGTCCTTGGACCATCTAGCTTTCAGATAAGGTCCACAACATTACATCCAAAATACCCTTTTGTTACAAGACCTACGAGATTATATTTGTATACATTAATTAATATGCATGGCACGTTAAATAATATCATGAAGATCGGAACAAATATTACAACGAGTTAAATAACTAATATTTGAAAGAATATTGTTACGTATATAAACAGATCAATAAATTAAATATGTAATTTACCAGAGTAAGCTCCTAAGCCTAGATAATCATGTGTCATGTAAGCACATATGCTATACAACGTAAAACTCCTCTCTGCTGTGATGGGTCTTGATACATCGTATACATTTATCCCATCCCATAATTCCTTCAATTCATCTACCAATGGTTGTAAGTAGATATCCATATTCTTCACTTATCTTCTACCAGGGACTGTGAGAGCCAACATAAGATGTTCATTCATCATGGACAACCATGGGGGGATATTGTTATTGATCACTACTAGAGGCCAAATAGAATAGTTGGTGTTCTGGAGGGAATATGGGTTGATGCCATCCATGGCTATACTGAGTCGTAGACTTCGTACTTCATCCTTGAATTTTTCGAGCCATGTATCCTCTATATGCTTCATGGCTATTGAATTAGTTGGGATTCACATAACTCCCAACTCACTTCTATGTGAGGCATGCCAGCCCTGCATCATAGCTAATTCTTTGCAACAAAAAAGCATTTGAATCCTTGGGATTATAGGCATGTGCCTCAATATCTTAAAAGGAGGACCAGTACATGATTTACCATTCTTTTTTTATTTATCATACCTGTCATGCCCACATTTCAGACACATCTCTTTTTCCGCATATTCTCCTCTATATAGAATATAGTCATTTGGACATGCATGATATGATAAGTACTCAACACCCAACAATTTCAACAATTTCTTTGCCTCTTCGTAGCTACCGGGCAAGACATTATCACTCAGAAGAACCTTATCTTTGAATAACCTGTAGTTGGTGACCAAGGAAAATATATCAATAAATGTACATTAATGTCGATATAATTATTAACGTTCATAAAATTTACCATTTTTAATGTTCATTGCAGTGTACTTATTATATTTCAAATTTATATAAGGAAGTACTTTATGGTAACTTACCTCAAAATTTCTATGAAACATGCATTAGACAAGCCAAACTTTGCTTTCAAGTTGTACAGTAACATCGTTGTCCCCAACTGGGTAGACTTTGACTGACCGCTAGGTCCAAAGAGAGGGGTGGTCGAAGAAAATTTGAGGCTTTCGAATAAGGCGTAAGCGATATGAGCATCATCCCCTAGCTGATCATCATTTTGGAATGCATCTAACAAAATTGTCTCCATGGAAGTTTTATCCCTTAAGTAATCATCCATACCAACCTCTATTTGATTGCCTCCATTGCCAACTTTTGAAGAAATACTATTGTTGTAGTCATTCCTAATTGGTGAATCTGGACGTAGCGGGAATTGAATCGGTGGTTGATTCAACCATTCTTGGTATCGTTCCTCTCTGATTTGTTCTCATAATTTAGTCTTCTCTCGATTTGACATTGTCGTGGGGTGCAATGGAATATGGTAGGTATTTATTTCATCATCACTAAAATCCTAATAATTAAAAAAAAAAAAAAATTGAACATGATTAGTACAAAATATATGATATCAATTAGTAACCACGTTAACAATATTTCATGATTATAAATTGGTTTGATGTTGAAATAATTACATATTAATCAATATATATACCAAACAATTATAATTATAATTATCATCATTGTCCCAGGATTGTGACTAGAAGATTAAATATTGTTACAATTGGCAGGGTGAAGTCGCTATCCATTTTCATTGACCAAATGTGCCTTGCGGTATGCATCTCCTGATAAGAACTTCTGACGTTTTGGAGCAGCTTCAATATTTTGTGCATTTGAACTCGATGTTGAATCTGCATGAACCTGCAAATTTGTATACATTATAAATTTAAATAAGTTGTGCATGATTGACTACATGGATAAAAAACATAAATTCAATTAGACAGTGAAAATATAAATAAAATTTGAAGTAAATATTATGTCTTGAGATGGATAGGGAGAACTCCACGATGGACTTTGACAAATATTATGGAACGAGCTGGATTTTGAAGAATTTTCCAATTCATATAATTATGATATTTTCTCCCTGCATTTGAGAAAAACAACAATAAATTTTTGAGCACACACCTAAATGTAATTTCGGTGCATAATGTACACCAGTTCGTTTTCGTCAATGCGCACCGGTGCCATTTTATACCCAGACGCACTGGCATGGTTCGAATAAGGGACACACCAGTGACGAATAACTACAAATAAAAGAAACTCTATTTTCTTTAAGTGAAAAAAAAACTGTAAATTGAAAAATGGGCGGCAAAATATTTTCGAAAATCTAATTTCATAAAACATTTCTTTAAATACTAAACACTTTTCATTATTTCACTATTTTTGCAAAAAAATTTAGCCAACGATTTGCAAGATACATACTTGGAGCAAACAGAGCTCGAGAGCATTGTGGAACAGGGAAATACATTCGAACAGAAGTATTCAGAAAATCAGAATTCCAAACCTTTAGTGATTCAAACCGTGTACCATATAATTTCAAACGAAGTGAGTAAAGTTTATTGTTTTTTTTAACTTTTTCTACAATTTTTTTTATGGAGTAAAAGAAAAAATCAAAGTTTATTGTTTTTTTTTTAACTTTTTCTGTAGTTTTTTTTATGCAGTAAAAGAAAAAAATCAAATTTCATTGTGTTTTTTACTTTTTCTGTAGTTTTTTTTACTTTAAAATAATAATAATAATAATAAATCCATTTTTAGAAACAAAAACCCTAGATTCTTTTTATTTTTTTCCTTTCTTTTCCCTCTTTCTGTAATTTCAAAATTAGGGTTTTTCAATTTAGATTTATGGGGTTTGTATAGTCATAAGACATCCAACCCGTGGGACGACTTACATAGTCGGATCCCAATCCATGTCGACCCTTGTTTGACTTTAAAAAAACAGATTTTTTTCCTCGGTGCGCCCTGCGTAATATAGTGCACCAATGCACTCTCTTATACTATCGCACCGCGAAAGTACGATGACAAAAATATATATATCGATATGTTTTTATTAGTGCACCATATGTAACATATGGCACCGGTGCACTATTTCATTATGGCGCACCACAAACATGTTGTTCCACCCCAAAAATCCATTTTAGAAACAAACCCTACATTCTTTTTGTTTCTGCCCTTTCTTGTCCCTCTTTCTGTGATTTCAGAATTAGGGCTTTTCAATTTATATTTATAGGGCTTGTATTGCTAAATATAAGCCTAAGACATCCAACCCATGAGACAACTTGCATAGTTGGATCCCAATCCATGTCAGCCCTTGCGTAAATTAAAAAAAAATATCATTTTTATCGATGCACCCTGTGTACTTGAGTGCACCGCGAAAGTGCTGTGATAAAAAATAAAAAAAACAAAATATTTTTTCTCAGTGCGCCATTTGTTAAATATGCAGTCAGTGTGTTATTTCATTATGGCGCACCACAAACATTCTATTTCGAAAAGAAAAAAAACTTTCAAAAAATACAAACCCTACATTCTTTTTGTTTTTGCCATTTTTTTCTCCCTCTTTCTATGATTTCAGAATTAGGGTTTTTCAATTTAGATTTATAGGTTTTTTATTGCTAAATATAGACCTAAGACGTCCAACCGATGGAACGATTTGCATAGTCGGATCACAATCCATGACGGCCCTTGCGTGAATTTAAAAAAATAGATTTTTTTTTTGTCGGTGCACCCAGCGTAACCTAGTGCACTGGTGCTCTGTATTGTACAAGCGCACCGCGAAATTAATGTGATAATTTTTTATTTTTATTTTTATCAGTGTGCCATATGTAAATATGTCATCGGTTTATGCTACAAAAACTAACACTAGACGATTTTTATTATTTTATCATGGTTAATCAGTGTGGTGATTGACATGTAATGCATTGGTGCTCCTTGTTGATATAGAGCACCGTACAGTCTATTATACTATTTGTGCAGTGCATTTCTAAGGCACCCACGCACCAGCGTCGGTGCATAAACCATGAATGGCACACCGGTTTCTTGAGATTTTTTTTTTTTATTTGAAAAGTTGACAAATTATTTATAAATATATTAATGAATGATATGGTACAGGTTTGAGATTGAAAGAAATGACTGACAAGAGATCAAGTAACAAAAATACTGATAACACATCAAGAAAAGCAAAAAATGCAAGTTCTTTGTAAATTATTTACAAAAAATATTATTTTTGAACTATATGTCAGTTTAATTAATACGTATTGTTTACTATGTATCATGCAGAGCCAGAAAATGACGAAGCTCGATAAGATTATTTATGATATAGGACCAAAAGAGCATAAAAGCTTGATGGAAAAATTTCAAAAGGATGAATCAGGTGAATGAAAAAATACTATCGATCCAATATGAGTTTATTTTTTTAATTTTCATTAATAATATAATTAAAATTATTAGATAACATGTGTCAAATAGTCTATTAATTCACATATGTTTAATGTTATACAGGGAACAACAACTCAGAAAAGGAATGTTGTTCTAAGAAAAGAAAAAAAATAGAACATGCAAATGAAAATGAATTGCTCCTTAGCTCATCTGGAGTGGTGCTAGAGGTTAACGAAAGGGGGAAAATATTTTACAAAAGTTTGAGGGATCTAGTGGAACAAATGTATAGACATTCTTTCCACTTACAATACAAAAACCAATCCAATGATTCCAAGAACCAAATTTTATCTAAACTACAGGAAGAGTTTCCAAAGAATTGGTCAATGAGACATATCAGATTTTTAATAGAAAAAATGTACAACAACAAAAAAGAAGGAATGAAAAAGTAATATTCCTTTAAATGTTTGTCTAGAATTATTTATAAATATCACTTTTGTTATATTTAATTTTCATATATCAATATAAAAATTAAATAGTTTATTGTCATGTTACATTTTCAGGAAGATTATGAAAATCTCAAAATATGAACGAGCTGATATCAGAAATATGCCAATAGGAATGTCCAAAAAGATGTACAAGGAGATGGTCAAAGAAATGGACAAAATTGCATCGCGGGAGGAGCCATCTCAAGAACAATGTGCTTCGAATGTAATATGTAATCATTGATTTTTTTTATCATTAGGTACAATAAATAAACAATTTAGCATTAAATATTAATTTTCAAGTATTTTTTTGTAGAAAAGAAAAGAAAATGGAACCCATTTAGCACATAAATAGGACGACAAGGAAGAAAAGGGTTGATATCTAAGTTTGTGAGTAATTGTTACTTCCTTATAACAACTTAACTAGATTTCATTTTTGTATTTTTTAATTTGTTTTACAAAAATCATCATTGAATGTCTTCAAACACATGCTAACATACAAAGAAGAACCATCAAAGGAATTGATTGAAATTGGGTTAAATATGGGTTTTAAGTATATGTTGGCATATCAGAACTTAATTGTGGAATTTGTAAGCATCTGGTGATCTTGTTTTACTTAGCTCGGTCTATAATTAATAGAAAAAAAAATATTTTATATTAAATATATGATTTTTGATGGGTTATAAAAAATGCAAGAAACAAAGTATGGAACTGCGCCAATAGATGAAATCTTGAAAGATGGCATGGTACATGGTTTTGAAAGAATGTGTATAGTTTATGAGTCAATTTTTGCAATGGTACTTCATTTCTTTTTTATTTACATTGATGTATATTATTTAATATTGCAATTTTCATTATTCTCACCAATGTATATACACTGATTACAATTTATTTTTATGTTTGTAGATGGAAGGTGAAGAAGAAGAAAACAATCAACACAGTGAACAAAACATTCCTGAAAATAACCCAAGTCATGGAAGTAGCTCTAGCAGTGACAGCAGTTCAAGCGAAGAATGATGATCACTATGTTTGGATATCAAAGCAAGGCATTGTATTTTTTGAAATATGTTTGTGAAATCAAACATTTTCTTTAATGTAATGGACATAGTGTCCCAATTGAAAGACAAAGGGATACCATTAACTGTCCCATTTTGTATGACAAAGAATGTCTTATTCATATATATATATGTGTATGTGTGTGTGTGTGTGTGTGAATTTATTCTATTGCGTTCTCCATTGTCGCTATTGCATTCTCAATTTTCGTTCTCAAATGCACTAATAAAAATTTAATTCATATGAATATTTTACAAGATATATATGTGTCGACTTTTGATGAATAATGAATTTAAAACAATCACAATAATTTCACTGTCATAGGTCGATGTTTCTAAAAAATACAAAATGAAAACCGATGTGTGTCAGTTACTGTACACTGGTGCGTTTGTATTCTTAAGAGAACCAATGCATTTGTACAACCTATGGGCACCACACAAATACCAAAACCAATTAAAAATATTGAGGCGTTTGTGTGGTACGGCGCAGCGGTGTGTTTTTGTGATTCTGCGCACTGGGGCATTTATGCGTATGTACGCACCGATGCATTTGTATGACCTATGGGCACCACACGAATACAGATACCAATTATAAATATCAGTGCATTTGTGTGATATTGTGCACCGGGGTGTTTATTTGTCTATATGCATGGGTGCATTTTTACGACCTATGCGCACCGCATGAATACCGATACCAATTATAAATCTTGGTGCATTTGTGTGATACTACACATCAGTGCGTTTCTATAATTATACGCGTCGGTGCGTTAATACGACTTATGGGCACCGCACAAATCCCAAGACCAATTAGAACAGCCCCATGCATTGTATCACCAACACTATGCCTAGTGCAGTTTTATACCTTAATGACCTAGTGCATTCTCCTTCGACTACCCCAGGGTGCCTACTACATGTACGCATTGGTGCGTTAAATCCTTAGTAGTGCACCGATGAAAAAAAACATTCGTAATAACCTCTGACCACCCATTTTTTTTAGTTGTGTTGAATTTCCGTTAAAAGCTCTGCCAAAACCTCCGTAACCATAAAATGATGTTGTAGAAAATGTTTTTTTGACAATTTTGGCCAATTTTATAACACTAAAAAAATCCTTTATAACCTCTGCTAGAGGGTCTTTTCCTTGTAGTGGAAGAAGCAAAACTATGCCAATAGATCAAGGGCATTGGAAGAACTCATCAACAATCAATGATCTTACAACGACAGAACTAACCTCTGCTACAAAGAAGAAGAAGTAGGACCTTCTACAACAAAATACAATGAACCAATGAGATCTAACATGCACGTAGACTTCATCGGACAAGATTCGCAAGAAAAGCCTTGGAGGAAAATTCCTCGACGAAGATTTCCATCCAGGTACCAACATAGTTTTTATGGCTATTGTTATTCATGTGGAAAATTTGGTCATAAAGTTGTAGAATGTTGCACATACCCTAGGAACCAATACAATTCCAAGAGATCTGTCAAATATGGACCTCCAAGGGCTCAACTAAACATCAATATATTTTAACATTTAATAAATAATATTGAATGTTACAAATGTCGAAAATTTGGACACATAGCCTGAGACTGCAGACTTGAAAATCCTCTAGAAGAAACTTTGAAGCCACAGAACGAGCGAACATGGAAGAAGAAGAAGACTGATAATTGTGCTCTCACTCTCAAGGCTCAAAAAAATAAAGATGTGTTGTATGTTGATAGCGGTTGCTCAACATATATGACTGGAGATAGAAAGAAATGTGTATCTCTGAAAGAGAAGAAGGATGGAACCGTGTCCTTTGGAAATGATGGATCTTCAAATTTTATAGGATCACGTATCGTCACTCTTGAAAGAAAAGATGATCAAGCTAAGAATGTTCTATTGGTTGAAAACATGAATCACGATCTGCTCAATGTTGGACAAATGTGTGATCAAGGACACACAATACTATTCAACTCCACAAAATGTGAAATCAGGAAAGGCAGGTATGGTGAAATTGCGTTTATAGCAAGTCAAGCTCCAAATGACATATATGTTCTAAATGAAGCAACTGAAGCACATCTAATAGCTAAAGAGGATGATATAATATTTGGTAGCAATGATGATCTACTAAGTAAGAAATTTGCTACAAAGATGCAAGGTAAGTTTGAGATGTCTTTACTTGGTGAGTTGACATACTTCTTAGGGCTTCAAATATCTCAGTAAGAGAAAGGAATATTTATATGTCAATCCAAGTACATCAAGGAAATGCTCAAGAAATTAAAAATAGAAGATTGCAAACCCATCCTTACTCCGATGGTAACAAGTTGCAAATTGAGCATAGATGACTCATCTAAGGATGTGGATGAGAGTTTGTACAGATCTATGATTGGTATTCTTCTATATGTAACAGCCTCTTGACCAGATGTTATGCAAGAAGTTGGACAAGTAGCAAGATTCCAGGCAGCACCGAAAGAATCACATATTACTGCCGTCAAAATAATTCTTCGATATCTAAAGGGAACAACAGAACATGGATTGTGGTATCCCAAGGGTAAAAATCTCATTATTCAAGCCTTTACAGATGCAAATTGGGTAGGAAGCATTGATGATCGTAAGAGTACTCGTGAATCATTTTAATATCTTCACCAAAAGCTTGGGATTCTCCCAATTTCTCATTAGATTTTCCTTATTCAGAATATAAAGTGGGAGTGGAAGTGTGTACAGGTTCACAGGATGGTTGTGTGTCAGGGGGAGTTACCCTTTGCCATTGACGTCAAAGGGGGAGATAATGTTGTAGGAAGAGGTGTCATGATCGCATGGGTAGTAATTTTGTTGCCATCAATGCCAAAGGGGGAGCTTTTTAATCAGTGGTTGTCATTGATGTCAACCCAAGTAGCACTAGGGGCTACCCCAATATTGCATCATAATTTTGACCTAAAAAAATACTATATTATGGGTCAAGAATATTTTTTGTGGTTTCTACTTGTCAAGATGTTTCGATTGATATATGGCACACCATGTAATTCTTCACGGTTTGAGAGATATTCATGTTTGAAGTTTGTAACCCAAGTTACTGAGCTAAAACCCCATGGGGTTGTGGCATGGGTCATTGAAAAGTTAGTAATTAATATTTTTTAATCTCTTAAAATACCTCCCATGTTCACTTGTTGAATACCCTCTCAACCTAATCATTTATATAAATTTTGATCCTCATATCCTCTTTATGTAGGGATTTCGCTACTTGAAACAAGTCATCATGGAATTTAAGCTCTAAATTTTTTTATACGAAGGTTCAGAAGCTGAAATTTTTTTGAGGCGGAGTTGAAATCATGAGGAAGCTACTATAAAAATTTCAGATCAAGGTGCGCAATATGTTCGGAGATATGATTTGTGGAAGTAAGTGTTTTTGAAGGATCCTGAACTTCATCTCAAAGAAGTGACCTTGGGAAAATCGCCATAACTCTATCTTTGAGTATTGGATTGGAATTATGTAAAAATTTGCAGATAGTGCATCAATTTTAGTTTTCGTTGTACCAATTTTAGAGTCGAATGAAGAAATAGTGACACGTGGCACGTCATGCGAGTTCACTCTACTGAACCAATCCATAATTAGGTCATCGTGAGAGATTGGGCATAAATCTTTCTTGAAGAATCAAAATTGGGTCAGGTATATGGCATTGGAAAGAAGACTCAAAGGACTAATACATAACCAAAAATCACATATTGGGATCTGAAATAACAGAGATACACTAGATTCAATATCGAGATCCTAGAAGGCAATAAAACGCTAGATCATGTGTTTTGAAGGGCTGCAAAGGACTAGAATTTCTAGGGTAGCAAAGCAAAGAAAGGTGAAGTAGAGGGTAGCATGACAAGAGGAGAAATCAAGGTGTAGAACAACAGCAAGAAGTTCACCACATGAAGTTTTTAAGTGGGCAGGACTGCATACAATCATTATAAAGGTATCATTGTACTAAGTCATTGTAAATGTATCATTGTAAAAATTGTACAAGTGTCTATTTGCCAAGAGTTGAAGAGGAAGTGTCGGGAGGTCTAGGATCATCATTAGGTGGTTGTGTCATAGTTGGGGTTATGGTCTAGTGTGTATTCTTCTTCTACATCATTCTATATCATTGTAAACTGGACCATTTTCCCTGGTATGGGAGTCCATTCTTATTTTATTCTTCTATAGGGTGGTAGGGTGGTGCTAGGTTGGTGCATGAAGTCACCAACAGGTTCAAGCCTGTGAAAACTTCAGGGTGGTAGGGTGGTGCTAGGGTGAGTCGTAGGTCATTGGGTGTTGGGGCATCCATTCAGTTGACTACTGAAGAATCTTGGGCATTGGAGTCTCCATCCAATGGGAGCTAGAGAAGAATGCTTTTCTATATTCTAGGAATTTGGAGCTTTATTTTCAATTGGAGTTGAATAGTAAAGAATTATTAGAATAGAATTCAGGTGGTTTTTGTCCAAGAGAGGGTTTCCACCTGAAAAATTGTGTGCATTTGTGTTCCTTTTGTTTACTGCTATCATTGTACAAACACTGATAATAATTGAATATTTAATGCTTTGAAAGATTAATAATAATACTAATTGAAAGGAATATTGACTCACCCCCCTCTCATTTTTTTCAAGAGAGTCTTTGTTCTTGCAGGAGGCTTGTTTTTGAAGCATATGTGTGAAGAATGAGTGGTTTTATGACAATTATTACATGGATGAAGATCCAAATAGTGATATTTCATATGGACAACTCAGTCACAATGTTGGAATTTAACATTCTGTTGTGGTTGTTGTGGAAGAGGAGCCGAATCTGGAATAGTTGAAGGTGAATTTTCATGAAGGAATCCAACACTTTGACATTGAATGGGATTGGAATAGTCTAGAATATGAAAGGAAACATCCTTTTCATATCTGAGATGAGTTATGTGTTTTTTGTGGACAAGATATTCCCACGGTTTGATGATTTTATTGGGAAGTGCAGACTAAACTTATGCATTTGCATGCAAATCTGCTTTTGAACTAGGCATTGAATGCGAATCAACCTCAACTTTACTCACTTGATCACTTGACGAGTATTGATGGGTAACTATTTCAACCTCAACTAGAGGATTAATGTCCTAGACAGGTTCAAAAGGATGCCTGTTCTATTTTAACTCATCTTGTTGTAGTTGATATATGAGTTGTAGAAGCTCTATCTTTTCATGTGCATCTTGTAGACATATTTGAATATCAGCAAGATTGGCCTTGTTGATTTTTACTGTGTATTCAACAATAAATTATATCAAGCTTTTGAGGAAATCTAATAATTCACCAATTAGAGCCGTTTTCATAAAATCAAGCTCAAAAATAGTAAAATAATGAGGAACTCAATGCCAAACTCCAATATAACACAATCAATAATAGAGAGCATATAATGCATATATGTACAAACAAACTCGCATGTAAAAAAAATTGTTTTTCATGCATTGCAACACAATAGATTCAACACAAAACTTCTCACACAAGCATATTCACTCCCTATTGCATCATGTTTCCATAAACCTTTGCATCAATAGCTACTATAGTTGCTTCCTCTGCCTTGACTTTCTTTCCCAACTTCCCATCTTTTGCTTCACAGTTTCTCTTGAGCAGTGCAGGTTCAATTGCTTATTTTGATGTTGCTATATGTCGAGATGATATTCGATATAGCTCTGACAATGATTATAGGGATCCCACTTATGGTTATGCTTTTAGTTTCAAAACTGATAATATTGAGTTGAAACCACTTTTCTCTACCTTTAGCCCACTAGAGTAGCAATACACAACTAGCACCACAATAATCAACATCAGCAATATGCAATATGCTCACCTTGTTGGGTATGTGTTATATTATTTCCACGATTAGTCGCACAGCATGGGGTGACAAGGCGGCGAAAGCCCCCCGTGTATGTTGTGTCTGGCACAGCAGGGGGGTCACAAGGGGGGGCAACAGCCCCCCCTGTTGGGGGTCTAGGGTGGCACCCTGAGAAAAAAAAAATTGGACCCTATTTTTCGGTGGGCAGACCCATTCATGGTTTTGTTCACGGGTTTGCACATGTTTTTGGGGCATGATGGTTTTCAACCCTTGGTATTTTCTAGATCCGATCAAGGGAACTACGACTATGTTCTAATCCAGGGTTAATGGATTGGGGTTTGTGAATGCTTCGGCATGTTTATATATGTGTTGTAACACTAAAAGGAATATAATGAAAAATCAAGTTGTTAGTCTCAATTTGGGATCCAGGGGAAAATCTCTGTGTATATCTATTCTATGTTTTATGCTCTCGCTATTGTTTATTTTCGGTTTTTAAGATTCGTTTGTAGATAATTTTTGTACAAGGTTAAAACCTACACAACTCACCTCCAATAATATGCTACTCCCATTTTCCCAGTAATATTATACATTATATGTAGCGATACATCACACAATTTCTCCAGGGATTGCAATGTATTCAGGGTGTAATGTTCCTAAATTACCTTCAGCTAATTTGGAACATTAATTTTGCCTTATTCATTTTGTATTTCATGATTAATGAATAAATTGTGAGGGAGGATATCTAATCCTCTTGCAAATCAATAATAAATCAGTGCCTCTGTGAAAAGAGACATATTTAGGCCATTGGAATAAAATCTTGTAGGTGTGAAAGGGCCAAGACCACCAAAGGAGATCCTATTTGACCAATTCAACATCGCTATCTAGGTTCATTGAACCTCCTTGATGAACTGTGCAGTTCTAGAAGGGGTTTCCAAGTGTGAAAAGAACCAAAGGATGAATTTGGTTTAGGGTTTTCCAAGAGACTCAAATGTTATAAAAGGAGGGTGAAGGCTCATGAGGAGGTTGTTGATCATATTTTATTTTCTAAGCTTGCTAAGGCAACTCCATTTCTCTTTGTTGTTTAGCAAGAGAAAGAGAGGATCTCCTGTTTAGGAATCCTCTATCCTTCTTTGAGTATCTCTTGGAGGGAAGTGTGCTAGATTGAACCACTATCGGGTTGGAGGCCAAGCTATGCTTGCATAGACAGTGCTAGCTCACTGAGGGTTTTACTATTGCTGTAAGTGTAGTAAGTGGGAAATCTAGATCTGCAAGATCTAGTTGCTTAAGAGGATATTTCTCTCAGGGAAGGTGTCTTGTGATCACCCGAAAGAGGATCTCACTCTAAATTTGATTTTAGATCTGTATATTACATCTGTTGTACTATTATTCTCAAGCTACTACATAGTCTCCTTGGATAACTGCGTTATTTCTTATGTACTGCTTCACTATTGTCTAGATCTTTTATTGTACTTGTTTCTGGTGATTGAGGCTTGCCTCTCACCGTGAAGATTTATGAAGTAGCTTGAAATCTCATGTTCATATCTGATGTATATTATGAATAAATTCATCTTCAAAAATTACTGAAGCTTTCTGCAGTTCCTTGTACAAAAATTTAGATCTACACTTTCTAGTGCATTATTTTGTAAAAACCCTCGGGGGATCTTGATTAGAAGGCTGAGTAGTTTCCAGATCTGATATGGATCTGATGTTTCAGCCATGAATCTGCTATATATCTGTAATGTAACATTATACTGCTGAGTCACACTTAGAGGGACGCTGTCTATTCATTTCTGCACTTTCACATACATTGCAGCTCCTATTTCTGAATATTTCTTGCTTATACCTTCATAGAATTCACTGTATTCTTTGAGAAGCTCCATTAAAAGTATAATTTTCTAATGCTATGCTATAATACATGTCTAATGGCTGATTTCTAGTGACTCTCTGCTGAAACTGTGCAATTATGAAGTGGGTTCTTCTTCATTCCATCAGCCCTTCTCTTTATTTGATTTTTAACTAGTCAGCTTCGTGGGAGATCTGTTTAAGACCCTTAAACCCATTTTGTTTTCTTAAAATTCATCATGGAGGTCCCACATAGCCTATAATAAGGGAAACAAACCCTGGCTTGCATTATTCTTGTACCATTTTGCTTATACAACATTTTCCTTGAGCATCTTGCAGTTTTTCCTAGAAGTGGAATTTCCCGCTCCTTGCTTGTTTGGTTTTTTCTCCTCTTTTAGATCCATTATTTAGATCTATATATATAAGGATCCCAATGGCTGAAAAATCCAATAGGAGTCCATTATTTCCACCCTTTTTGTGTTTCACCAATATTCTATAGACAGAGTCTGGAATGGGCCAGGAAGCCTTTGGTTTTAACCCTCTCCTTAGAGGTGATATAACCAGTAAATTCCCTACTAGTCTATCTCTATTTTAGATCTATTGGTGTTATTTCATATTTCTATGATTCCATAGTGGAATATGTTAATATATTCCCTACTGAGCCCATTTTTCCCCATTTGGAATATTACAGTGGTATCAGAGCATGATCTCTGGCTCCGCTTGTGAGATCAAGTTATAAAAAAAAAATCAAGAGCAAGGGAAAAATGAAGAAGATGAGTTTAATCTCATATATTTTTAAATTTAAGAAGAGCCTCCCCAAGGAGGATGTGCAAGAAGAAAAGAGAAGCAGCAATGAAGCTCCCAAGGAGTTTCAAAAAGAAGATCTTCCAATCATATCTACAAGATCTGTGCATGAGGAACATTCTGAATCCTCATCTCATGAATATGTGCACTCAGCCATATCATCAAATCTTCAGCATTTTGCCATTGATTCCTTCATGAAGGGGTAAAAAGAAGGTGTGAGCTTTATTGATGCATTGCCAAGGGCAAGATCTCCATTTGGTGAAGAGTCCTCATCTCAAGAGGAAAGCATGAAGGTTTCTCCTTCAATAGTTGATCAAGATATATTATCTCTCATTGATGATGGGACAATTTCAGTTATTGAAGAGGAGGAGAAGGAAGTGGGAAATGAGAATGCAGTCACCTCAAGGGCACCTCAAGCGCTTCATGAGGAAGAGGTTGGAGCACTTTCTCCAAGAGAAGAGACTCTTGCACCCTTGCAAAGAGTCCCACAGGATCTCATGCATGAGAAGCATGTACTATCATTGATCAATGATGAGGTCTTGGAGATAGGGGAGGTAGAAGAGGAGGAAGAGAATCACAAGGTGGAAAGCATGAACCCTTCTCTACTTCAGAACTTAGAAGCACAAAGAAGGCAAGAGGACTTATGCATTGAAGATAGGGACAAATCTATCTGCCTACATCCTCATTATACTCTATGCCTTGACACCTCTTTGTAAGGAGGTCCTCTACTAGGAGCATCTCTTGATAGGAAGAAATCTAAAGTGTTCTCTCAACTATGGGCTGCATATGCATACTTGGCTAAGGAGGGAGCCTTGTGAGAAGCTAGCATATCGCAGATAATCTCTCAAGAATTTAGGAGAGAGATGATCAATTTCTTGAAAGGGACATTGCAAACTTCCACTCATATATCTACGCTGAGGAAAGAGAAATCAGAGATCTATAATGGCATGAGCATGAGGGCACATGGCAACTCCATATCTTTGGGGTAGCCCATGATCTCTTCATTCACAAAGGAGCTTTCTGAAGATGGCAAGGGGATCCTAACCCTCTTGTATACATGGGCTAAAAGGAGGAGGTTTTGGAAAACAAGGACTTTCCAAGGGGAAGTTGATTTCCATATGCTCCAATCTTGTCTTGTGCAAGAACAACTGCAAATGGGGCAGCAAAGGGAAGATTATGATGCTCCAACATGTGATCTTGACATCAAGGATGTCAAAGATGGGAGCCATGAGAAGACAGAGGTTGCATTCAAGACCTCTACAACGTTGTCATTCTTAGAGAGCTTGGATCCTTGTTGGGATTCCCAACTCATGATGGAATACTCCAAGGACCTTTTCACATGGGAGGTTCTTGAAGGGGAGGTAAAGGATGAAAGGTTCAAGGTGGTAGATGGAGTTATCTATTTATACAATCTTATTCTTTTGGCTAGTGACTCCAAACTCAAGGAGGGATTATTTGATGCCATCTATGAAATCCTGCTTTTCAAACCCACTGGTTTTGTCAAAGCATATCATACTCTCTTGGGTGGATTCATATGGGAAGGCTACAAATAATATGTGTACTCTCATATGAAGAAGTGCATGGACTACTTGGTGGAGGAGGAGGAACATAGCTCTTGGGAGGAGCCACCATTCACACCTCCTCATTCTTTGAGTGTGAGAGGGAACTCATCCATGAGTTACCCCACTGATGTAAAACAAGTATATAGAGAGGCTCATCCTCTTGAGCATTATTGTGTATCTCCTATATGCTTATATTTTTCTGACACTCATTTGCAGGGCATGGTGCCGAGATGGGGCACTAAGTATGATGGATCTCATGGGCCATCCAAAGCCATGAACTATGTTGATGCAAGCCATTCCTTGGAGAACCTTAGAAAGCTATTATATTCCTTATGGTGTGTTTCTTTCACACCAACCATGATGTACATTATCCAAGCATTACAAAGACATGAGGCAGCAAACAAGTGTTGGGGGTGGCAGTTGTCATATCTTATTCTATGGCAGTTAAGGGTAAAACTGCACTGGTTGCACATGAGGGAACATATTCCTTCTTATCTATCACACATGGCAGCTATCATGCTTCTAATCATGATCCCACAAGCTGAATATGTCCTTATCTTTGTTAGGGGCATAGTTGGAGGAAAGGCACACTTCTTGAATGTGCCCTTGGGGGAAGGAGTTCCCCATTATTTTTGCATTGCATGCTTCCATGGGAGCATGAGATTTTGTATGGCCACTATGATAGATCACTTGTCTCTTGGTAAAGTGAGCCATATGTTGGTTGGTGACATGCCTCTCACATGTATTGGAGAGGAGATCTTCTATGGATTGCCAAGCCGGGAGGTAATCCACTTCATTTTGATGGTAGCATGGGGATGGGAGTCTTTCATGGATCATGAAAACCCCATGTTATACATCACTTCTATCTTGAGGAGGCCATGGATCAGCAATAAGGTTTCCACAACAACCTTCTATTTCTTCATGATGAGAGCCTTTGAGTTTATTCATCAAGGGAAAAATTGCAACTTAAGGAAGGACCATTGGGAAGACAAAGATATTGCAGAAAATTCAGAGCAATGGAGGAGACTATTTGATGAAGAGGCCACAAGAGAAGAAGGAGGAGTTTTGCAGCACCCTTGCAGTTGCTTGAGGACAAGCAACATTTGGGAGGGGGAGACTGTAATGTTCCTAAATTAGCTTCAGCTAATTTGGAACATTAATTTTTCCTTATTCATTTTGTATTTCATGATTAATGAATAAATTGTAAGGGAGGATGTCTAATCCTCTTGCAAATCAAGAATAAATCAGTGCCTATGTGAAAAGAGACATATCTAGGCCATTGGAATAAAATCTTGTAGGTGTGAAAGGGCCAAGACCACCAAAGGAGATCCTATTTGACCAAGTCAACAGTGTTGTCTAGGTTCATTAAACCTCCTTGATGGACTGCACAGTTCTAGAAGGGGTTTCCAGGTGTGAAAAGAACCAAAGGATGAAAGTGTTTTAGGGTTTTCCAAGAGACTCAAATGTTATAAAAGGAGGGTGAAGGCTCATGAGGAGGTTGTTGATCATATTTCATTTTCTGAGCTTGCTAAGGCAACTCCATTTCTCCTTGTTGTTTAGCAAGAGAAAGAGAGGATCTCCTGTTTAGGAATCCTCTATCCTTCTTTGAGTAGCTCTTGGAGGGAAGTGTGCTAGATTGAACCACTATCAGTTTGGAGGCCAAGCTATGATTTCATATATAGCGCTGGCTCACTGAGGGTTTTGTTGTTGCTGTAAGTGTAGTAAGTGGGAAATCTAGATCTGCAAGATCTAGTTGCTTAAGAGGAGATTTCTCTCAGGGAGGGTGTCTTGTGACCACCCGGAAGAGGATCTCACTCTCATTTTGATTTCAGATCTGTATATTACATCTATTTTACTAGTCTTCTCAAGCTACTCACAGTCTCCTTGGATAACTGTGTTATTTCTTATGTACTACTTCACTATTGTCTAGATCTTTCATTGTACTTGTTTCTGGTGGTTGAGGCTTGCCTCTCACCATGAAGATTTATGAAGTAGCTTGCTGAAATATCATGTTCAGATCTAATGTATATTATGAATAAATTCATCTTCAGAAATTACTGAAGCTTTCTGCAGTTATGTGTACAAAAAGTTAGATCTACACTTTCTAGTGCATTATTCTGTAAAAACCCTAAGGGGATCTTGATTAGAAGGCTGAGTAGTTTCTAGATATGATATGGATCTGATTTTTCAGCCATGAATATGTTTTATATATTTAATCTAACATTATACTGCTGAAGCACACTTAGAGGGACGTTTTCTATTCATTTCTGCACTCTTTACATACATTGCAGCTCCTATTTTTGAAGATTTCTTACTTATACCTTCATATAATTCACTGTATTCTTTGAGAAGCTCGATTAAAAGTCTGATTTTCTACTGATATGCTGTAATAAATTTCTAATGGCTGATTTCCAGTGACTCTTTGTTGAAACTGTACAATTCTAAAGTGGGTTCTTCTTCATTCCAGCAGCCCTTCTCTTTAGCTGATTTTTAACTAGTCAGCTTCGTGGGAGATCTGTTTAAGGCCCTTAAACCCATTTTTTTTTCCTAAAATTCAGCATGGAGGTCCCACACAGCCTATACTAAGGGAACCCATCCCTGGCCTATGTTATTCTTGTACCATTTTTCTTATACAACGTTTTCCATGAGCATCTTGCAATTTTTCCTAGAAGTGGAATTTCCTTCTCCTTGCTTGTTTGGTTTTTGCTCCTCTTTTGGATCCATTATTTAGATCTGTAGATATGAGGATCCAAAGGGCTGAAAGCTCCAATATGAGTGTGTTATTTCCACCCTTTCTGTGTTTCACCAATCTTCTATAGAGAGAGTCTGGAACAGGCCAGGAAGCCTCTGGTTTTCCCCCTCTCCTTAAAGGTGATATAACCATTAAATTCCCTACCAGTCTATCTCTGGTTTAGATCTATTGGTGTGATTTCATATTTCTGTGATTCCATAGTGGAATATCTTAATATATTCCCTATTGAGCCTACTTTTCCCCATTTGGAATATTACACAGGGGAGGTACGTCAGGAAATCTATAGTGGTCTTCTAGAAATTACAATGAATATTCATCGCTTGGGATACATCACCACGCTTAGCATCCAAGATGAGTTCTCCAACAAGAATACAATGTAAATGCAACAACCAGGAATTGAACAACGAATGGATGATACTAGTTATAAATTAATGAATCAACCAACGTACATATAAACTCAATGGACCAACACAAAGAATAGACACACTATCTACAATTAATCCTGACTTTCACCAGGACCATGGGTAGCAAAGAGAAGTCTATTCAACCTGAGTGATCAACATTAAAAATCGAGGCATATAGGACTCAACACTTGCTTCAAGGTTTTTCAAAAACTTGAGGATGAGCATAAATAATTCACAGAAAATCGTATAGATTATTAATCCCTGTAAGTTGTGGGAGAGGGAAAAATAATAGCGGGACTATGAGAAAGGAGTGAGGGAGGCTGACTGTAAACATGAGAGAAGTGAGGAGAGGGGACCTCTGACTTTAATGACGGTTTAGGAGCATAGAGGCATCTGCGTACCAAGAACAACATGGACTATATGAGGAGTCAAGTTATAAATGGAGGTCGACTATAGGTCAGAAGAAAGCACTCAGGGTAGTGTGTGAGAAACAACGTAGAGTGTGTTGTAATGCTTGGGTATAGATTTGACAGACCCATCTCCTAGAGTATAGAATTAGTTCGAATATAAGAGACACCTGCAGGCTCACATAAAACACTTGAATTTGTAGACCCACTTATGAGGGAAAATGCATATTTTTTCTATTTTATGATTATGACATAGGTGCAAGAATGACTATGCACACAAAGGCCAGAAAACACTAGTGTCTCAAACTTAGGTAGGGGAGTATGCCTACTCTGATACCATGTGAGACATAGGCATGGTATACACAAGATGAAGGATAAACATGATATTGCATCTATTATTCAAAATGATACATACTTATAGTAAATTGAAGTTACCCTTGGATTCCATATTCTAGGGTCTCTTGGACTCCCTTTGACCATTCGCCTTCCAAACCAACCCTTAGAGGATTAGGTGTCCAAAAAATCTAGAAAATACAATAAAGATTATAAAATTCCTTGTATATATATGTCTTCGATTCTAGAATTACCACATGAAAATTGCAAGCATAGCTTTTCTTTCACTTCATAAAAAATATTATTGTTGCAAGCTCATATGATACTTGCAGTAATAATAAATCCATAGATCTACATCAAGGGGGGATTTATTTACAAAATAGATGCATGCACGAGATAACAAAAAAAAAATTGTCAACAAAATCTATTAAATTCCTTACCATTGTTTGTTTCCCTTTCTCTTTTTCTTTCTATTTTTGGCATGATTCCAGTCTTCGTGCCCACATTTTTTGGTACACCATTACTAGTGTCAAACATCCCATATTCCACTGCATTTTCAAACCAATCAAGAAACATTTTTTTCCTATTTTCATCTACATTTATAGGTACATCAACGTTTGTGCCATCTTTGTGAGTTGAAGTATCTCCACGAGAATAATATTTTCCAATAAGGGTAATATTCACATGAATAGTGGGCTTATTTTTGTTTGGAGGACATTTAATACCTTGTCAAATGACCCACTCAGTTGCATCATATACTTTTCTTAAAACACAGACATATTCACATGGTGTTTCCACCTTTCTAAGCACCCCAAACAACAATGCATGACCTGTTTTTTCAGCACATCCATCTCCATATTTTGCTTGATGGTAATCTTGGAAATCCTGGCACCACCTAGCTCGTGTTTTTTTCCCGTCATTATGTATCCAAATATGTGAACCATTTCATTTTTTGAAAGCTATTATTCTTGAATTTTCTTGAAGACCATCCCTCTCATCCTCAACATTAGCACATATATATCTAAAAGGGTTGTGTCTTCCACTCCTTTGAACACCACATCTAAACCTATGAAGGTGACTGAATAGCTCCTCCCTTAATTCATTATCATAAATTTTCCTCTTAACTAAATCCAATAGAACCTCATATCCATTTTGGAGTTTCTTAAACTCTTCCTCAACTTTTACATTTTCCATATCTTTTTCAAGATGAGCCAACTTCACCTTTTACTTGTACTCCTTTTAGGGGAGAGAAATGTCTATGTTATCATAATGAGATAAACCCAATAGTGCATAGTGATCATAGTTATCTAATAATCAGAATACTTCCTCTTCATAAGATGGATCTCCTCCAGCCAGGCCACTAGCTGAGGGCCCTCTTTCACTATCTCCGAACTAACTATACTGAGAGTTTTCACCAAATTTTCTAGCTAAAGAAAAATTACCTTATTCACCATGAGGACCAATGTATCGAAATACATGAGAGAAATTTTTTTCCCTTCCATTAGTCCGTGCAGATTATGGATCAAAACATATCTCTTGATTCTTTATCGTTTTTTGCATTGTGCTTTCGAAAGTAAATCAAAATTTTACTAGATATGAAAACCAAGTTCATGCACAGAACCATGCCAATCCATACCACATGAAATTTAGCAGAATAGATAGAGTACATAATTGTAATAAAAAACTCTAGATGTTCATGATTCATTGAAAAATAAATACCTGTTGCTATACTTTGTATGCTAGTCATTTGAAAGCTACCATGTATCCATAGAACCACCATCCCAATAAAAACCATTGTCAAAACTAAAGTTGTGTAGCCAAAACAAAAATTTCATTGTGCAAGCTACAGCCTGAATCAATAAATCCCAAGCTCATAAAAACATTGAAAATGCCTCCCATTATGATGAAGCTAATAAATTTGCACGAAATAACCACAAAAAAGGATGATGTTCCCAAATGAAGAAATGATTCCATGCATATGAGACAACAACCCAACCAGAAAATGAAAAGTAGCAGGAATAACCTCCCCAAATGCAATAGCCATGTGAAAAATATGGGCCATGTATGCCAAATCATATGAACACTAAATTCTCTTACTTGTAAAATATTTGCAATCAATTTCGTTAATATAGGCTTATTTTGTTGGATCCATTTTGAAGCTTTTCTAAAAAGAGTAGATGCATGTGAAAATTTACTCATTCCCATTCCCTTCTAGCTATTGGAAAATGATATGCATCCCATTCTCCATGCTTTATTGCATCTTAGAGTATTGGGCATTTGTGACTCGAGTAGGGAAATGTATGTCTATGTTGCAAATTTCAGCATTCATCAACCTTTTCTCATACTCCCTTTCCTCGCCGACATTAGTTCCATCACCATATCCAACAATTCTCTTCCCTCCATTTTCTTTGGATGTACTTACTTATTTTTACTTAGAAGGATTTAGTTTTGTACTCGATTATTGTCTAGATAGGGAAGCTCTGCCCTTAGGAATGTTGGGTTCTATAGGTGTTGGACCCTATTTACCATCTCCCAAACCTCTTGATCTCTATGATTTGGTCCTATAAAATTTTCTTTGATTTTTTGGGAAATCAATATTCTGATCATTCTCACCATTGTTTCCAAATCCCTTGTGTATGGATCAAGTTTCAAACCTTGAGGCTTGAGCCCATTTTTATTGAGGGAATGCCAGTTGACTCTGAAGAGGCAAAATTTTCCAGTAATCCATTCTTTTCAAACCCCTCACCACGAAAGTTACCATGTCTGGCAATGAAACCAAAAGCTACAGACCTTCTTATCATTCCCATTCTAACTCCAATATGAATAATTCATCACCATAATTTTTCAAAAAGGAAATAACTATATATTTTTGTTTAATATTTTATTTGGTACAATGGAACTATAGTCTCAACCTAGGGAGAGTTAAATGGATTTCAAACCTTTTTGGAAATTATTTTTCCACTACCTACTTCTGCTAGGACCAACTGGAGAAAACGTATATTAAAATGTATTCTTATTGTTTTCAAACCTACTTTGTGTCTAGATGTTAGGGTCATTTTAGCATAATGCTTTGTTTGAAACTAGGTTTATTGAAATCCATTTAGTTAATAATATTACTGAATCCATAAAATAAATATCAACCCTCATTGCTATCTTATTTCTTGATGGGGTATTCATACCTAAGTACACACTTTTCCCTCATCTTTCAGTGGGAGAAGATTTTGTAGACTATGTCCTTTCTACAGACAGATTGGTATAGATGCACTTAAGAAAAAAAAATTCCCATCTACTACTCATAAATAAGAACTTGTAGTAATGATATGTTATTTTAATCACTATTCAGTTGTTTTGGTGGGAAAATCCTTGGGTCAACCTTCATACCACTACAAAAAATACATAAAGTCTTGGTTGCTGCAAATAATATTATTAACCAATTTCTCTAGGTTATTTGAGTTGACTAAGGGTGGAGATGCTTCATCTATGGAGTCACTGTTTGGATAAAAGGGTGAGGCCTCATGCTTCCCTATATTAGTTTCCTTTTTGAATGCTCAGAGTTGGAATACTCTATATTCCCAGCATTAGGTGGATTTTTTGAGAAACTTCAGGGTGGATTAAAATATTTGAAACCCCTGAGATAAGTGAGGGTGGATATTTTTATCTCTGGAATCCCTTACTAACTAATGGGTGGATATTTTTATCTCTAGAATCCCTTACTGGCTAATGGGTGGATATTTTTATCTCTGGAATCCCTTACTGACTTATGGGTGGATATTTTATCTCCAGAGTCCCTTGTTGGCTGATGGTGGAGTAAAAAATACCTCTGGAACCATTGTATAAGCCTTCAATTAAAAAAAAATATATGCAAGGTGGGGATGGGACAAACCTCTGAAATCGCTTGTCTAATCATTGGGATAGGTTTTACAAGCTAGGGCATGGTAGCTGTAGGTTGGCAGTTGTCAATGGTTGGGAGGAAAATCATGAAGCTTATCCATATGTCCATTCAGAGGTATCCTACTAACTATGATGCTCAAAATTTGTCTAGATAATTCACCACATATCATGGTTACAAAATTACAAGTACTTTTTAAATAATATTTCTGAGTTACTTTAAATCCATATATAGGGATGGTAAATTTCCATTCGTGGAAAATATTTTGCATTTAGGCACAATGGCTGATTTTTTAGTCATGGACACTGTTGTAAAATTAGACACCGTGGCTACCCCATATGATAAATGTATTTCCCCAAGCCAGATATTTTACATGACCTCTGATTCAATATTTTTCTTAAGGAACATTAAACCTAAGGCAAGGTCTAACAAGGTCTTAAGTCTCTTTAATAATGGGCACTTTAAGAGACCTTATGATATTAGGCTAGAATATTCCTTATTTCCTCGATTGTGTGAACATTTAAGAAACCAAAATCCTATTGCAACAGCTGATAATATTTATTCTATTTGTTAAATTAATTAAACAAATTATTTGTTGTGTGATATAGAAAATATCGAAACAGATACAGTACAACCTACAAAAAAAATATATTGTGGAAGAAAAATAAACACTATAATAATAAATACACACACGCAATTTAACACCGTTATTTTTGGACTAAGTACTCGGAAAAACCCAACTCGGGAAAACTGGTGCAACAGATGATGGTTTCAATATTATGAAGTATTGAATCTAAGTACAATCTATGGATCGTTAATCTAGAAATCGAAAATAGAGAAATGACTAGCAATAAAACTAGTGAGAAAATATCTCACTCCATAGGAAATCTGACACTAACCTCAGCTCAATTTGAGATGATCCTTTCTCCCTCTACGAAGTCATTGCATAAGCCTACGCAGTACAATGTACCACAATCTTGGAATTTTGTCTCCTCTTGTTTTCTATCCAGCTATTGTCTAGGAAATGGATCCTCCTAGCCTCCAGACTCTCTACCTAGCTTCTAGCACTAAATCACTTCTTCTCCCCCACAAAATAAAAATTACCCATTGAAGATTTTTGTTTCCTTTGCACTATTCTATGTTGCCTCTATGTTGAATCTCTATGGTAGTCACTGCTTCTCTGCATTGTATTCATCAGAACTGGAAAATATTCCTCCTACCTCATTATATTTTCCCCTCTATCACTGCTTCAAGCTCACTATCTCTCCCCGGAAACTTACTGTTTCTACTTTGGAAATCAATATTCCAGTGAATTCGAACTCATGGTGTGTCTTCTCCAAGCCCGATCAACTTCTTCTTATAATACTCCATTGAGACTTCAACCACCATGATTAAATCTTAATCAATGGCTAGGATTAACTATAAATCGATCCATGCACTTTTCTAGATCATTCTCACCATGAATTAATTAATTCCTTTTAATTAATCATATCTCCTAATTTTAGACTTAGGAAATATTGAAAGCTGAATAATTAATTTAATTAAGTCGTCTCTAGATGGAATTTCCATAAACAATTTAGGGGTATTGAATAATACATGTATTCCAGTCACTCTTCCAAATGTCATGGCTAGAACGTATCTTATGCTATAAGAAATAACACTCCATATTAGCGAGGAAAGTGTTCTAGTACTACAACTTCTATTATAATTCATTGTCTCTACACCATATCTTATCACACTACTGATGTCTGGCTACTGCTGCCCACCAACTACTGTGCAACTTTGATATGCGTTGCATATGTGTTGCTACTAACCCTATTGAACTACTGCCAACATTGAATATGCACTGCAACTCTGTTGTTGTTTCTACTGCAACATCTACAACTCCCTCTCATTTGTTGTTGTTGCAACTACAACATCTACAACCAAGAACTTTCTAAGATATTGAACTTTCTTTGTTCAGTATGATGCATCCAACACCTAAGTCATAATCTCTACTAGTCTCTTTGATGTCACTTAAGCCTCTATGTTGTTGTTGACTCTCTAAATTTTCCAACTACACTCCTTCCAACTCTGCATTGCGCTACCTAGTCTCTTATTGTTGCTACCTACTATATTTTTCACTCTGGAATCTAACTGCAACTGGTCCATGTTGGTACTTCATATTGTGGCATCTCGTAGGAAGGTATTGATTCAAGAGGTCGAACTCCTCAAGAATCATACCCAATCTATAGCTCTATAGTGCTACGAAACTAAGTCACCCCACCTCACATCTAGAGAGATGTATGCTATCATGGAAAATTCTTCCTCCAACCTCGAGGACACCTATCGATCTCCGTGGAAGCAGCCTGTTGGTCCTGCTTCTCCTCCTTGTCCTTCTTTCTAAGAGGACACTGAGTGTTGTAGTGGCCTAACTCATCACGCTTGAATCAATTTACCTTCAAAAGGTACTTAGTATTCTTGTGTTGCTCCTGCTACCCCTTCGATGTCAAGGCCACACTCTCCTCCTCCTTCACTGATTTCGTTCCACAGTTGTTTTTGCTGCCAATGATGGTGCTCTTCACCAAATCTCGCCTCATCTCCTCCTGCTGCACATCATCCCACATCCTGTCCCATTTTGGCAACTTGTCTCTACCCAAGATACTCTGGAAAAAGACCTGCTAGTCCTCAGAAACACCGTTGATATCTAATCACACCAATTCTATAGGTTGGGGTGCTGACCCTACAACTAAAAACTGATCGTGTACATCCTGAAGCCTTGTGAGGAAGGGTTCTATGTGCTCCCCCTTATACATACGGGTATATATCAACTTCTCCTTTAGATGCATATTTCATTTCTCAGATGATCCTTGGTATAGCATGGCAACATCATCCCACATCTGTTTGGTAGTGTCCTTGCCAGCTATATGTGATACTACATGACCTTGAACCCCATAAAGAATCAATCTCTTCGTCTTTTCCATCTCATTCTTGTATTCCTTGAGATGACCTATATATATGGGGACAACCACCACGTTATTGATGTATGCCTTGAGATCGTACTCATATAGAATACAAGAAATACTTGCCTTCCAGATCACATAGTTGGATGCTCCATCCCACCTATCCTGATATCTCATCCCAGGTGATGTTATCTCCAAAAAGTAAGTTGAAATCCTCCTCTTCTCCTCTTCTCAGTTGATGTTAGGCTCTATGAACTCCCTGTCGAAGTGAGAAAATCTTCTCACAACAACTATTGATCTACAATGAGAAATTGAACTTCTAAAGCTAAAAGAGCCCTAAGGAAACATTTCCCTTGGTGTTTGATCTTTCTTCCTCCTGGCGGTATTTTTCAATAGAAACTTCGAGGGGGAAACCTCCTTTACATTACATAAATGAAAATTTTGGATGATACAAATGAAAAAACCTCCCTTCTATATGTAGGAGTCTATAGGGTCACAATATAATCCTATCTGACATAACAATAATAATGTAAGGGCACAACAATAACAATAGTGGTTTTTAGGGGGCACAATAATAACAATATGGGGGCTACAGGGGTACAAAAATAAAAATAGGGGGGCTACACTAACAACAGTAAGGGACTACACTAGTAGTATAGGGACCTAGCATGCCCCTCTCCTTCAAAAAAGTGTTGTCCTCAATGCTTGAGTAGCTCTAGATGCTTATGTATAAAATTCTCATCCTCCCATGTGGAATCTTCAGTGGGTAAGTTCTTCCACTTGATGAGATACTCTGAAATTGATCGATTTCATAGCTCTCAAGTTCTTGTTTCTGTGACTGCTTCAGATTCCAATATGATTTTTCCTTCCTCATAAAGTTCTTGCTTTTGAATTTTGCAACAAGAAACAGTGAAATTGGCATCCAAAATCAACATCCTTGATCCTAGTGAAAATTAAGTACCTACACTAGGTGGGGCCCACATAGGCTATTTTTGAGGATGTCTATCTATAGATACATGAGAAAATTCTATTTATATATGAGGTCTATTTATAGATGTATGTGCAAGTTCTATTTATAGATGCATGTTGACTATTATTATCCCTTAATATTGGCTAGATAATAAACAATAATATATTCTCAATGTGGACTTGGAAATAGTTAACTGAAGTGGAAAATCAGTTAGTTAAGTGAATTTCGAGTTAAGAGGTTGGTTGGTGGGACATGCAGAGTGACTTGAGTTGTAACAGAGTGATTCTAGTTGTAACAGATTTGGAAGTGCAGTGGTTCATGAGTTGTGCAATTTGTAAATCAGTTTAACTCAGTTAAGTGAGTTAAAGTCAGTTGTGATAGTTGTAACTGCAGATACACTAGTGAGAGATCAAGTGAATTAAATATTTATTAGTTCACAATCCGTGGTATCATATGAAACTGATGTTTTTACTATTATTAACTGCATGCATGTTAGTTCCAGTGGAGACCCAGTTGAGTTCTAGGTGAAAGGGAAGATAACTATCAGTTGTGATATTAGTAGGCTACCCAGGTGTAGTTATAACACCACAAGATGCCCATGATACTCACAATAGTTGAGGAAGGCTGAAATTATTTGTGATTAAAGATTTTATTCATCAGGAACTGTGTGAGCAAGGCAGGTTGTCTGGAGACAGTAAATTGGCTAAGGAACTTGCTAATTTTTATATGACAGTGTGACACAATTAGTTGATGTACTGAGAGCTCTTATGATTATAGTTTTGTATGTAATTGTTTCATGATTCCTTGTGGAATATACATATATGATAGAGGGGCTTTGAGAAGTAAGCTTTCCCCAGGAATATCTAGTGTTGTGTGTGGTTTTGATCTATTCTTCTTTACTTCATGTGATTGGTGATTGTATGGTTTTAATTCCGCAAAATTGTTGTAGAAGTGATTCAGTATTTAACTTTAGAATAATTTTAGATCGGGTGAATCCAAGACATACATGGTATCGGAGTTCTGTTATAAATTTTCTACATGTTATGAGAGTAGGAATTATTTGGGTGCATGAGTTTGCAGAGAATATCTAAAAATTTTGACGAAAATTTTTCAAAAACAAATAGCGTATTTGGATTCCTTGCGAAAAATTACCCAAATTGAAAAAAAAAAATTGGTCGAATTGGAGCTCAGATGAGGGAGAGATCAGCGATTTAAAATAAGCTATTTTGTTAGAAATTTGCGACAGCGGGACAATTACAATTTGCAAGATCAAAGAACCTACATGCACTAAGGTATAAGATGCATGCAAAGCTTTGAGGAGAAAATAAGAGGTTAGTGACATGGTGGTTGAGAGGGAGCCTCTCAACATGAAACCTAAGAAGCAGTCTCAGAAGGTTGTGGAGCAACCACAACTGGAGATGCAGAAGAATCTCTATAGATTTGATGTAGATGTGATTTCTGCAGAGCTTCCTACTATTGGGAAGTGTGAGAAATCCATGCAATTGACCCTTGAGAGGGAGCTGGATTGTCATGCAGGTAAGAGTGAACCTCAAGATGTGGAACAACCACAAGATGAGGATCATGGAGTGGGAGAAACCACTCATGCAGATAAATTTCATGCCAGATGGGTAGAGGGAGTGAATGCAACTATACCACCAAGTGAGAGGTGGGGAAAAATGCATGGATAATCCCAAGAAGAAATTTCTAGGCATGATTCATTCAAATGGTGTGGATCTCATGAATCGAACCTTGCTACGAGGAGCCCACGGAGCAGCAGTAGCAGGATTAGTTGGATTGATGCAGTCATATGTCGTGAGGACATGAAATTAAAGTGATAGTGTCAGATACTGGAGCGTGGATGAGAGTTGACAGCAAGTGCAGAGTGCATGGATGCAGAGGTCAACAGTGCAATGGACCAAAAGCATGTGCAGTTGGTACCAACAGAATTCAGAATACTTTGATGAAAAATGCATTATACTGATTCAGTTTTTTGGAGGCTATTCAGTTTCGGAAGTGTTGCATGCAAAGGTTTCATGTGCGAGATACACTAGAGAAGTGTTGCATGCAAAGGTTGCATGGTGCATGCATGGAGTTGCATGTTGCATGCAAGGGTTGCATGTCACATGCATGCAGTTGCATGTTGCATGCAAAGAAATTCCTTTCTTGTTGAGAGGGAGTGTTGAAGTTTGCAACAAGAAACAGTGAAATTGGCATCCAGAAACAACATCCTTGATCCTAGTGAAAATTAAGCACCTACACTAGGTGGGGCCCACACAGGCTATTTTTAGGTAGATGTCTATTTATAGATGCATGAGAAAATTCTATTTATATATGGGATCTATTTATAGATGTATTTGCAAGTTATATTTATATATTGCATGTCTATTTATAGATGCATGTCGACTATTATTATCCCTTAATATTAGTTGGACAATAAACAATAATATATTCTGAATGTGGACTTGGAAATAGTTAACTGAAGTGGAAAATCAGTTAGCTAAGTGAATTTCAAGTTAAAAGGTTGGTTGGTGGGACATGCAGAGTGACTTGAGCTATAACAGAGTGATTCTAGTTGTAACAGAGTTGGAATTGCAATGGTGCATGAGTTGTGCAAGTTGCAAATCAGTTTAACTCAGTTAAGTGGGTTAAATTTAGTTGTGCTAGTTGTACCTGCAGATACACTAGTGACAGATCAAGTGAATTAAATATTAATTAATTCACAATCAGTGGTCTCACATGCAACTAATTTTTTTACTATTATTAATTGCATGCATGTCAATTCTAGTGGAGACCCAGTTGAGTTCTAGGTGAAAGGGAAGATAACTATCAGTTGTGATATTAGCAGGCTACCCAGGTGTAGTTATAACACCAGAGGATGCCCATGATACTCAGTGCAGTTGAGGAAGGCTGAAATTATTTGTGATTAAGGATTGCATTCATCAGGAACTATGTGAGCAAGGCAGGCTGTCTGGGGATAGTAAACTGGCTAAAAAACTTGCCAATTTTTGTATGACAATGTGAGACAATTATTTGATGTACTGAGAGCTCTTGTGATTAGAGTTTTGTATGTAATTTTTTCATGATTCCTTGTGGAATATACAATATACGATAGAGGGGTTTTGAACAATAATATTTCCCTGGTAATATCCGGTGTTGTGTGTGGTTTTGATCTATTCTTCTTTGCTTCACATGATTAGCAATTGTGTTGTTTTAATTCCGCAAAATTGTTGTAGAAGTGATTCAGTATTTAACTTTAGCATATTGTTAGATCAGGTGAATCCAATATATACATGCATATTATTTAATTTCTACACTCGCAATATTGTTTGAACTAGAATTTTGTCACCTATAACCTTCTTTAAGCATGAAACATGGAAAATTGGGTGCACTCGAGAAGAAGTAGGTAGCTCCAATTTGTATGCCATAGTACAAATATTTTGCAACACCTTGTAATGACCCTAGTACTTTGGTGATAATTTATTATCCTTCTTAGCTTGCTTGAGATGTTGAGATTCAACAAGATGATGAGCTTAGTGAAAATTAAGCACCTTTACTAAGTGGGGCCCACACGCTATTTTTAGGTGTATTTCTATTTTTAGACATGGTGAGCATATTCTATAAGTTGCAGGATGCTATTTGTAGATGGTTGGTCAAATGTGGAAAATATATGAAATTCTATTTTTAAAATATTGGGCGGAGTCTATTTATATATCGTCAATCTAAAAATATATGCATGTCGATTATTATCAGCCCTTAATAATAATCTAACAATAAACACCAACTTATTCTCTTAGAGCACTTTATTTCAGTGAACAGATTTGGAAAATCAGTGGGCTGAAGGAATTACGCAATTCCTAGGGTTATTGGTGGCTCATGCATGGAGGACTCAGTTAGAACTGAAGTGGAAAAGTTATGACAGTGTTGGAAGAGTAGTTACGAGAGTTTTTATTTAGTTTAACTCAGTTAATGGAGTTAAACTCAGTTGAGCTAGTTGTATCTAGTCTAACTTAAAGATACACTAGTGAGATTTAAGTGAATTAATTAGTTAATTAATTCAAAACTAATACCTCACTAACAACTGAACAAATACATCAGTTAACTACTTGCATGTCAGTTCCAGTGGAGACCCAATGAAGAGATAGGTGAAAGGGTGAGATGGACTATCCATTGTGACTATAGTGATGCATTCAATGCATCTGACACACATTGGAGTTACCAATGAGGATTTCGCAGTCAAGTAAAAGCCAATTTGAATTCATTAAAATGTCTTCTTCAGCAGGGATTGTGTAGTGGGGGCAGGCTATCAAGAGTCAATAAATTGGTGCATAGATATGCAAATTTATGCATGACAGTGTGTAATGATTCTATATTGTACTGAGAGCTTGATGTACTAAATTGTGTATGAGATTAGTACATGATTCCATTGATATACATAATAAATGATAGTTGGGGATTTTAGCTTTAAGCTTTCCCGTTAAACAACTGTGTTATGTGCGATTGAATTTATTCACATGTGTTTGCAATTGAGTTTTAAATTTCCACAAGTTTAACAGTGGAAGGATTTTGTATTTAGAAAGAAGATAAATATTGTTAGATCAGGAGGATCCAATAATACATCAGTATTAATAAATTTCTACATGTTATCAGAGCAGTAATTATTACTAGAGACTGCAATTGTGAATAATTGTTGAGTTTTGTGCTGGTGGACAATTCGAATTTGCTGCAGAAATTTCTTGGTGCAACAGTTGGGTATTCATTGAAATGTATTTCAATGGGTTTGATTTTAGTATTCCCTTGAGGGTATCTCAAATTAAATAGCCTCAAAGGATAGGATGGAGGCGGTGCTTGAAGATAATGGACTGAAGGAGTTCATCGACAGCGATGTTGCAGTACTTGACGCATGGCAAAAGAAGAAAGCAAAGACAAGAAGAATTTTGTTGGAAGGTGTGAAGGACCATATTGTGTCAAGCCTTCATGGGAAAGCCACTCCATTTGAAATGTGGAAGGCTTTGACAGATCTTTCCCAAAGCAGTAGTGACCATAGGAAGTTGGTGCTAAAAGGTAGGCTCAAAAAAATAAAAATGGAGAAGGGCGACAGTATTCCAAAATATCTCACGAAGTTTGTCCAATGCAGGGATGAGCTGGGAAGTGTGGGGATTATAGTTGCGGATGATAACTTGGTGAGCTTGGCTCTCCTTGGGTTATCGAAGAGTTGGAAAAGTTATCAAGACTCTGCCAATGGACGGGAGAAACTGCCGGATTGGGAGCGACTTGGTCAGATCTTGTGCAGGAGGAGATAAGGTGAAGTACCAGGGATGGCTCTTCATCGAAGAATGATGATGAAGAGAATTTCTCTTTGGCTGCCAAATAAAGGAAAGGGAAGGGGAATAAATTCCACTCAAAGTCCAAGGCTAAAGGCAAGAAGCTGGATTTATCAAAAGTGAAGTGTTTTCACTATCACGAACATGGGCATCTCGCCACTAACTGCCCACAGAAAAAGAAGAAAAAGAAGGTTGCTGGAGTTGCAGCTTGAGAGGCCTTAGCCTCGTAATTTGAACTTGATTTCTCTTTGATCGCATACTTGGTTTCAAGCGCTATGGGATCGGTGTGGTATCTTGATAGTGGTGTGTCTTTCCATATGACGGGAGACATGGAGTTGTTTAGTGACTTGGAGGAGAAGGATCTCCAAATTCATATAGAGATGGGCAACGATGGTAGATACAATGCGACCAGCATTGGGAATATTACCTTTGAGAGCGATTCAGGTAAACCATTTATGTTGAAAGATGTTTTGCATGTTCCAGGTCCGAAGAAGAACTTGGTCTCGGTCGCAATGTTGGAAGACAGACGTTATGACGTTGTTTTCAACGATGGAAAATATTTCCTACGACATAAAACAATGGTCAAACCAAGAGGATAGGGATTCGAGCTAAGAATCCCTACAAGCTGGAGGTAGATGGCTGCACTGCAATTATGGGCAAAGCAGAAGAAGTGGTGAGCCGGGATGAGGGTGAATTATGGCACAGGAGATTGGGCCATCTTCACCATGGCACCTTGAAGATTTTGCAGCAAAATTCTACTGGAATTCCCAAGGGTACTCTTGTGTAGTAAGATCAGTGCAAGGGATGTACTATGGGTAAGCTTGTGGAGACCACCTTTCATGAGAAGGAGAACCGTGCTTCTGTGATCCTGGAGAGAATTAACACAGATGTGTGTGGACCTTTCTCGGTTGCTTCATTAGGAAAACATAGGTATTATGTTACTTTTTTTGATGACTATTCTCATAGATGCTGGATATTTTTCATGCAGAAGAAGAGCGAAACATTCTCAAAGTTCTGTGGGTTTAAAGCATTGGTGGAGAAGGAGTCAGGGAAGAAATTGAAGGCTCTACGGAGCGATAATGGTGGTGAATATATCTCTAACGAATTCAAATAATTTTGTAGAAAAGAAGGAATTAGAAGAGAACTCATAGTGCCTCATAACACACAGCAGAATGGGTCACGGAGAGGAAGAACAGAATGATCATGGGTGCCACACGAGCTATGTTGCATGACCAGGGCCTACCAATGCACTTGTGGGTGGAAGCATGCAACACTGCGGTTTATGTGCAAAACCATTGTCCTCATAGAGTACTTGGCATTAATACACTTGACGAAGATTTTACTGGTAAGAAGCCTGATATTTCCCATTTGAAGATTTTTGGCTCATTTGTTTACATTCATGTGACAAAGGATGCCAGGTGGAAGTTGGGGCCGACTGCAGAAGTTGGTATGTTTGTGGGGTACACAGAAACACCCCATAATTATAGTGTATATTTTTCAAACAACCAAATGACTGTGGTGTGACAGGATATAAAATTCAATGAGGTGAAAGCCATGAATTTATCACTTGAGAGGGAGCTACACTTGCATGCAGAGGAGGAACTTATTATTCCCAAATATGAGCCTTTAGATGTGGATCAGCCATAGGAGGAGATTTACGGAGTGGAGGAGTCCACTCATGCAGAACCAAACATCAAAACTGGCAGAAAGCGTACCACGAAAGCTGAGAGACTAAAGCTTGATGTGGCATAGAATGTAGGAGTCCCTACATCACAGCGTAGACAGAGACAATCACCTGATCGATTTACTGGATACATGGCTCTGATGAGAAAGTGTATCATGAAAGAGCCATCTTCTTTTGAAGAAGCAGTGCAAGAGCCCACATGGGTAGATGCCATGGTTGAGGAGTATGACTCCATTGTCATAAACACTGTTTGGGAGATTTTTCCAAGGCCGATGGGTAAATCAATTGTAGGATCAAGATGGATCTACAAGGTAAAGCAAGATACTGATGGGAGTGTCGAGAAGTATAAGGAAATATTTGTTGCCCGGGGCTTCTCACAGATCGAGGGGATTGATTATGAAGAGACCTTTGCACCTATCGCACGATATTCTTCCATAAGGACCATCCTTTCTCTCTGAGCGCAGATGGGTTGGCACATTCATCAGATGGATGTGAAGACTACGTTCCTTAATGGGATCATTGAGGAAGAGGTGTACATTGAGTAGCCTGAAGGATTTGAGATCTTCAGCAGCGAGTCTCACGTGTGAAGACTTAAAAGAGCAATGTATGGGCTGAAGCAATCACCACGTGCTTGGTACACACGGATCGATAGCTATTTTCACTGGACTTGGCTTCACCAAGAGTGAGGTGGATGAAAACATGTACCAAATTGTGGTGGAGGGTAAGATTTTAATCATTGTTCTTTATGTTGATGATTTAATACTCACGATTGATGAGCAGTTGATACACTCATGCAAGGCATATCTTGCAAAGGAGTTTGAGATGAAGGATTTGGGCCTCCTTCATTATTTCCTTGGATTTGAAATATGGCAGCGAGAAGGTGAACTATTCGTGTCTCAAGGAAAGTATGCTTAGAATATACTTGGTAAGTTTCACATGGAGGACTGCAAGCCCATGGATACTCCTCTTCTAGGAAACTAGAGGAAAGAGGATGCTACATTAGCAAAGGTAGTGGATGCCACTGTTATCGACATTTGGTGGGTTCGCTCATGTATTTAGTTAATACAAGACCAGACATATGCTATGCGGTGAACCAGCTTTCTCAAGCGATGGTTAAGCCTTCCAAGCTCTTTTGGAAGGCAGGCAAGCATGTCTTGAGGTATCTCAGGGGAACATCTGAGTATGGCTTATGGTACAGACAGACAGATGAGATGAAGTTGCATGACTTCACAAATGCAGATTGGGCAGGAAGCCCAACGGAAAGAAAGAGCACATCAAGAGGGGTTTTCAGTATCAGATCTACAACACTTTCTTGGTACAACAGGAAACAAAGATCTGTGGCACTCAGTTCAGCGGAAGTAGAATACAAGGCAGCAAGTCAAGCTGCATGTGAGGCTATCTGGATGAGGAAGATCCCGGTCGGTTTGTTCAGTTCACATTTAGATCCTACAGTGATACATTGTGATAATAAGAGTTGCATTAAATTCTCGATTAATCCAGTGTTTCATGATATATCTAAACATATTTATATCCGATATCATCATGCCAGAGATTGTATGCTGCGGAAGATCATGTTGCTTCAGTACATTCCTACAGAAGATCAGGATGTAGATATTCTGATGAAAGCGCTCGGCAGGAGAAAATTTGAATACCATAGAGGTAGGATCGGGGTGAAGGATAATCCCTATCTTGTTGAGAGGGAGTGTCGAGATTCAACAAGATGATGAGCTTAGTGAAAATTAAGCACCTTCACTAAGCGGGGCCCGCAGGCTATTTTTAGGTGTATGTCTATTTTTAGACATGGTGAGCATATTCTATAAGTTGCAGGATGCTATTTGTAGATGGTTCATCAAATATGAAAAATAGATGAAATTCTATTTTTAGAATATTGGGCAAAGTTTATTTATAGATCGTTAATCTAAAAATAGATGCATGTCGATTATTATTAGCCCTTAATAATAATCTGACAATAAACATCAACTTATTCTCTTGGAGCACTTTATTTCAGTGAATAGATTTGGAAAATCAGTGGGCTAAAGGAATTACGCAATTCCTAGGGTTATTGGTGGCTCATGCATGGAGGACTCAGTTAGAACTGAAGTGGAAAAGTTATGACAGATCAATTAGAAGAGTAGTTACGGGAGTTGTTATTTAGTTTAACTCAGTTAATGGAGTTAAACTCAGTTGAGCTAGTTGTAGCTAGTCTAACTGAAAGATACAATAGTGAGATTTAAGTGAATTAATTAGTTAATTAATTCACAACTAATAACTTACTAACAACTGAACAAATACAGTAGTTAACTACTTGCATGTCAGTTCCAATGGATACCCAGTGGAGACATAAGTGAAAGGGTGAGATGGACTATCCGTTGTGACTATAGTGATGCATTCAATGCATCTGACACACATTGGAGTTGCCATTGAGGATTGCACAGTCAAGGAAAGGCCAATTTGAATTCATTCAGGGGTATTCTTCAGCGGGGATTGCACAGTGGGGGCAAGCTGTCACGAGGCAAGAAATTGGTGCATAGATATGCAAATTTCTGCATGACAGTGTGTAATGATTCTATATTGTACTGAGAGCTTGATGTACTAATATTTGTATGATATTATTACATTATTACATTTATATACATAATATATGATAGTTGGGGATTTTAGCTTTAAGCTTTCCCGTTAAACAACTGTGTTATGTGCGATTGAAATTATTCACATGTGTTTGCAATTGAGTTTTAAATTTCCTCAAGTTTAACAGTGGAAGGATTTTGTATTTAGCAAGAAGATAAATATTGTTAGATCAGAAGGATCCAGTAATTCATCAGTATTAATAAATTTATACATGGTATCAGATCAGTAATTATTACTGGAGATTGCAATTGTAAATAATTGCTAAGTTTTTTGCTGGTGGACAATTCGAATTTGCTGCAAAAATTTCTTGGTGCGACAGTTGAGTATTCATTGAAATGTCTTTCAATGGGTTGCGATTGGAGTATTCCCTAGAAGGCAGCTCAAATTAAATAGCCTGGAAGGATAGGATGGAGGCGGTGCTTGAAGATAATGGACTGAAGGATTTCATCGACAGCGATGTTCCTAAGCCTACTTCTAGCAATGTTGCAGTACTTGACGCATGGCAAAAGAAGGTAGCGAAGACAAGAAGAATCCTGTTGGAAGGTGTGAAGGACCATATTGTGTCAAGCCTTCACGAGAAAGCCACTCCATTTGTAATGTGGAAGGCTTTGACAGATCTTTTCCAAAGCAGCAGCGACCATAGGAAGTTGGCACTGAAAGATAAGCTCAGAAAAATAAAAATAGAGAAGGGCGATAATATTCCAAAATATCTCACGAAGTTTGTCCAATGCAGGGATGAGTTTGGAAGTGTGGGGATTACATTTGCGGATGATGACTTGGTGAGCTTGGCTCTCCTTGGGTTACCGAAGAGTTATCATAGTTATCAGGACTCTGTCAATGGACAGGAGAAACTAACGTATTGGGAGAAACTTTGGTCAGATCTTGTGCAGGAGGAGATAAGGCGAAGTACCAGGGATGGCTCTTCATTGAAGAATGATGATGAAGAGAATTGTGCTTTGGCTGCCAAAGCAAGGAAATGGAAGGGGAATAAATTCCACTCAAAATCCGAGGCTAAAGGCAAGAAGCTAGATTTTTCCGAAGTGAAGTGTTTTCACTGTCACGAACATGGGCATCTCACCACTAACTGCCCACAGAAAAAGAAGAACAAGAAGGTTGTTGGAGCTGTAGCTTGAGAGGCCTTAGCCTCGCAATTTGAACTTGATTTCTATTTTATCGCATGCTTGGTTTCAAGTGCTATGGGATCAGTGTGGTATCTTGATAGTGGTGCGTCTTTCCATATGACGGGAGACAAGGAGTTGTTTAGTGACTTGGAGGAGAAGGATCTCCAAATGCATATAGAGATGGGAGACGATGGTAGACACAATGAGACCGGAATTGGGACTATTACCTTTGACAGGGAGTCAGGTAAACCATTTATGTTGAAATATGTTATGCATGTTCCATGTCTAAAGAAGAACTTGGTCTCGGTCGCAATGTTGGAAGACAAAGGTTATGAAGTTGTTTTCAGCGATGGAAAAGATTTCCTGCGACATAAAACAATGGTTCAAACCAAGAGGATAGGGAATCGAGTTAAGAATATCTACAAGATGGAGGTAGATGGTTGCGCTGCAATGATGGGCTAAGCAGAAGAAGTGGTGAGCCAGGATGAGGGAAAATTATGGCACGGGAGATTGGGCCATCTTCACCATGGCGCCTTGAAGATTTTGCAGCAAATTTATACTGGACCTCCCAAGGGTACTCTTGCGTAGTAAGACTAGTGTAAGGGATGTACTATGGGTAAGCTTATGAAGACCACCTTTCATGAGAAGGAGAACATTTCTTTTGTGATCCTGGAGAGAATTAACACAGATGTGTGTGGACCTTTCTCGGTTTCTTCAACAGAAAAACATAGGTATTATGTTACTTTTGTTGATGACTATTCTCATAGATGTTGGATCTTTTTCATACAGAAGAAGAGCGAAACATTCTCAAATTTTTGTGGGTTTAAAGCATTGGTGGAGAAGGAGTTGGGAAAGAAAGTGAAGGCTCTGTGGAGTGATAATGGTGGTGAATATATCTCTAACGAATTCAAATACTTTTGTAGAAAAGAAGGAATTCGAAGAGAACTCATAGTGCCTCATAACCCACAGCAGAATGGGTCAAGGAGAGGAATAACAAAATGATCGTGGGTGTTGCACGAGCTATGTTGCATGACCAGGGCCTACCAGTGCACTTGTGGGTAGAAGCATGCAACACTGCGGTTTATGTACAAAACTGTTGTCCTCATAGAGTACTTGGCATGAGTACACCTGAAGAAGATTTTACTAGTAAGAAGCTTTATATTTCTCATTTGAATATTTTTGGCTCATCTGCTTACATTCATGTGATAAAGGATGCCAGGAAGAAGCTGGGGCCAACTGCAGAAGTTGGGATATTTGTGGGGTACACAGAAACACCCCATAATTATCGTGTGTATTTTTCAAACAAACGAATGACTGTGGTGTGACAGGATATAAAATTCAATGAGGTGAAAGCCATGAAGTTATCTCCTGAGAGGGAGCTACACTTGCATGCAGAGGAGGAACTTCTTCTTCCCAAATATGAGCCTCTAGATGTGGATCAACCACAGGAGGAAATTCATGGAGTGGAGGAGTCCACTCATGCAGAACCAAACATCAAAACTGGTAGAAAGCATACCATAGAAGCTGAGAGACTGAAGCTTGATGCATCACAGAATGTAGGAGTCCCTACATCATAGCGTAGATAGAGACAATCACTTGACCAATTTATTGGATACATGGCTCTGATGAGAAAGTGTATCATGACAGATCCATCTTCTTTTGAAGAAGCAGTGCAGGAGCCCACATGGTTAGATGCCATGGTGGAGGAGTATGACTCCATTGTCAGAAACACTGCTTGGGAGATTGTTCCAAGGCCGGTAGGTAAATCAATTGTAGGATCAAGATGGATCTACAAGGTAAAGCAAGCTGCTGATGGGAGCGTCGAGCAGTATAAGGCAAGATTTGTTGCCTGAGGCTTCTCACAGATCGAGGGGATTGATTATGAAGAAACCTTTGCACCTGTCGAACGATATTCTTCCATAAGGACCATCCTTTCTCTCTGAGCGTAGATGGGTTGGCACATTCATTAGATGGATATGAAGACTACTTCCTTAATGGGATCATTGAGGAAGAGGTGTACATTGAGCAACCTAAAGGATTTGAGATCTTCAACAGCGAGTCTCATGTGTGCAGACTTAAAAGAGCATTGTATGGGCTGAAGCAAGCACCACGTGCTTGGTACACACGGATCGATAGCTATTTTCACTGGACTTGGCTTCACCAAGAGTGAGGTGGATGAAAACATGTACCAAATTGTGGTGGAGGGTAAGCTTTTAATCATTGTTCTTTATGTTTATGATTTAATACTAACGGGTGATGAGAAGTTGATACACTCATGCAAGGTATATCTTTCAAAGGAGTTTGAGATGAAGGATTTGGGCCTCCTTCATTATTTCCTTGGATTGGAAATATGGTAGCGAGAAGGTGAACTGTTTGTGTCTCAAGGCAAGTATGCTTGGTAGATACTTGGTAAGTTTCACATGGAGGAATGGAAACCCATGGATACTCCTCTTCCATGAAATTGGAGGAAAGAGGATGCTACATCGGTAGAGGTAGTGGATGCCACTGTTTATCAACAGTTTGTGGGTTCGCTCATGTATTTAGTTAATACAAGACCGGACATATGCTATGCGGTGAACCAGCTTTCTCAAGTGATGGTTAATCCTTCCAAGATCTTTTGGAAGGTAGGCAAGCATGTCTTGAGGTATCTCAGGGGCACATCTAAGTATGGCTTATGGTACAGACAAACAGATGAGGTGAAGTTGCATGGCTTCATGGATGCAGATTGGGCAGGCAGCCCAATGGAAAGAAAGAGCACATCAGGATGGGTTTTCAGTATCGTATCTACAACACTTTCTTGGTACAGCAGGAAACAAAGATCTGTGGCACTCAGTTCAGTGCAAGCAGAATACAAGGTAGCAAGTCAAGCTGCATGTGAGGCTATCTGGATGAGGAAGATCCTGGTCAGTTTGTTCGGTTCACATTTAGATCCTACAATGATACATTTTGAAAATCAGAGTTGCATTAAACTCTCCATTAATTCTATGTTTCATGATAGATCTAAACATATTGATATCCAATATCATCATGCCAAATATTGTGTGTTGTGGAAGATCATGTTGCTTCAGTACATTCCTATGGAAGATCAGTATGCAGATGTTCTGACGAAGGTGCTCGGCAGGAGAAAATTTGAATATAATAGAGGCAAGATTGGGGTGAAGGATAATCCCTATCTTGTTGAGAGGGAGTGTTGAGATTCAACAAGATGATGAGCTTAGTGAAAATTAAGCACCTTCACTAAGTGGGGCCCGCAGGCTATTTTTAGGTGTATGTCTATTTTTAGACATGGTGAGCATATTCTATAAGTTGCAAGATGCTATTTGTAGATGGTTGGTAAAATGTGAAAAATAGATGAAATTATATTTTTAGAATATTGGCCGAAGTCTATTTATAGATCGTCAATCTAAAAATAGATGCATGTCGATTATTATTAGCCCTTGATAATAATTCGACAATAAACATCAACTTATTCTCTTGGAGCACTTTATTTCAGTGAACAGATTTGGAAAATCAGTGGGCTGAAGGAATTACGCAATTCCTGGGGTTATTGGTAGCTCATGCATGGAGGACTCAATTAGAGTTGAAGTGGAAAAGTTATGACAGATCAGTTAGAAGAGTAGTTACGAGAGTTGTTATTTAGTTTAACTCAGTTAATGGAGTTAAAATCAGTTGAGCTAGTTGTATCTAGTCTAACTGAAAGATACACTAGTGAGAGTTAAGTGAATTAATTAGTTAATTAATTCACAACTAATAACTCACTAACAACTGAACAAATACAGCAGTTAACTACTTGCATGTCAGTTCCAGTGGAGACCTAGTGGAGAGATAGGTGAAAGGGTGAGATGGACTATCCGTTGTGACTATAGTGATGCATTCAAGGCATCTGACACACATTGGAGTTGCCAATGAGGATTTCTCAGTTAAGGCAAGAAAAAATTGAATTCATTCAGGGGTCTTCTTCAGCAAGGATTGTGCAGTGGAAGCAGGTTGTCAGGAGGCAAGAAATTGGTGCATAGATATGCAAATTTTTTCATGACAGTGTGTAATGATACTATATTGTACTAAGATCTTGATGTACTAAGCTTTGTATGATATTATTACATGATTCCATTGATATACATAATATGATAGTTAGGGTTTTTAGCTTTAAGCTTTCCCATTAAACAACTGTGTTATGTGCGATTAAATTTATTCACATGTGTTTGCAATTGAGTTTTAAATTTCCGCAAGTTTAACAGTGGAAGGATTTTGTATTTAGCAAGAAGATAAATATTTTTAGATCAGGAGGATCCAAAAAAACATCAGTATTAATAAATTTCTACATGAGAGACATTTTTTTGTATGGTTGTAGCCGCAAAATACCCTGTCTACTACATCGAAACTTCCCTTGTTGCAATGTTGATCTATGTAGAAATTTTAATAAAATTATGTATTGTCTGGATTCTCTTAATCTAAAAATTATATGCCACTATTAAATACAGAATCCTTCTACTAAAATCTTTGCGGAAATTTAATCGCCAATTGCAAACACATGAAGAAAGATCAATCACACATAACATAGATGTTTTTACCAGGAAAGCATAAAACTAAAAACCCCACTATCATATATTATGTATATATCATGGATCATGAAACAATCTCATTCAAAAATATAATCCAAGAGCTCTCAGTACAATATACAATTTTCTCACACTGTCATACAAAAATTGGCTCACACATGCACCAATTTACTACCTCCTGACAACCTGCCCCCACTACGCAATCCCTAATTATCACAATCCCTGAATGAATTAAATCTTGCCTTGCCTTGACTGTGCAATCCTCATTGGCATCTCCAATGTGTGTTTGGTTGCAAGTGTGCACACACTAATGTCACAACTGATAGTCAAATTGTCCCTTTCACCTATCTCTCAACTGGGTCTCCATTGGATCTTACATGCATGTAGTTAACAATAGTAAATCTTCAGTTGCATGTGAGATCACTCCATGTGAATTAATTTAATATTTAATTCATTGATCTCTCACTAGTGTATCTTTAGTTACAACTAGTTACAACTAGCACAACTGATTTTAACTCACTTAACTAAGTTAAACTACTTTACAACTCACATAACTACACATCCAAATCTGTTACAACTTTGTATCACTCAGTTACAACAAAGTTCACTTGCATGTCCCACCAACCAACCTTAGAACTCGTAATTCCTTCAGTCAACTGGTTTGCCACATCAGTTAACTGAAATCAAGTGCTTCAAGAGAATAGATTATTATTTATTGTCCAATTATTATTAAGAGATAATAATAATCAACATGAATTCTATTTTTAGAAATGATATCTATAAATATAATTTTCCCATGCATCTAAAAATATAAAATCATCTATAAATAGAATTTTCTCAACCATCTATAAATAGAATCCCACTATAAATAGACTTTGCTCAACATTATAAAAATAGACATACACCTAAAAATATCCCGCGGGCCCCACCTAGTGTAGGTGCTTAATTTTCACTAGGATCATAATCTTGTTGAATCTCAACACTCCCTCTCAACAAGAAAGGGATTATCCTTCACCCTGATCGTGCCTCTATGGTATTCGAATTTGCTCCTGGTGAGCGCCTTTATTAGAATATCTACATCCTGATCCTTCGTAGGAATGTACTGAAGTAACATGATCTTCTGCTGCACACAATCTCTGATATGATGATACCGGATACCTATATGCTTAGATCTATCATGAAACACAGGATTAATCGAGAATTTAATGCAACTATGATTATCAAAATTAATCACTGTAGGATCTAAATGAGAACAAAAGAAACTGACCAGGATATTTCTCATCCAAATAGCCTCACATGCAACTTGACTTGTTGCCATGTATTTCACTTCCACTGAACTGAGTGCCACGGATCTCTGTTTCTTGCTTTACCAAGAAACAGATGTAGATTTGATACTAAATACCCCTCCTGATGTGCTCTTTCTATCCGTTGGGCTGCCCGCCCAATCTACATTCGTGAAGCTATGCAAATTCACCTCATCCCTCTATCTGTACCATAAGTTGTACTCAGATGTGCCCCTAAGATATCTCAAGACATTCTTTCCCACCTTCCAAAAGAGCTTGGTAGGCTTAACCATCACTTCAATAAGTTGGTTCATCGCATAACATATGTCTGGTCTTGTATTTACTAAATACATTAACAAACCCACTAACTGTCGATAGACAGTAGCATCCACTACCTATCTAGGTTTCGCATCCTCTTTCCTCCAGTTTCTTGGAATATGGGTATCCCATGGGTTTACAGCCCTCCATGTGAAACTTACCCAGTATCTCTCTTGCATACTTGCCTTGAGACACAAAAATTTCACCATCTCGCTGCCATATTTCCAATCCAAGGAAATGGTGAAGGAGGCCCATATCCTTCATCTCAAACTCCTTTGCAAGGTCCTCCTTGCATGAGTGTATCAACTGCTCATCACCAGCAGTATTAAATCATCAACATAAAGAACAATGATTAAAATCTTACCCTCCACCACAATCTGGTATAGGTTTGTATCCGCCTCACTCTTGGTGAAGCCAAGTCCGATGAAATAGCTGTCGATCCAAGTGTACCAAGCATGGGGTGCTTGCTTCATCCCATACAGCGTTCTTTTATGTCTGCACACATGCGACTTGCTGCTGAATATCTCAAATACTTCGGGCTGCTCAATGTACACTTCTTACTCAATTATCCCATTAAGGAACGCAGTCTTCAGATCCATCTGATGAATGTGCCAACCCATCCGCGCTGAGAGAGCAAGGATGGTCCTTATGGAAGAATACTGTAAGACGGGTGCAAAGGTTTCTTCATAATCAATCCCCTCGATCTGTGAGAAGCCCCGGACCACAAATTTGGCCTTGTATTTCTCAACGCTCCCATTAACAACTTTCTTTACCTTGTAGATCCATCTTGAACCTACCACTGATTTATCAACTGGCCTTGGAACAATTTCCCAAGCATTGTTTCTAATAATGGAGTCATACTTCTCCACCATAGCATCTACCCATGTGGGCTCCTCCATTGCTACCTGAAAGGAAGATGGCTCAGTCACAATAAATTTTCTCATGAGAGCCATGTATCCATTGAATCGGTTAGGAGACTGTCTCTATATGTGATGTGAAGTAGGGACTCCTACATTCCGTGCCGCATCAAGCTTCAGCCTCTCAGCTTCTATGGTACGCCTTCTGCTAGTTCTGATGTTTGGCCTTGCATGAGTGGACTCCTCCACTCCATGAACCTCCTCCTATGGTTGATCCACATCTAGAGACTACAAATTTGGGAACCAAAAGTTCCTCCTCTGCATGCAAGTCTAGCTCCCTCTCAAGCGACAACTTCATGGCTTTCTACTCATTGAATTTTATATCCCTTCACACCATAGTCATTCAACTCTTTGGCAAATACACACGATAATTATGGGGTGCTTCTATGTACCCCACAAATATCCCGACTTCAGCAGTCGGGTCCAGCTTCTTCCTCGTGTTCTTGGCCACATGCACATAAACATATGAGCCAAAAATCTTGAAGTGAGAAACATATGGTTTCTTACCAGTAAAATTTTCTTTAGGTGTACTCATTCCAAGTACTCTATGAGGACAACGGTTTTTCACATAAACCGCAGTGTTGCATGCTTCTGCACATAAGTGCATTGGTAGGCCCTGATCATGCAACATTTCTCGTGCAACACGTACGATCGTTCTGTTCTTCCTCTTCACGACCCCATTTTACTGTGGTTTATGAGACACTATGAGTTCTCTTCGAATTCCTTCTTTTCTACAAAAGTCTTTGAATTCGTTCGAGATGTATTATCCACCATTATCGCTCATCAGAGCCTTCACTTGCTTCCCTGACTCTTTCTCAACCAGTGCCATCAACTCACAAAACTTTGAGAATTTTTTATCATTCTTCTGCATGAAGAAGATCCAAAATTTACAAGAAAATTCATCAACAAAAATAACATAATACCTGTGTTTTTCTGTTGAAGCAACCGAGAATGGTCCACACACTTTTGTGTGAACTCTCTCTAGGATCATCAAAGCACGATTCTCATTTCATGAAAGGTGGTCTTTACAAACTTTCCCATAGTAAATCCCTTGCACTGATCTAACTGTGCAAGTGTACCCTTGGGAAGTCCAGTAGAAATCTGCTGCAAAATTTTCAGGGTGCCATGGTGAAGATGGCCTAATCGCCTGTGTCATAATTCGCCCTCATCCTAGCTCACCACTTCTACTACTTTGCCCACCATTGTAGCACAACCATCTACCTCCAACTTGTAGATGTTCTTAACTCGAATCCCTATCCTCTTGGCTTGACCCATTGTTTTATGTCGTAGGAAAGCTTTTCAATCGCTCAAAACAACGTCATAACCTCTATCCTCCAACATCGTGACTGAGACCAAGTTTTTCTTCAGACCTGACATGCATAGCATCTTTCAATAGAAATGGTTTACCTGAATCCCTCTCAAAGGTAATGGTACCAATGTCGGTCACATTATATCTTCCATAGTCACCCATCTCTATATGCATCTGGAGATATTTCTCCTCCAAGTCACTGAAAATCTCCTTATATCTCATCATGTGGAAGGAAGCACCACTATCAAGATACCACACCGATCCAATTGCACTTGAAACCAAGCATGCGATCAAAGAGAAATCAAGTTCAAATTGCGAGGCAAGGTCCTCACCAACTGCAGCTCCAACAACCTTCTTGTTCTTCTTTTTTTGTGGGTAGTTAATGGTGAGATTCCCATGTTCATGACAGTGAAAACACTTCACCTTGGACAAATCTAGCTTCTTGCCTTTAGCCTCAGATTTTGAGTGGAATTTCTTCCCCTTCCCTTTCCTTGGCATGGCAGCCAAAGCATAATACTCTTCATCATCATGCTTTGATGAAGAGGCATCTCTAGTGTTCTTCCTGAACTCCTCCTACACTAGATCCAACCACAGTCGTTCCCAATCTGATAGTTTTTCCCGTCCGTTGACAGAGTCTTAATAACTATGCCAAATCTTAGGAAGTCCAAAAAGAGCCAAGCTCACCAAATCATCATCAGAAACTGTGATTCCCACACTCCCCAGTTCATCCCGACATTGGAAAAACTTTTTGAGATACTTAGGAATATTGTCGCCCTTCTCCATCTTGATCTTTCTGAGTTTATCCTTCAGTGCCAATTTCCTATGGTCGCTACTACTTTGGAAAAGATCTGTCAAATCATTCCACATATCATATGGAGTGGCTTTCCCATGAATATTTGAGACAATATGGTCTCTCACACCTTCCAACAGAATCCTTCTTGTCTTCACTACTTTCTTTTTCCAGGCATCAAGTAATGCAGTATCTATCGAAGTGGGCTTAGGAACATCAGTGTCGATGAATTCCTTCAAGCCATTATCTTCAAGCATCGCCTCCATCCTATCCTTCCATGCAATGTAGTTCGAGTTTCCCTCGAGTGCATACTCTAACCCAAACCATTGAAAGCCATTTTGATGTTTACTCAAATTTCGCATGAAGAAATTCTTGCAGCAAATTCAAATTTTTTCCACCAGCAAACTCAGCTACTGCTTCAATATTGCAATCTTCTTTGCTCTAATACCATGTAGAAATTTTAATACAATTATGTATTTCCTTGATTATCCTAATCTAACAATTATATGCCACTGTTAAATACAGAATCCTTCTACTAAAATATTTGCATAAATTTAATCGCCAATTGCAAACACATGAAGAAAGATCAATCACACATAACACATATGTTTTTACTGGGAAAGAATAAAGCTAAAAACCCCACTATCATATATTATGTATATATCATGGATCATGAAAAAATCTCATAAAAAACCCTAATCCAAGAGCTCTCAGTACAATATACAAACGTCTCACATTGTCATAAAAAAATTGGCTCACACATGAACCAATTTATTGCCTCCTGACAACCTGCCTCCACTACATAATCCCTGCTGATCAAAACCCATGAATGAAATATTTGATATTTCCTTGCCTTGACTGCGTAATCCTAATTGGCATATCCAATATGTGTTTGGTTGCAAGTGTGCACCCACTAATGTCACAACTGATAGTTAAACTATCCCTTTCACCTATCTCTCAACTAGGTCTCCACTGGATCTGACTTGCATGTAGTTAACAGTAGTAAATATTCAGTTCCATGTGAGATCACTCAATGTGAAATAATTTAATATTTAATTCACTAATCTCTCACTAGTGTATCTTTAGTTACAACTAGTTACAACTAGCACAACTGAGTTTAACTCCCTTGACTGAGTTAAACTACTTTACAACTCACATAACTACACATCCAACTCTGTTACAACTTTGTATCACTCAATTACAAAGAATTCCACTTGCATGTCCCACCAACCAACCTTAGAACTCATAATTCCTTCAGTCAACTAGTTTTCCATATCAGATAACTGAAATCAAGTGCTTCAAGAGAATACATTATTATTTATTGTCTAATTATTATTAAGAGATAATAATAATCGACATGCATTCTATTTGTAGACATGCGATCTATAAATATACTTCGCCCATGCATCTAAAAATAGAAACGCATCTATAAATATAATTTTCTCAACCATCTATAAATAGACTACCGGTATAAATAGACTTTTCTCAACATTCTAAAAATAGACATACACCTAAAAATAGCATGCGGACCCCACCTAGTGTAGGTGCTTAATTTTCACTAGGATCATCATCTTATTGAATCTCAACAATCTGCCTATTGTTTCATTCAATTTTGTGCCAAATTTAGGTTATCCTTAAAGAGTTGGAGAACTTATTGTTGATGCTCAATGTGATCTTCCATTGCTTGAACCTTAGAATTTTCTCTTAAAGATGATGTTATGGACGATGGATGACATCTATAAAGTGCCATAAATGGGGTCATTTTTGCTGCAATATGGAAGGAAGTGTTATACCACCATTCAACTAGAGGTAACCACTTGACCCATTGTGTTTTTTTTCAAATAAACAACAACGAAGATATCCTTCCAAACATGTGTTCACTATCTCAGTTTTCCCATCGGATTGAGGATGATAAGATGATCTATGAGCTAGTTGAGTACCCAAACAAGAAAATAATTCCATCCAAATATTTCCAGTAAAAATGGGATCTTTGTCGCTTACAATAATCTTTGGGTTTCCATGTAGCTTTTGAAGTGTTTCCATGAATGCAGTAGAAATTTTACTTGTTTTAAATGGATGGGATAATGCACAAAAGTGTGCATACTTGGTAATTCTATCAACTACGACCATGATGAAACTCTTTCCTTTGGACTTAGGTAAACCTATGATAAAATCCATTGAAACCTCCTCCCAACATTCACTTGGAATGGATAAAGGTTGTAGCAGACCCGGGATCTTAATTGTCTCAACTTTATTTTTCTGGAAAACCAAACATTCCGCCACAAAATTTTGAATATTAGATTTAAGGTCATCCCAAAAAAAATCGTTCTCCACCCTGAGGTAAGTTTTTTAAAATCACGAGTTTCCTCCTAAGGGAGAGGTGTACAATTCCAAAATAATATTTTGTTTTAATTTGGAATTCTTGCAAAGATATAAGTGATCTTTGTACCATAACAAATCATTTTTCCAACTAAATGTATCAGATGTACTAGGATATTGCTGCGACTTTTGAATGAGTGTCCACACTTCTTCGTCTTTCTTCCATCCATCCCTTGCTTCGGCTATCCAATCTGGTTGGATAATAGAAATGGCACAAAGCAATGCTTCCACCTCTTCATCCTTTCTTGATAATGCATCTGCAACAACATTTAGCTTCTTTTTTTTGTAGATGATTTCAAAGTCATAACCCAACATCTTTGTGACCCATTTTTTCTGCTCTTTTAAAGATATTCTTTGTTCTTAAAATTATTTCAGACTATCATGATTAGTTTTTACCTTGAAGTGTCTTCCCATTAGGTAATGTCACCATTTATTTAGTGCATGTAGTATTTCCAACATTTACTTCTAATAAATAGCTTTTTGTAAATACTTTCCTTTGATTGGATGACTTTCAAAAGAAATGGGTCTTCATTCTTGCATTAAAACAACACCAATTCCATTTCTCAAGGCATCACATTCAACAATAAATGTTTTTGTGAATTATAACATAGTTAAGACCGGTGCTAGGCACATTTCGTCTTTAGGATGTTCAAAGGCCTTAGTTGCTTCAAGAATCTATGAAAATTCATCTTTATTCAATAATGTTGTTAGAGGTGTTGCTATTCTCTCATAATTCTTAACAAACTTGATACAATACCCTATTAACCCGAGAAATCATCGCAACTTCTTTATGGTTGTGGGGACTTTCCATTCTTTAATGGCTTTAATTTTGTTAGGGTCTACCTTAACACCCTCCTGAGATACAATATGACCCAGATATTCCACCTCTTGTACTCCAAAAAAACATTTGGAGGTTTTTGCATATAATTTTTTCTCCTTCAATAGTTTGAGCACCCAATCAATATGTTTGACATGATCCTTCCAATACCTACTGTAGATTAGTATATCATCAAAAAATGCTAACACAAATTTCCTATGGAAGGGTTTGAAAATGTAATTCATCAACCCTTGAAATCTAGAAGGTGAATTGATAAGGCCAAAACGCATGACCAAAAATTCATAATGACCCTCATGAGTATGAAATGTTGTTTTCAGAATATATTTAGTCTTCATTCTAATTTGATGATATCCTGAATGAAGATCCGACTTGGTAAAATAATTTGCTCCATGTAATTCATCCAATAATTCATCAATCATAGGAATGGGAAATTTATCTTTAATAGTGAGCTTATTGAGCTCCCTATAATCCAGACACATGCGCCATGATCCATCCTTCTTGTGCACCAATACTACTCGAGCATAGAAATAACTTTGAATAGGTTGAATTGTACCATCCTCTAACATGTATGCAATCATACGTTAAATTTCTCTCTTTTGGATATAAGGATATCTGTAACGCCTGATGTTTGGAGGAACACTTCCTGGAATCAAATGAATAGCATGATCATGATCAAAAATAGGTGGGAATCCTTTGAGAGTTTCAAACACCTTGGAATGATTGTCCAATACGTTATTGAGATATGGAGAAATAGATGATTTTGATGTTGGAACTTCTAGTGAGCATGATTGTGCAATTATGCCTAGTTGTTTTTTCTTCAGAAGATTTGTCATGACATTAGAACTTATTATCTTTCCTGGCTTCCCTGTGATACCCCATAATTCAACTTCCTTTCCTTCCAAAAAAAAATTGAAGAAAATTTCTTGAAAATTAAAAGCTACTGTCCCCAAATATTGTAACCATTGTAATCCTAGCAAGACATCCACACCTCCCATTGGAATGGAAAGAATTGGACTATTCAATACATATTCCCCCATGGTTAGCTTTATATTATGGAATTTTCCAGAGAAATTTATAGTTCCTCCATTGTCAACCATCACTTGACACTCTAGTGTTGGGTATAGGAAGCAATTCAATTCCTTGGCTACCTTACAATGAATAAAATTATGGGTACTACCCGAAGCAATGAACACTATTACCTTTTTCTTCTTGATATGTCCTTCTATATTGAGAATTTGAGGAGTGGTAATTCCTGCCAATTCATTCCAAGATATGATCAGACTCATTTCTTCTTTCTCTGGGGTTGGTTCCTGGTGTATATCCTCTTATTTTGAAGTCTCTTGTTCATTTTCTTCCTCCTCTTCACAATCTATGTAAAATAATTTCTTCTTAGCACACTTTTCATATTTACTGTATTTTCTATCAAAATTGTAGCAAATCCCTTTTTCTAATTTTTCTTCCAATTATTGTGGTGTCAACCTTATAGGTTGTGGAAGTCTAGGAGTAGAAACACTTCCATATTTATAGATGTGAGTGGAAGGTTTCCTTGTCGCCATAATTTTACATTCAATTTTTCTAGCCAACCTGAATTCCTTCTCCAATTAATCAGGTTCCCAAAAGGCTAACCTCATTTTGGATGTTATCCATTAAAGTCTCTATGAAGACACCAATTCTGTGTTCCTCTGGAATATCAGTTACCCTTATATTCAATTTTTGGAAGTCCTCAATGTGCTCCACCATTGAACCCTTTTGGTTGAGATTTGTGAATTTTATAAAGAAGGTGTTGCTCTTTTTATCCTCATAATGTGCTATAATTTCCTCCATAAAAATTGACCAAGTGAATTTTTTTTACCTGAGCAAGGCCATCGATACCAAAAAAATGTATTTTTTTCTACATATAAAGTTGGAATGCGTACCTTTTGTGTGTTTTTCACATTATTGGGATCAAAGTATTACTCCATCTTTAGTATCCATGTTACGGGATCCTTGTCGTCAAACTTCCTCATATCAATCATTGGAATATGGTGGATCTTCAATCCAACATTAGAGTTTATGAAATCATGATTAAGATTTATGTTTTTCTCATCATGAGTTTCCTCTACGACCTTTTCGCCATTAGGAATCGTTTCTTGTATGAACTTTGTCAAAACTTCCTTCAAACCTTCCATGTCTGCTTTTATATCATTCTTCGTTTCTTCCATCTTTTCTTCCATGTAATCCATCTTAGCTTCCATGTAATCCATCTTAGCTTCCATTCCATTCTTCAAACCATCCATCTTAGCTTCCACTCCTTTCTTCAAACCATCCGTCTTCGCTTCCACGCCTTTCTTCAAAGCTTTCATTTATTTTTTTGTTGCTCTTTGCGAGAGAGAAAGTTGTTGCACTTTCTCTTGTAATTTTGATATATCATGTTGCACTTACTCCTCTTCATGAATCATAGTAGAGCCTTCTGAGGGCTTAATGGGTGTTGAATTTTTTTAGGGGGATTTTTGGAACTCAATATTGATATCTATGCTTCAATATGCCCTTGGAATCACTTCAAACTGATTTTTCAAACAAGACTTATGCAATTTAAAAAAAACACACACCTTTTTCTTGCTTTTGAGGACCTTGATATTGAAACTAATGTATCTCTGTAATTTTGGATCCTCGAGATTTTATCTTCTATCCTTGATTATCCCTCTAAATATTATTTCCAATGACATAGGTCTAACTTAATTTGGATTACTCAAGACAAATTTATGCCCAATTTCCCACAATGACCTAATTATGGACTAGTTCAGTAGAGCGAAATTGTACAATGTGCCACGTGTCACTATTTCCTCCTTCGGCTCTGAAATTTCTACACAGGAAAAAATAGTTCGTGTACCTTCAACAACTTTTTACACAATTCCAATCAGATGCTCAGAGATATAGTTATGATGATTTTCCCAAGGTCACCTCTTTGAGATGAAATTTAGGAGCCTACAAAAACCCTAACTTCCACAAATCATATCTCCAAAAATATTGCGAACCAAGATCTGAATTTTTTACACGAAGTTCCTCAAGATTTCTTCACAAATGGGTTTTGTTTTTATCTTCTCAGCCTTTGTAGAAGAAACTTTATAGCGAAAATGCGATGATGACCTGTTCGAAGCAGCAAAACCCTAGAATCCAAAGGTATGATTCCAAATGTTATGAAACCATCTCCCAAAATAGAAGAAAAGTGGCATCAATGCCTTGGAAATTAGCCACTTCAAGGGGGAAGCCTCCTTTACATTAAATAAATGAATAATTCATGATACAAATGACAAAACCTTCTTTCTATATATAGGAGTCCATGGGGTCATAATATAATCCTAGTCGACCTAAAAATAATAATGTAAGGGCACAACAATAACAATAGTGGCTTTTATGTGGCACAATAATAACAATATGGGGGCTACAGGGGTACAAAAATAATAATAAGGGGGCTACAGTAACAATAATAATGGACTACACTAGTAATATAGAGAGCTAAAAACACATCCGATGCTACAAAAACTAACAGATTGAAATTCATGAGGTTCTTAAGAAAATAACCCAATTTTTTTAGGACACTTTGAGTGACATTACTTATTTTATGCACAAAATTTGGCATATGAATGGTGGCCTGCTATAACTTTGTTCCTGATTTAGCATTGATTGAAGGTGGCCTATGATAACTCTATCCTTGTTAGTTCCTTGTATAATATTATTTGTTATTACTATTGTTCCTACCATTCATTTTTATGTGACCTCTCTAATAATTTCACAACTACTAGTCTTTTCATACATATCTATAAAATCGAGAAGAGGAGATCATACTGTATTATTCACTATAAAATACTTCCTTCATAGAAAACAAATAAACTTGGGAATGTATACAATTATTGTAGCTTTCTAATTGTGTAGAAATCGAGTGAAATTTATACATTACTCTATTACAAGCATTGCTACAGATAAATGACAGATAAAATAGGCTATCCTTGTGTAATCATGGTTTGGCATGATTTCAAAGAGATGCCATGGCGTATTTCTCATTGGCTATGATGCCATAAGTAATCTAAACATATTTTTTTACAGATGTGGTGTCCTTTATGGTTAAGGATTATGTTATTATTTACATTATTATAGTGTAGAAAGCGATGTTACGAGACCTATGTAGTCGTGTTTTGTTACTGGGAATAATTTATTGCTATAGTAACAGGGAAATGGTCATTGTTGAACTTCTCATCTAGTGGATAAACACTATTATCGCCACTAATGTGTTTCCCATTGATAACCAAAATAGTGGACTATCCAAACTTTGGTATGTTCGTGTTAATCCTCTAAAATTATATGTCCATTATGGATACAAATTTTGCAAAAGACAATTGATTCATGAAATATTTTAAACTGTAATAGTAGCTTCAAAATAATTTGAACATTTTCTGTAATTTTATATGCATAGGTTGATATTTGTATGAGAGGTATCCATCAATTGAGTGCGTAACCATGTTAAGCACTAGTACATAGACAATCAATTCTTCATATGGTATTTGTAGCATTAGGAACTTAGAATGTTAATTGATGGTTCAATTTCAATAATGCATACGGATTGTAACATAGAAAAATAAAAGTATATATATTGTCTCTATTTTTGAAGTCCAAGTGGTACAACAATACTCAATATATATTATTTGTATACTAATTTGAACTAGGTGTATCACATCTTATCCTTAATGTTGGCCTCATGTTACTTACAGATTAATTTCTAAATGTTACTATAATGGTTTTTTTCCTTAAAGGCTTTGTGTATAACACCTACATAACATCTTGTTCTATCACTTCAAGCTTATATTAGGGTGAAAATTTACCTAGTCGCTTTAAGTGCTAGCATGTGGAGCTATGGAATATGGAACGTACCACTAACTATTTCTTAAATATGCCAACAAAACCAAGGTTTACATTACAAGCACCATTATTGATTTCCATATATTCATATATGTGAAGATAATTTATTCATCATGATACCTTATTAGTAATATGCTCAATATCATGAATTGTGCAATTGGAAATCTGGTGGATTAGACATAAATCTATGTACATACACATAGAATTGTTCATTAATTACAATTAATTATTCTAACTAGCACACGAGTCTACAAGTTAAAATCATTCTACAATTATCACATGTACAAAAATAATATAGTTTGAAATAGCATGCATTGCATCAATGTTATAGTTGCTCCTTATTCCATATGAGTCGTAAAAATTGGAGGCCCACAACTTGAAGCCATAAAGGAGTGGTGCCCTTGATAAAATTAGTGATAAAAATTTTTAATGGGAATAAAATCACACTCTAAATATCCATATGGTTGTATAAAATATGTTCACACCAAAAACAAATTAAAATTCACTTAGGTTATAGAATACACCTCATGAAATCATATGGATTGCACTGTAAGCTTCAAGAACCTCTCTGTTACAAATGTGTATGAGGGTTGTTAGTATGTGATAAAACCTCTACGTATTTAACTTAGTCATCACCATATGACTTAAAACATCAGTAGTTATGGGGTGGGGAGTCAAATCCATAATTTACACATCTATTGCTTCAAGGAATGGTGTTACAAAATGAGTAAACCAAGTGTAAAAGAAAACCTACTCGAATTAAAACTACGCTATGACCATGATATAGCCTCACCAATGATGAAATTAGGCCATAATAAAAATTATAATAATAATAAAAATAATAATTTAGGAGGGGGTGTTATAGGTACGATACAAGATATTCAGTAATTGTTTATGTTGTTATCTTCTGATATCTCTGTGATGGAGCTATGATAATATTCACAAACCATTTTTAAATAGTTATCTACTCTGAAATTATGATATACCCTTTCATATGTGGCATGGTATAATATTTAGCATGTTGACCTCTTTAATGTAGGGTTTTCCTATTGCGTTGTTTCTAACCTACATTTCCATGGACATCTTTTATTGAATATCCTACAACTTATCTAGGCTGAGATTGTTGTATCATGTAATCTAGCTTCTCTAGGATGATACTGTTTTATCATGTAATTTTTTGTATCGTGTAAGCTAGTTGAGACCGACGATAACTTGAATTAGTTACCAATTTAATGTAGAAGTTGAGGTTGATTGTTTTCCTTTAAAATTATGAATGGGATGATTGTTTTCATATTGATTCTCAACCAAGTAATGATAACTTGAAGCATGGTGTGGAATTCTTGTTGTGAGTCCATTGTGCATAATGTTCACAATTTATTATTAAGAATATTATGCACTTCCAAATTACAATTGTAATTTGAATTAAAGCTTCTAGTAACTTTTAATTTACCAATGGTGCATGGATATCATAAGAAACATTCACAATATAATATTAAAACAATTGGGTACCTACTTCATATGCATTAAAAGTTGCTTCTACTACTTAAGGTGAATTACAAGCATAATCATAGTTTGATATCCAATATATCTTAAACCAAATTTTCATTTTATTTTTAGTAATATTATATATTATTGCATCCTACCTCATTTTATGGTTAGCCTTGTAACCAAAATATGCATTATGCTATGGAATTAATACTAACATTTAATATTGATTTTTTTTTCAAGAATGCTATAGGTAATGACCCCAGACATGATGATCCAGACTATGTTGAACATACATTAAATATAGGAGACAGTGTTGATGAGGATGGTGATATTGTTGGTGATGATTATGATGGTTATAGCATTGGTGATGATGATGTGGATGAAACTGATCATAACTTTCAGGATGATGATCACGTTAATGATCATTATGATGATCTTGGTGGTGTTAGCTAGAGATATCTTGATGATATTGGAAATTCCTATTTTTAGATGGATGCTATGAATTTACCTAGAATATTAGTATCTATGAAACATTTTGATTTGATTATCATACATTAAATTTTAGTTGATTTGATTAAAGATGAAGATGATATTATCATTATTATCTTGTTACTTTATGTATGTATTGAAAATTATCAACATTATTTTGATGGAGAACTATTATGTATGATGATATTACTATCTTTGGATGGAAGTTGTGAATTTACCTTAGAACAATGATATTCTTGAAAGATTTTGATCCAGTAATCACACATTTGAATTTTAGTTGATTTGATTAAATATGATGAGGATGTTATTAGTATTATCTTGATACTTTATATATGTGTTGAAAATTTTCAATGTTTTCTCATGGAGAATCATTATATATGATGATATTACTATTTTTGGATGAATGTTGTGAATTTACCTTGGAATAATGATATTTCTGATAGATATTGATTTGGTAGTCATATGTGTATATTGAAAATTTTTAATGATTTTTTGATGTAGAATTATTATATATGATTATATTTCTATTTTTTGGATGGATGTTTCCAGTTTCCCTTAAATTTCTTTACAAAAACTATGTTATCAATTTGAATTGTCATATTTTATTTAATGATATTTTGAAACTGTAATATATTTTACTATGTAATTGAAATTATTAAAATGAACCCATAAGGGGGGACATAAATGAAAATAAAATTACACTAAACAAGAAGCTAAATCTAGATTTAAATGTGGTGTAACCATGGATGCAAAATTGGGAGTAGAATTGGATGTTAAACTAGGCGTCAAAACAAGATGGAAACAAGGACACAAAAATGGTTTTAAACTAGAAGTAAAAAAGGGTGTAACACTAAACACAAAGAAGGGAACCAAACATGGCATACAAAAGGATACAAAACTAGCTGCAAACAAGGACACAAAAATGGACACCAAACTAATTACAAAAAAAGGACAAACAACTAGATGTAAAATTGGATGCAAAAGAGGATGCCAAGTTGGATCCTAAAATTAAGAAAAAAATGATGCGAATTTAGATTCTAAATGAGGATGCAATGAATGGTGTAAAATTTGGATGAAAAATTGGGCACAAAAATGGATGTAATAAAATACACCAAAAAAGGAAAATTGTGGATAAAAAAAGTGTGAAACCAATGACGTCATATTAAATGCCAAAAATAATGCATAACTAGATGCAAATTTAGACTCAAACCTAGGCGAAAAATGAGATGCTAACATGGAAACAAAATGAGGCATAAAAAAGGATGAAAATTGGATTCCGAAAAGGATGCAAAATTAGACAATAAAACGATGAACAAATGGATGTAAAAAATGGTGCAAAATTGGACATATAGGTAGAAATAGAAAATGGTGCAGAAATGGGAATAAAAGTGGATCAAAATTGGATGCAAATTGAGATGAAATGTTTTATGCAAAATTAGGTCCAAAAATCGATCCAAAACTTGGTGCAAAAACAAATGCAAAAGTAGATATAAAAAATGGCGCAAAATTGAATGTAACATTAGACACAAAATGGGATGAAAAGGTGGACGCAACACATGGCTTAACATAGGATGTAAATCTAGATGAAAATTTGGATGCTCAAAAGGATGAAAAATTGTATATGAGAATTAGTGTTAAAAACTTGATGCAAAATTGGATGCAACAAAGGATGCAAAAAAAGGAGACAAATCAAATGAAAAAGTGGACGCAAAAAGTGGTGCAAAAAAAGATGCAAAAATTGGCACAAAAATAGATGCTAAATTTGGTGCTAAATCATATTCAATATATGGTGTAAAATTTGATGCAAAGAAAGGTAAAATATTAGAAGAAAAAATTGGTGTAAGACTAGATGCAAAAAATGACACAAACTAGATGCACAAAATGGCGCTAAACTGAATGCAAAAGGTAGTGTAAACCCTGATGCAAATGATGGAGAAAAACTAGAAGCAAAAAATGGTACAAAATTGGAATATAAAACGATGCAAAAACATATGAAAATTTTGGCGAAAACTAGAAGAAAAATCTATCGTAAAACTAGATGTAAATCCTGGTGTAAAATTGGAAGCAAAAGTTATCGTAAAACAAGGTGCAAAACTAGATGCAGAAAGTGGTCAAAATTATACGCAAAACATGATGCAAAGCTAGATGAAAAGTATGATGCAAAATTTGGTGTAAAAAAGGATACAAAATATGGCACAAAAAATGACGCTTTAAAATTGTACAATGGAGTCAGATTTAGCACCACGATGCTCATCTCATTTGGAAAAAAATGCACTAAAATATGGTGCAAATTACTTGTTTTTGTTGTAGTGTTGCTTCATTATCATGAACATATTTAGCAACCTTTGTTCTGGTGTTTAAATCCCTCATTAACTTTGTCCTATTCACCTCATGTAGTTGTTGATATGTTGTTTTTTTCCTCATTGTTCAAGGTTTCCGTACCTTATTTTGCAATGCTCCACTTGCTCTGCTAATTTACTCTCTTGCTATCAATGTATTTATGTTTCCGTATTTTCTTATTACTTCCATATACCTCTTCTTAGGAAACTTTGAAATCAACATACTTAATTCATCAATTATAATTTCCAACTTATCCCTTTGCTTATACATGTTATTTAGCACTACTTCATCGTACTTTTACTTCAAAATTTAAAAATTATATGGCCTCAATTCTCATTCCATTATTCTCATAAGATTTCAACTTCTATTCTTCATCACCAAAGATCCCCCCAAACATTTTTAAGGCGCTCTTTTTCCTCCTCCATGACTACTTTACGAAATATTGAATTTCATCTCTCAAACTCTCACTTTTGCTTGCATCTACACATGAAGTAAATGTATTACAACAAATATTAAATCTCCAAAAATCACTATCAGTCATAAGCATGATTTCTTCCTTCTCTTTATTGTTGTCTACAAAAATATAGTATGTTGTCCCTCTATGTGTATTTTTCTCTCTTTCAACCTTTGATCCTTTCTTTAACACTTACTGGTGACATCTCCTATTGTGTTCCTCTTCATTTTTCCTATTAGAAGTCTCCTTGTAGTCCTCTTCAATCCTTGGATTGAATAAACATTCTTATATTATCCTCAACTATACATTAAAGTTTGCATTTATAAGTTTCTCATATATTATCCCAATATGCTAGAATATTATCGTTTTTGTCATCATCTTTCAATTTTATTTCTTTATTAAATTCCATCAACATTCATATGAATGTTGATCTTAATATTCTTCATCATTATTTTGATTATTTTCATAAACCAACTTTTCTTGTTCACGACAACAATAGTTTCTTGAAAATTCTCTCTCATAGGTGCATCTGTCAATCATCTATGATCTCCACCCTGATTTCCTTTATAAGAAAATTGTGTGTTTCCCTATCTTGTAGCCTAATTTTGATTATGTTCTTCTTACATTCTTATGACATTGTCTAGAAACTATCCATAAGCTTCATGACTTGCAAAACCTGCAATCACACACAATCATTAGTATTAAAATCATAAGGCCCTTTAATATTTGTTATCATATCTCGGTGCTTATTTTAATATTTCAAGCATCCCATGAGATTCTCATCAAGCCTCTCATCAGCATCATCGTACTCCCTAAGGAATGATCCTTTCTTTGGTTCACATAGTGAGCTTCCTCTTCCTCATTCTCAACTTCTTTGAGTTCCTCTTCCCACAACCAAGCACTCATAATTTGCCTCAAATTCTTCCTTAATTTTCCTACAAAAAAAATATTTACAAGCCATCTAACCTACTTCCTCATTCTCCATCCACATCACTGGTCTTTTGCACTTTCTTGTAGTAGCATCATCATTATACTGATTCATGCCTTCATCTCATTCATTTCTTATTCAAATTCCTATTAAATCATACTTTGGCAGTAGTATGCCATTTTATTTTGAATTATCATCCATTCTATAGTGGCTTACACATGAACCCTTTTCATGACAACCAATAATCATCTTTACTCTTCCTCTATGAACTTCCTTTGTTCACTTGTGAGTTTCATTAAGCCTCTACAATAAAAATTCTACTTCACCCTGCTACAAGTACCTCACCAAGATTCTCTACTATAAACTTGGCCCTTTTATAACATTGGTTCTACTTCTCTAGAAACTTTTTAGCTTCCTCTACTAATACAGACTTTTTCACTCTACTCACTCTCAAAAAATTTACCTTCTTCTTTCTCTAGACAACTCTACCTATTTTGTAATCATGGAGTTGTATAAACAACGTCTACCCAACCTTAACTGGAAATTATTCTTCTCTTTGTTATACAATTGTTGTTTCAAGGGTTACCAAAATTTTCCTTCTTTCATTCTCTACTACTACCATCAATCAATAAATACTTTGTACAATTATCATCTACAAATCGTAAATACCATTCTTACTTGTCAAATCTCAATAGATCTACATTTCAAGAAATTTTTTGGGTTCTTTGTTTCACATTGTTGTAATAATATTTTGCTATCAGTATTCTCTAATCTCTCTTGAAGCTACCATTAATAATTCTCAGTATCTCTAGTACTTGCCTATAATTGTATTCTCCTTTGTTCATTATTCTCTATACTTTGTATTCTTAATAAACCTTCATAACTCCTTACTTTCACCTATAAACACATACTCAAATTTATTATTAAACAAAATAAATTTATTACCTTATATCTCCTTCAATGTTCTTACATTATGTGAATGTCTTCTATTAACTTCTCTAAGTCTAATCACCTTTCAATGTTGTTAACATTTCTATGTAACAATTCAATAACAAATTTAACATTTCCCTAATAGAAAAAATTGATGCCAACTAGCATCCTTTCTACCCCCTAAGCATGGTGGCCCTCTCATTCATTCTTGGATCAATATCAATGTGCTCTCTTTGATGGGTCTTTTAACTTGTTGCGAGGTCTTATAAAGCCTTATGCAAAGATAACTATGGATCAAGGTTGAATTCTCAATAGTGTTGTTAAGACTTTCCCTAAAAAGCCATAATACCAAAAATTTGTGCAATCGTGCTCATTACCCAATCCCCCAAGTTTATACTCCCTTTAGCACTAAGGCTTAATTCTCACATCAAGTCATATGACCATGGCAAGGACCACACACTTGGACTAAAAGGTTCTAAGGCATTTTAGTGCTATCATTTAAAAATTCTTTGTTATAATGTGAAATTCTAAAACTTTGAATTCATTTACACTTAGTGCTTACCTATTATGGTCATCCAAGTTATTTATGATATAGATGTACCACAATCCATTGCACCTCAAATATGTTTTTTGACTGAAATTCATTTCTCTCAATATGATAATCTCGGTGATTCTCCCTTCCATTTCCTATCAAACAACCAAATGTCTGTTGATGTGCTTGGATATATTATACTATGTCCATATGTTTATTACTATGTATAGATATCTCATAAATAATTACGATCTTCCTATTTGGGGATCTACTCATATCCAATTTCCACACTCTTGGTGACACCTAGATACATTTGAGGTTAGATGACTTTGTTCCATCCCATATTTGTTCACCTTGAACCAGATATGGGGTCCATGTTGAATCTTCGCTTATTCTCTACACTCTCTCTTTGACCCAAGATCTAAATATAGACTTCTAGTTATGCTCTTATTTGGTCAAGATTGTCATATTATTGGATATAAATGGTTTCACTAAAAAGCACATAGACATAGTTAAAAATTATGTGGGATGAAACCTTGAACTTGACAACAATTTTAACTAAATTTTGTGATAAATTATAAATGGTGTTTTTCATTAATTATTCACGTTATAACATTCTTAGGTATGTTAAAAGTCAAATTCTACTTCACACACAATTGACAAAATTTACTCTTGATCACTATTAATTCAAGACCACTATGGCTAATTCACGTCTCTGAATTTGAACTCATCATGTTATCATTTTTTCACACAAGACTCACTATTATTCATTCATGAACCATTTATGCATAACTATGCTTCCCTGTGAGGACTCATTATCTACACACACAGTCCTAAATTCACATCCACCCACAAATCATGATTTTTACAAGGGATAACTTATCAATTGAAAAACAAAAAAAAACTTAGACGCAATGAAGGGTATTTACACACTTCCCATTAGCTCATGATCTATACAATATGGATTAATTACATAGTAATTATTGGCTCTTTAATTTGTTTCCCTTGGATCTATAATGGACCTTTTGCCTCTCTTGGCTATCTCCTCCTCTTTATTCACTCTATCTTTGCTAGTTTCATTCATCACAAGGATCAATTTTGTACACCAATTATGGTCTATTTATATCCACTAAAGGTAGATGTAATATTCCATATAAGGAAATATCAAATCTAAGGTTAAAACCTCTAAGTCCTTAACAAATCTCTCCAAATATTGCATTACATGTTGATGAGTAAATAATTCCTAATTTCATAAATAAATTACCATTTAAAAATCAAATCAAATCCCTATCTTTTAATTACATAAATTTGACTTAAATTAAATTAAGGGAACCCACACCCTTTAGTAAATGTGGCAAGACCTCCTAGGTTCTATTGACTTGAAGAAATGCTACTGCATAATTTTATCATCTAGAAGAAATAACATTGGTATTGTATGTTTATTTTAGAAAAATTTGAATGATGAAGGAAAGCTGGAAAATTACAAAGCTTGATTAGTACAAAAAGGTTATTCCCAGGTAGAGGGAATCGAATTTTCTGAAATTTTTTCTCGCGTTTCCAAGTTAAATTTTGTTATATTTATTTTATCTATTGTTATTGATTTTTATTTTTAAGTAGAATAGATGGACGTGAAGATAACATTCCTACATGGGGATCTAGAAGGATAAATCTACATGAAGCAACCAAAAATACTTATAGTGGAGGGGAAGAAACAATTAGTATGCATGTTGAAAAAGTTCCTATATGGGTTATATCAATCACTAAGTATTAGGTATCAAAAATTTGATACATATATATTGGAACTTGGCTTGAAAAGGATTAAAGCAGATCTCTATAAATGTTTCAAATTATTCAATGACCATATTATGTATTTGATCTTGTATATGGATGATAAATTGTTATTGGAATTAGTATGGAAATCATCGAGGTAGTGAAATATAGTCTCATCCTTGTTATCAAAGGATCTGAAATGAAAAATTACGGAATATTTAACCGATATAGTAATTTTTCAACATGCATAATAATTGTTTCTTCCTATAAGGTCTCTCACAATGCCTTTGTTGAATAAAATTACGCGTAGATTACATCCAAATCCATACATATCTCTCACTCAATACAAAATCGAGATAAAATTCATAATAACTTGAAAGTAGAATGCAGTAACAATGGTAATAATAGGCTCAATGATCTCACAAACACACTATATGGTTGGATCTCCAACGAAAATGGAGATATCATTGAAATCACTGCGGCATACTACCAAATAGAACCTTTGTATTCCACTGTTATTAACCTTTTAGACCTCACTTTAGACATGCATCTAAATCTCTCCTTAAAAATAGTTTAAACTTTGTTGTAAATCCAAATCGAATACCTATTGAAGATATAATAATCAACATTGAAGTAGTCATCAAAGGCATTGACTCAATCAAATACGAGGAAATAAGAAAATATTTTGCCCGAATTCTCAGAACAGTCAAACCTCCTGCTAGCAAGATATCTATAGATGAAATAATGGCATTAAAAAACCTCAAAAATAATAATGACATCATCATTTTAAAGGTTGACAAGGGAAATTTCACTGTAATAATGAAAAAACAGGAGTATGATGCAAAAATGTATGGTCACCTAAAAAATAGTGGATTCTATAGAATAATGGACAAAGACCCAAGAAAGAGAATCTTGCGTGAAGTTATGTGACAAAATAAAAGGATCATCCCTGGAAGCTGCTACAAAAAGAAAAATCACACCCTCCAACTCAATTATCCCTAGAATATATGGTGCTCCCAAGATACATAAGACTCGAATCCCATCAGTACCTATAGTAAATACCATAGGATCACCCACTTATCTACTAGAAAAATACCTTGCAGAAAATTTGTGCCCATTATATGGTAACACCTCCTCTTATGTTAAATATTCTACATCCTTTGTCCAGTGGGTCAAAAATTTTTAAAAAAAATGAACAAGATATCATTGCTAGTTTTGACATAGTATCACTCTACACTAATATCCCAGTGGATGATGCTATAAAAGTTATGAGGACCATTATTAATAGTGAAATTGTTGAATTACTAGAACTTTGTCTTAAATCGTCATGCTTTAGTTTCAAAGGAAGAATTTATGAAAAAACACATGGTGTAGCTATGGGATCTCCACTATCACCTATAGTAGCCAACATTTATATGGATCACTTTCAACAAAGAGCTCTTAGTTCATTTCCTTACACACCAAAAGAATGGAAAATATATGTGGATGTGATATTCGTAAAATGGTGTCATGTAGAATACAAACTGGATGATTTTGTATCTCATATCAATAGCCTCTCAGAAAATACCAAATTCATTATTGAAATTTAAAATGAGAACCAATTTCCTTTCCTTGATGTCCTTCTTGCCAAGAAAAATGGAAAATTAAAATGCCAAATATTCAGTAATAAAACCTACACTAATAGATCTGCATGCAAAATCTCATCACCATCTGAGAAAAAAATTGCCATGATTAAAACCCTAACTACAAGAGCTTCAAGAATTTCTAATCTAGATCATGAACTTGGAAATATTTACAAAGCCTTTAAACACAATGGATATCAGAGAAACATCTTTAAAAAACCAATTCACCAAACTCTAAATAAAAATAAATCAAAAATACCTTTAGACGTCCCTAAAATCACCCTTATTTTCATAAAAGTATTTACAAATAAAATAACCAAAATTTAAAAAAAATATATCATGGTTGCCTTTACCCCTCCAAAAACAATTAGAAAAATAATTGACTTTTTCGAAGACCAATTTTACTCTAATCAACATAAAGGTGTTTACATTATTCCTTGTTCTTGTGGAAAAGAATACATAGGTGAAATAGGTAGATCAATTAACATTATACTTAAAGAGCATGTAGTTGACATATGAGAAATAAAGCATCAAAATCTACCTTGGTGGAACATGCATGCTCCTCTTCTCATCAAATCTGCATGGAAAATGCTAAACTTATCAAAAAATAAGAACACTATTTAAAAAGAAGAGTTAAAGAAGCTATAGAAATCGAAAAACCGATCAACACCATGAATATGGATGATGGTATTAAAATTAGTAATACCTGGAAGGCTCTATTTAAGAAAATTAATAATTAATAATTAATAATAAAATACTATTAATAAATTAAAAAGATCATGAGGTGACACTAACAAAAGAAAATTTTAAACCTATATCATTAAATATAAATAGCTCGAAAATTATATTGTAACTTCTCATTGTGAAGTGCAACCCCTGAAGATGGACTCACTTTGAAGTCAAAAACGTTGGGTTTCAAGAAAAATCCTCACAGGTTTTTCCACATCTTCTTACTAAAAATTCACCTGTATGGAATCATTATTTCAAAAAAGAAGAAGATAAATTTCCCATTCCTATCATTGATGAATTTTTGGATAAATTGGATAGAGAAATTTACTTCACCAAGTTGGATCTTCGTTCAGGATATCATCACATTAGAATAAATAATGAAGACAATCTGAAAACAATATTCAGAACTCATGAAGTTCATTATGAGTTTTTGTCATGCCTTTTTGCCTCACTAATGCACCTTCCACATTTCGAGGTTTGATGAATTCCATTTTCAAACCCTTCCTTAGAAAATTTGTGTTATTATTTTTTGATGATGTACTAATCTACAAGTCTTCGAAGGATCATGTTCAACATGTTGACAGGGTGCTCAAACTATTAGAGGAAAAACAATTATATGCAAAAAACTTCAAATGTTTCTTTAGGTTATAGGAGGTGGAATATTTGGGTCATATTGTACCTCAATAGGGTGTTAAGGTAGACCCTAAAAAAAAATCCATTAAGGAATAGAAAATACCCAACCCTAAAACATATTCGAGGATTTCTTGGCTTGATCGGGTACTATTGCAAGTTTGTTATGAATTATGGGAGAATAGCAACACGTATAACAACATTACTGAAGAAAGATGCAATTTATTAGAATCTAGAAGAAACTATGGCCTTTGAACATCTTAAAGAGGAAATGTGCCAAGTAAAACTCTTAGCTACATCAGAAATCACAAAAACATTTATTGTACAATGTGATACCTCAGAAAATGGAATTGGTGATATTTTAATGTAAGAAGAAAGACTGGTTGCTTTTGAAAGTCATCCAATCAAGGGAAAGTATTTACACAAACATGTTTATGAGAAGGAAATGTTGGAAATACTACATGCGCTAAAGCAATGGGGACCTTACCTAATGGGAAGACACTTCAAGGTAAAAAAAAATCACGATAGTCTAAAATATATTTTGGAACAAATATTATCTTCAGAAGAGCAGCAAAAATGGGTCACAAGGATGTTGGGTTATGAATTTGAAATCATCTACAAAAATTGGCAGCAAAATGTTGTTTCACATGAACTCTCAAGAAAGAATGAGGATGTGGAAGCATTTCTCTGTGCCATTTCTATTATCCAACTTGATTGGATAACAAAATCAAGGGATGAATGAAATAATGATGAAGAGGTGTGGAGAGTCATTCAAAGTTTCAACAAGATCCCAATACATCTAATACATTTATCTGGAAAAGTGTTTCATTACGGTACAAATAACACTTATATATTTGTAATAATTCCCGACTCAAAGAAAACATTCATTTGGAATTTCACACTCCCCCTTAGGAGGAAACTCAGGATTTTTAAAAATTTACCACATGGTCAAGAAGGATTTTTTTTTGGATGGCCTAAAAATATAATATTTAGAAGTTTGTGGAAAAATGTTTGGTTTTCCAACAAAATAAAGTTGAGCCAATTAAGACCCCAGGTATGTTACAATCTTTAGGTATTCCAAGCCAACATTTGGAGTAGGTATCAATGGATTTTGTCCCAAGTTTACCCAAGTATGAATGAAAGAGTGACATCATGGTGGGAATTGATAGACTTACCAAGTATGGACAATTTTGTGCATTATCTCATGCTTTTAAAGCATGTACAATTGTTAATACATTTATGGAAACAATTCAAAAGCTACATGAAAACCTGAATATTATTGTAAGTGACAGAGATCCCATTTTCACTGGAAATTTTTGGATGAAATTATTTTTTTGTCGTGGTACTCAATTATCTCATAGCTCATCTTATCATCCTCAATCAAACGGGAAAGTTGAGATAACGAAAAAATGTTTGGAAGGATATATTTTTTGCTTTGTATCTGATAAACAAACATAATGGGTCAAGTAGTAGTTACCTTTGGTTGAATAGTGGTATAACAATTCCTTCCATATTGTAGTAAAAATGACCCCATTTATGGCACTTTATTGATATTATCCACCATCTATCATATCATATTTAAGTTAAAATTACATGTTTCGAGCAATGGAATATCACATTTTGCATAAAAAATAAGTACTCCAACTCTTAAGGGATAACCTCACTCTGGCGCATAATCAAATGAAATAATAGGCAGATCAACATCACAGTGAAAGGAGTTTTGATGTAGGTGACTAGGTATTTTTATGAATACAACCATACAAACAAATGTCCCTCAAGAAAGATAATAAGGATAATAAAGTATCACCCAAGTACTATGGTCCTTACAAGGTGTTTCAAAAGATTGGTACTATGTAATACAAATTGGAGTTTCTTGTATCTTCTCGAGTACACCCAGTTTTCCATGTTTCATGCTTAAAGAAGGACATCGGTGACAAGCTCCTAGTTCAAACAGTATTGCTAGAACTTGAGGAAGAAGTAAAAATCATATTATAACTTGAAGTAGTCACGGAAACAACAATTCGATGACTATGGAATCGATGAATTTCAGAGTATCTCATTAAGCAGAAGAACTTATCCGTTGAAGATTCCATATGGGAGGATGATAGTTTTATATAGAAGCATCAAGAGCTACTCAAGCATTGAAAATACCTTTTTTGAAGGAGGGGGGCATGTTAGATCTTTATAATACTAGTGTATCCCCCTTATTGTTATTGTTAGTGTAACCCCTATTGTTATTGTTGTGCACAAGTAGCCCCTATATTGTTATTGTTGTGCCCCATAGAAGCCCACTATTGTTATTGGTTTTCTCAAAAACTCAAAAATTCAATTAGAAAATACAACAAGGATGCTTTCAAAATCATATGTCTATCACCTTTATAAAAAATTTAGCTAAATGTGCCAATCACCTCATAGGGGTCCACTATCACCTAACCAACCATATAGCTAGGATTTGTTATTACTCATTTAGCCCATGTCCTGTTTAACAACAAGGATGCTTTCAAAATCACATGTCTATTACCTTGATAAAACTTTTAGCTAAATCTATCTATCAGCTCATAGGGGTCCACTATCACCTAACCAACCATAATGGCTAGGATGTGGTGTTACTCATATTCATTAGCAGCAAATTATAAAACTTATAGCTAAATGCAGGGACGATCCTAGTGGTTTTGGAAACCATGTACATGTCATTTCTCCCATAACCTTAAGCATATACATGTCATTTCTCCCATAACATTTAAGGCATTTTCTAGTGTTTTTGGAAACCATGTACATGTCATTTCTCCCATAAACTTTAAGACATTTTCAATAAATGTTCATTTAATATTTTATTGCGGTCCTAGTGTTTTTGGAAACCATGTACATGTCATTTCTCCCATAAAATTTAAGGCATTTGCAATAAATGTTCATTTAATATATTTTATTGATTTTGAGTAATTTTTGGTGTTCAAGTTTGTATTCTTTAGTTTATGGTCCATTACCTGATACATATATATAACTTACACTTATATTTTTAGCACATTTAAAATTATTTAAGTTGTCATTGTATATTGTTATCAATTATACTATATTTTGCAAAGACACCATCTCTATATATATCTACATGCACACTCTCTCATTTGTGTTGTGCACTTAACTACTCACATATTATCTAATTAGCTTCTTCACTTAATTTAATAAACCAGTTTTTCTTTTTCATTATCAAAATATTTCTTACACTAACTGACTATTTTTTTTATGATAATAGTCTTTTAGTCATGCTTTTCTATTGAGACCTTTTTGGTTTCCTTGGTTTATTGTGACCAACACATATAGTTTAATCAATTTACTCAAAAATCAAAGGATGTCATGCAACCAATGTATCAAGATCCTAGCACTAACTTTGATAAGTAGAATAATAACTTAGATGCTTCCATGGTATGATAGCTTAGACAATCTTTCTGCCTAACATCATTTTCCATCAAGAAATATTTTTGACGTTTAACACTCCTCTTAAAGGTATGTTTGGGCATGACTAAGTATTTGAGGCAGATGGTCAATCCTACTATCCTAATAAACACTCTAACGCACTATAGAACTTAGTGGTAGAAAAAAATAGTGTCAATAGTTCCTTGGGTCGTAAAGCTATAAGTCCTATAGGAAGAAAGGGATTTGCTAGTCCTATGGAAACAAGTTTTTTTTTCAAATACATTCATGTGGACACCATCCAAAAAAATTGTTCTTTATAATATATATATATATATATCTATATATATATAAAGTTTAAATAATGATGTGTCCTCGCATATAGGAAAAACACATTATATATATATATATATATATATATATATATATATATATATATATGGATTTTTAGTGTGATGAATTTATTTATGCATTCAAAATGCATTTTAAATAACAAAAAAACACAATATCACCCAAAATTGTAGTGATATATATATATATATATATATATATATCACCCAAAATTGTGGTGGAATATATTTTGGGTGATATTGTGTTTTTTTGTATATATATATATATATATATATATATATATATATATTCCACTACAATTTTGGGTGATATTGTGTTTTTTTGTTATTTAAAATGCATTTTGAATGCATAAATAAATTCATCACACTAAAAAATCCATTGGGTGTGCATATTATACAACTCAAACTTATGATTCTTACAATTCGTTCTTAGATCTTGAGCAAAATTGATTAGAATCTAATAGTTAGATTACAAGTATAAGGCAGTCAAAGTATTAGAGATTTTGTATTTTTGGTTGAAATTAGACTATACAATTTCGAATGAGATTGTGATTGTTTTTTATTTAAAATACATTTTTGAATACATAAATGGATTCAACACCCTAAAAAACCTAGTACATAGTACATATCATAGACGGTATATATGAAATTCTTCAATCAAATTCTTTAATCACAACTTGAGTCATAGACTAGTGGATCCACATAATATTGAAGTTTCTCATTATAAACATCCAACAAACATCCAACAAGTAGACATGCTCAGTGTGTAAAGAAGTGAAGTAAGAAGCAATATACACCTGAAAAGCCATATAGTTCAGCGAGAAATAAACACAAAAAAAACATATATGATGATTCCTTATGACTATTTGTGTCGATTTAAGGGAGCTAGATTGAGCCCATGGCGTGCTGGAGGCTGTTCTCAAAACACTGGTACTACATGGTCCCATATACATCGTTGAGGGCTTCTTTAGAGAAAGAGTATGCCATTATGTTTGATTCCAGGTAGATGCTAGTTGGGTTTATTTTGTAAACGTAAACCAATTCGCAAGTGGGTTTATTTTGAGCCTTGTTGATTGGTTAATTAGATGAGGAGGTTTTTTTTATGCCAGCCTTATTTTGAGTCATGTTAAACCAACTCGCAAGTGGGTTTTAATTTTGAGAATTGTTGATTGGTTAATTAGATGAGGAAGTTTTTTATTTTTATGCCAGCCTTATTTTGATAATTTTGAGAATTGTTGATTGGTTAATTAGATGAGGAAGTTTTTTATTTTTATGCCAGCCTTATTTTGAGTCATGTTGATTGGTTAATTAGATGAGGAAGTTTTTGATGCAAGCCTTGCCATTATGAGAGGAAAAACAAAGCAGAAAGGAACGTAAAAGCATAGAAATAGGAGCATTAAACAGGGCGCTCCTTCGCTTAATTCTACATAAATTACATTACAGTTCGATCGATCCAGAGCATTAAATAGGGCGCTGCTTCGCTTTGGTGGTGTCAATTGAGACAAACTGAAAAAATGCTTGAACATTTTAGCAATGAACCCGACGTGAATCGAACACGCAACCAGAGGCTTTGGTGGTGTCAATTGAGACAAACTGAAAAAAAGATTGAACATTTTAGCAATGAACCCGACGTGAATCGAACACGCAACCTTCTGATCTGGAGTCAGACGCGCTACCATTGCGCCACGGATCCTGACGCGGTATTTAGAATGGACCTCCGGATATGGACTTTCCATTGTTGTTAATAATGAATATGGAGACTGCTCCTCCTCGGCGAACCAAAAACTCATGCTAAATACATGTGATCGTGGATGAGTTTTGTTAGAAATAAATTAAATTGATGACTATTGCAAGTCAAAATTGTTAGCAGTAAAATCAGCAATTTAAAGAATGGGAGTGGAGATGCGGGGTATCGAACCCCGTACCTCTCGCATGCAAAGCGAGCGCTCTACCGTTTGAGCTACATCCCCAATTATCCAGGCTTCAACCTAATGCCAATTTCACGAGGGTGCCCCAGTCATTTTGTGGTATATTCAACTGCATATGAACATGGAAGGACACGTAATGCAAATGCCAGGATTAGTAGAAACGCCCAGAATCATAACTTTTATAAAATGAACAAAGTCCATAAAGTGGGGATGATTTCATGAAACCATTTCAAAACATGTGAAATAATGTGCTTCCCTGGGAGCCGTAGGGGTTGAGGAGCGAGGTATTATATTGAAACCAATCGACACAAGCTAAATTTAACATAGTTATTTATTTATTATGAAATTATATTGAAGAAAATTAACATCTAGGAATATTAGTTCTAACAAGGAAATCTTATGCCGTTATGTAAAACTCAATTGAGAGATTGCTTTGCATCACATTTCGCATTAAGTTAAAAAGAGAGGAGTTGAAATGGTTGGGAGGATATGAAGAGGATCCTCGTAAACAGAGAAGTGGATGACACATAATTAAAGAGGAGATGCAGCTCAGACGCATTGCCGTTACTCTCATGAAATTATCTTTATTCAAAAAGAGGATATAATGTGATTAATATAGGTTGACTAGAGTTGGATTTTTTTTTACAATTAATTAAATTAAGAGTAGTTTTAATAGATTTTTTTTTTTTTTATACAGTAATTTTATAATTATTTTAAATAAATATGAAAATATAAACATACGTTTATACACTATACTAACTATACTATTGTTATTTGAAAATTTGTACACTATAGCCTCTTTAAACTACTAATTTTTATTTAATCTGATTGCAGCAGTTAATCCACAAGTAACCCTAGCCTAATAGAAAATAAAGGCACATATAAGAGTAGCAGCAGTAACTTGGTTCAATTATGCCCTCTTAGGTTTTATCTGCAAAATTCATATCATGTGACAAAGGAGAAAAATCTGATTAGCCATCCTTACTTATTACAGACAAGATCACAAAAGTTATTCAACTTATTGATTGCAACAATCTTGTGATAACCATGACACCACGGTTTCTAAACCATTTATTTTCATCTTGCGGGGATTGCTCAGTTGAGAGAGCGTCAGACTGAAGATTTGAAGGTCGCGTGTTCGATCCACGCTCACCGCATCCTAGCTTGCAAAAGCATCCCAGGTAA
>CM076570.1:1058302410-1058675436 GCA_034641835.2 Pinus albicaulis | reverse complement strand
ATTGTCAAGCGGATCTCGTATCCGTGCTCTCTGCATCCTTGATATTTCATAACATGCAATAAATAGAAAACTTATTGGTATAGATTACTATATTGGTAAATTTCAAGTCAATGAATAGAAAACTTATTGGTATAGATTACTATATTGGTAAATTTCAAGTCAATGAATAGAAAACTTATTATTGCTATATATTACTATATTGGTAAATTTCAAGTCAATGAATAGAAATTTACCAAGTCAATGAATAGAAAACTTATTGGTATAGATTACTATATTGGTAAATTTAAATTTCAAGCGAGTGTTAGATAGAAAACTTATTAATTACATAAAAAGAAAAAAAGTGTACTAATTAAGATAGATTACTATATATAAAAGTGTATGCTCTCTGCATCCTTGATTTAGATATTTCATAACATGCAATAAATAGAAAACTTATTGGTATAGATTATTATATTGGTAAATTTGAAAACTTATTAATTACATAAAAAGAAAAAAAGTGTACTGATTAAGATAGATTACTATATATAAAAGTGTAATGATTAAGATAGATTACTATATTGGTATATATAGAAAACTTATTAATTACATAGAAAGAAAAAAAAGTGTATTGACTAAGATGGATATTGGTATATATAGAAAACTTATTCATTACATAAAAAGAAAAAAAAGTGTATTGACTAAGATGTATTACTAGATATTGCATCTATCCGTGCAATAGTGTATTGACTAAGATAGATTACTATATTGGTAAATTTCAAGTGAGTGCTCACTGCATCCTTGATTTAGATATTGCAATATCCATTTAGATATTTCATAGCATGCAATAAGGTAAATTTCAAGTGAGTGCTCACTGCATCCTTGATTTAGATATTGCAATATCCATTTAGATATTTCATAACATGCAATAAATAGAAAATTTATTAATCACATAAAAAGAAGAAAAAAAATGTATTGATTAAGATAGATTACTATATTAGTATATATAGAAAATCTATTAATTACATAAAGTGTATTGATTAAGATAGATTATTATATTGGTAAATTTCAAGTGAAGTAGAAAAATCATAAGTTAATTGAAACCATCAAGAAGATATGGAAATATTAATAGTGCATGGAATGGTTAGATTCACAAATACTAATTACATATAAAAAAGTATACTAACCAAGATGTGCCACAATACTAGTAAATTCCAAGTGAAGTAGAAAAACCATTAACTACATACAAAAATTCTACTCACCAAAATATGCCACAATATTGGTAAATTTCAAGTGCCACAATACTAGTAAATTTCAAGTGAAGTAGAAAAACCATTAACTACATACAAAAATTCTACTTACCAAAATATTCCACAATATTGGTAAATTTCAACCATTAACTACATACAAAAATTCTACTCACCAAAATATGCCACAATTTTGGTAAATTTCAAGTGAAGAAAAACCATAAGTTAATTGAAATAAGAGGACATGGAAATATCAATACTGCTTGGAATGACTAGATTCACTAGAGGTTTGACAATTGAGTTATGATAATTTTTCTCATTGTTTAAGAATATAATGTGGTTTGTACATAATATTTATTTTCAAAAGTTAAAGAAAGAAAAATAGAAAGTGGTTTACACAAGTTTAAAAAATACAATGGCATAGCTTAATAAATTTAAAACTTATATATACTAATAAAATAATACATCAAAATTAATAAAATAAAATAAAAAAATATTAATTATAAATTAAAAAAATCAATTAAATTATATTAAACAAATATATTGATGAGGGTTTAATATTACTATATTTTTAACCATAAATATTCATTTGAAGTCACAAATATGTTTTGGGATTAGCCATATCTATGAATGCATTCTAACATATTAGTGTACAATACTAAATATCATTGAGTGGATTAATTTCCATAATCAAGTATAATTGATGATAAAATGTTAATAACCTTTTACTCTTTAATATATTTAGTACAATAATGCAAGGTTTGCATGTGAAATTCAATATACGATTTTAATTATTATATCCAAAAAATCAAAATTTATAATTGATATGCATAACGTTTTACTCTTTAATATATTTAGTACAATAATGCAAGGTTTGCATGTAAAATTTAATACATGATTTTAATTATTATATCCCAAAAATAAAAATTTATAATTCATATGCATTGTGGCATCTTGTTTATTATGACGGCCAAAAAAATCCATGTCCACATATAATCAAAAGTAACAGTTATTCTGGTTTTCAGCAAAAACCATGAGTACAAGCTAGTATATATAACAATCACACTAAGTTTACCAATGACACAAAAAGCACTTTGCTGGAACAATACAATACACATAAAAGACATAAAAAGAACACATAAGAGATGAATTCAGGAACCAACTAGTGGAAAGGCACAAATAGTAGAAATCACACAGGGAGATCATTAATCAGGGATGATCATTGGTTGTTCTGGAGAGGTACCATGTTGACTGGGTTGGTGTCAATGATGGCTTCTCCATTCTGAGGTGTTGCAGACTTTGTGTCTGAATCTGAGTTGATGTAGCGCTCAATTTCTCTCAACTGAACCACGATGTCATCCATATCATATCTATTATCCCGCAGTATATGATTGCAGTCCTTCTAACCGAAAAACAACTTATAATTATCGACATGTTTGTCCTGCAACACCAATGCAACAATAATGTCATATTTCTATGAGAGAAGATTGAATGCATAAAATGTAGACAACACTTTCTCCATTTACCTAGGTCTGGCACCCAATCTGTTTTCTGATCACACACCTTAGAGTTTGAATGATATTCTCATTCACCAAATTATTTTTCCTCGAGGGATTGAATTTCCCATTGAAATTCCACGAGAACAACAACATAAATAGTTGGCAATGACTCCCAACAGAAGAGGCAATGTTATCTAGAGGAAGGCACTGCATATGAGCCTCCTCTTATGCTAATGAGTCATTGTTGCAGTGCCATCGAGCATAAAGAACTGCAACAACTTTGGACCAACAAGACTTGATACAAACCAAAAGGGGACAGACGGAGATAGAAAACTCATGAAGCCCCAACTACCAAACACAATTAACAAGGATAAAAGAACTGTGTAAACATCATCAACATACATATACCCATAAGCATGAAAATCAAACTGAACTGCAAACTTGGTACAAATGGGATCCACATAAAAGATCACTTCCTTAACCGGTTGAAATACCCATCGCTCAAGTCGAGGCCTTGCAATGTTAAAGCTGAATTGAGAAATAAACATTGTACCAAACGCTGACAAACAAAACTGGACATTTAAAGGATAACCCAGACGATTCAAGGAAATATAAATCCATTGATGGGAGCGTGACCACCAGCTCAAAAGAGGGACCAAATGATGAGTTACGTAGAAAACACACAAAGTACATTTGGTGGCCACCCACAACCCCACAACCCTTTCAATGATGACAACAAAGTAGAGAACAAAAATAGAATACCCTCCCTAGACTACAACACTCACCACAAGACCAACTGAGAAGGAAACCAACATAACATGAATGTGCCTCATGTTATCACTCATATTTTCCTTGAAGTTGTTAGAAGAGGAAAGGGGTCCGAGGTAACCACAAACCAACCTTCAGGTATAGAATCTAGCCAATCTGTACCCAGAGAGGGCTCTCTCTAAAATTTAGCTTTGTTTTTGGGAGATATTAGGCCAGTTATAAAGTTCAGGGGTTTTGATTTTAGGTTGATGGAATTCTTTAGCTGAGATTAAGATCAAGTAGTTTCAGTCCATTGGGCTAATGGAGTCAAAGGATTGGCTGCAGTGGCTTAAATTTTTTAACAAAAGATGGTTTATCAGGGCAAGATAATCAAACTAGAAACAATTATAGATCTAAAGCGAATGGAATGGAATTCAAACGGATGAAAGGCAACAAAGAATATTTCAACACATTCAAGAGAAGAGAAATAGATTGATTATCAATAAATATCAGTCAAGTATTCTTTACTAAATAACCAAAAATGTATGAACTAGACAAACAGGAGCAATTGAGAATTCACTGTTTAAACTAGTTTAGAAGAAAACATTTAGAATAATAACAACTGAAATCATATTACACCTAAGTACTTTTAGTTTAATCTTTTTTATTTAAATATCAGATGTCGAGAAACAAGATGAAATTAAGCAAAATGTAAACTTCAAAACATGGAGATATAAATGACTTATTGATCCTTCAACTGACATGAATCTGAGAAAATTCTTAACCTCAATTCCTTGTCAGTTTTCGAAAGATTTCTCCAATACACTTTTTATTCCAAAAAATTCAATGTCATAGCCAAATAATAGAATCAACCCAAAATACTTCCAAGAGTGAAGTATTTATACAAATTCTAAAATAATCTTGAGAAAAATATCAAGATTAGTTCACAAATCTCTCCAACTATTTTACATAAATAGAACTTAAGTAAAGGACACTCAAACTAATTCATCTATTTGGCACTATTTTGTATGGATAGGTGATGACAAAGGGGAGAATTCGAATTTGGTCCAAACTCTTAGTTGATGATGAATGAGGCATCCAAGTCACTAATTGCTTCCTTTCTTTGTGCATTCTGCTCCAACAATTCTGCAAACTTGGGGTCCAATGATATCTTTGTATTTCTCAATCCGTAATAGATATGTCAAAAGTGAAAGAGGTTATTGTGTATTAATATGTTGGTGAGATAAACCTCTTTCAGTTTCCAAAAATTCCTCTCCAGCTGTGCACAATAGTCTCTGTAAACATATGTGTAAAACAGAGTTTTACAAAGTCTGAAAAATATCCTGTAAATATGTGCATGTATCTTTCATTCTGAAATCACTGTGCAAAAAGTGAGATAGGTTGTTGTAGATGGGTCTCTTAGGAACAAAAACCTCCTTCAGTTTTGTATGATGTATTTTTTAGTTACCACAATCTTCTCTGCAAAATGATGACTTAACTGGTATTTTCTGTAAAAAGTACTTTCCAACATATTTTAATATTTTCAAAACCATAATAGCTGTTAGAAAAGTGAGAGAGGTTTTTGTAGATTTTCCTCTTAAGAACATAAACCTCCTTCAATTTTTCAAAATTAATCTTTGATTGATCAAAATATTTTCTTCAAAACTATGACTTAAACAGGAAATTTTTGAAGAATGTACCATTTTTGCTCTAATTTCATCTTTTAACCTTAAACTTCTTTTTGACTGTTTTTCACTTTTACTTTGGATAAAATTCATTGTGGCTGGTGAAAGTGTTTTCATATTTGTTTAACCCTTAATATCTTCATGTTAACTTTCACTGTTTACTGTTTACTTTTTGCTTTTTACCGCTCTAATTTTTATCTGTCTTCACTTTGTCATGAACATGTATGTTCTGTTTTTTAACTATCTTCCCTGCATGTTTATCTTCATGCTAGCTGATTTACTTGACTTGGTCTTCAATCTGATACTCTTTAATCCCGATACTCTTTGACTGTTCTTTACTGTGTCATTTTACCTTCAATATGTAGTTTAGGTTTTTACTGTCTGTTTCAACAGTGAATCGTTTAATATCCTGTTTCCTTTGCTTGTCTTTCAACTATATGTTTTATCTTCCATCTCTGTTTGAATAGATTTGATAACACTCTTTGAGTAATCAAGTCTTATGACTAGTATTAAGACTGTTTATCCAAGGATGTGGTCTTCTGATCACCTGTAAAACTAAACAAATTGTTAAGAAAGCATTGGTTTGCAGGGGAGGTTGAAAAGGTTTCATTTGATGTTGAGAGGTCTGTGGAGTGAATCTAGAATGATTTTTGGGAGGTAAACCATGCTCAAATTGGTTAACAGAGGCTTCAGGTGGCGCAGCTGGGTTACAAAGGGTTTTACTGCACAATCAGGCGAAAATGAGCAACACTAGGGTGTTTGTGTTTAAACGGGTAAACGGTTGATATTGGCAGGTAAGCTTTGAATGAACAGTGGACAGATGGTGCTGACTTGACGATGTGAAGTTTTGTCATTAGTGGGAGGCGGTAAGCGGTACGTGATCGCACCACTTTTGGGGGAAAGGTGGTTTTGGGCGGAGGGCGAGCGATTCCATACGATGAACGACGCGTGGCGCGGTACTGTTCAGAAAACCGCTTGGCCATCACGCGTTATCATTCGGACGAGGATGGATAGCGATATTAATATCAACCGTAGATCTGAGATCTGTTGATCGAACGGTGGTCGGGGTTACGAGATGACGGAAAGATAACGAGCGGGCCTAATGTAATTTATTTTGAATTAATCGCATCGGGGGTGATTTGATTGGCGGATTCAAGTTATTAATTAATCATGAGGATTAATTAACCCTTATTGATATGGCGGAGAAATGCACTCATGATTAATCAAAGATTTAACTAATTAATCATGATTAATACATTAATATGGTTATTTTTCAATCAAAGGGGCGAGATATTATTATTTGGGAATTTTATTATTAAAATAATACGGGAAAAGGGGAATTTACAAGGATTTAAATAATAAAATTAGAGGTTAATATGAAAAAATGAAAGAAGCGCTAAGTGTAAACATTAGGTTAATGTTTTTAACTTATGCTTTTATGAGGAGGGTTTTTATGTGAAATATTACATGATTTTTATGTGAAATGGGATTTTACTTAGGAAAAGATTTTTTAGAGGTGAATGAATGTTATGATAAATGATTTTAAGTACTTATGCTTTTCCAATTATTGGGCCGAGGGTCCGATCCCTCCAAAAGTCAAGGAAATGCCTTGAGCCCCTCTAATCTTCAAATGCCTAGTACTCAGGGGAAATTAGTGAAATTTTTAGGGAAAAGATGAGAAGAGAAGTTAATAATCTGACTTTGCATTGCTTGAAATTCTTCAATGTATTCTTTGCCTATGCACTTGTGATGAAAGTAAAAGATTTAACACATCTAAAGCCATCATTCATCACATGTAATTCTGCAACATCATCTACCTACCCTATCTACTTTACCCTACCATTTTTCTTCTTTATTAGGGTGCACTTAGACTGGCAAACCCTTATCACACTTTTTTTCTTTTACATATGAAAATCTATCTAATTCTAACCTTATTACATCCAAGGGCTCAGATTAAATTGTTGAGCTCCTTTTATTCACTCTACCTATCTACTTATCTTCCAAGATTAAACAGTTTGGTCAGATTTTATTCTTTATCTCTAAAACATGAAATTGAAAGATGAACTAGCCAAGCTTAAACTTATTTGACTGTTCATAAATTGTGGCATAAAATACAAGTTGCACACAATTTGTTTATTACATCAGAGCAAAAAGTAGTGGCATTTAGACCTGCATACTTTCCTTGGCCTTTCTTTTGGTGGGGTTCATTTCTTTCACTTTTTTGGCCAATTTTTATTCTTTTCACCCTTTGATTTTTCTTTTAGGGTATACCCTCTTTACATTTTTTAAATTTTTTGATTTTTTGAAAATATGGAAAACCTTTGCAACAAGAAAATGTATGAACATATTACATAGCTCATCAAGTCAATCATGAAATATGACACCTATTGGTATAGGAGTCTAACACCTCCCAAACAGACCCTGTGTGTAGATAGGATGGCCAAAATTACACCAAGACCACCCTAATTCGAAATAGACCATGAAAATCTTACACAATTCTGAACAGAACACACCCCTACAAAGGAAATGAATTGTAGAATATATACCTTCGTAAAATCGTGGAGCATAAAAAATCAATCCACTTACGCACAATCTACATGATTAGATTCATAAATCCTCCATATTAAATGCATTTATTCTTTCTACAACTCCACATCCACTGTTCGAATTGTATATAACTTAGCTACAACAACAAGATGGGTGAACTGAGAACAAATTTCAATCACAAAACTCTTAAGAAGTATTAGTGTTTGGCTCCCTCTTGTAAATTCTAAGAAGCTCCACCACCCTACATACTTCGTAGGGTATTTATATAACCACACTGATGAAGCATAATAGAGTCGTGAGACCAAACTAAAGTTTTGGCATTCCTTGCGATCACGCAAAGTGTTTATCACCTTCCTACACTACTCCGGCCCAGAACTACTCACAGTGTTTGGAGCATTAATTCCATATAATATCCTTTCAATTCGAATCCTCCATAACTCTAATTCCCCGCAGTGTCGAGGAACTCGTCTCCCAGTTAAAAGTTGGTTCCAAAGCCCACTGTAGCATACAGTAATGCAAAGTATTTAATTCCCCATATGAAATCACCTATGACATTCCCTCTAACCTTAATTCACCATGTCCATGCATTGGGGGTAATGTGGCAAGTGGGTGGCTTGACACACTCCCCCAAGGTCTCCCCCACCTTGAACAATAGAATATTTTGCATGCTACTCATGCTATCTGTAGAAAAATATTTGTATCTCTTGTTTGTCATGCACATGCATTCCATAACTTTCATCTGTTGGAGAATATCCTTCGTTGTTCCGGTGATTACTTTTTGTTGTCTAGACACCCCCATCGAGGATAATGTATCAAATCTTTACAAAAATGAGTAAAGGTGGTGTACTTTTTTTATTTCATAATCTATATTATGTATATATGACATGTTTACAACAATTTATAGCGGTGTACTTTTTTCATTATTCGAGTATGTATATGTAATTATTTGTATGGAGGAGACTATAATTTTGATTTAAAATTTTTTTGGGGGTCTATTTATGAAGTCTTTCTCATGTAGTGTGAAGGTATTTTTATACAAAATTTGATAGATACAGATTATTCATTTTTTAATATATATAAAGTTAGGACATCACTCAGGGGTGGCAAGTGAGGGAGGGATATTAATAAATCTCAATGGAAACATAGTGGATAAATTTTTGTGGCACCTTGGCCAAAAATCTAATAATCAGGTATAAATATACAAACTACTCCTCAAGGTATCTCTAGCCCAAGAACAAGGCATTAGAGACATTATCATTCTAGGAGACTCTTCCATAACTATTTGTTACTTGAGAACTAGTACTCCTTCTAAATGTGATACCTTAAATATTTTGCATCATCGTATTAAAAAAACTCTTCTCTCTTTCACTAGCTCCTCATTCTTTCATATTCTCAAAAACTTAAACTCGGAGGTGGATTAACAAGATAATAAATCTTGTATTATGGACGAATGCCAAACTGAAAGCAATGGTTTGAGAGGCAATGTATTAATACCCTAACAAATCTATGTATATTCCCCTACCCCCACCCCCCCCCCCACCCCCACTCTTCCTTGTCCCTCCCCCGTGAGCCCTTGTGCCCTATCCCACACCCTTTTCTCCCCTGTCTTCTTGATTTAATATATATAAGAGATAATTATAGTCTCCCAAGGATTTTCATGGTGGTTCGATGTTAGAAGGACATGGTAGATGTAGGCCTCATGCTCCATGCAAGCATTCTTGCCTTAATTCCCTATAAGTGGAAGAGACCTGCTCGCAACCTCATTCTTCTGGTAGTTATTGCTGCATCACCCTAGATTGTTTCATGATTACTTCTCTTCCTTGGAGTACTAATGACAATTATGATGAAATGAAAGTCAGGTTGCAACTCCTATAGGGTGATGGGAATAAATTTGACTAGGGAAGCTTAAATTCACCCATAATTTTCTAACGAAGTTTGTCCAACATGTAGAAACTCTGGTGGATTGTGCAACGAGTCTCCCCTATTTCAAAGGTGGCATCTAGGCATTGGAAAAAGTGGAAGCTTTGCGATGAGCTTCGAGTAATTCAGAGAACTTCCTCCTTCGGTGGGGACATTGTGTGGGTCCTGCACATTGTAGTTGGGTGCTTTGGCACTTTGGCCTTTTAGGGTCTAAGGTAAGATTTTCCATTTCTTTAATGTTTGGTTCTGGGATATTTTCCTTTTGAATTGGAATGTTTTATATTTTTGGCCTCTCATCTTCCCTAATTCTAGTTTCCATTTTGGTGGTGCCTTGCTTCTTCTGTCTGAATCCTTGTATGAATACTTGTAATATAAGCTTCCTTTCCAATTTATTTTATGTAACCCATTGGTTGTGTTGGAATCTCCAATATTTTTGGCCCTCTCTTAGATTTCTTGGCTCTCTACCTTCAATCACTTCGAATTATCTATCATCCTCACTCGACGTCTATAAAAATTTGGCTCTTCAATGGAATCATACTCCTTAGCCTCCACAGTGTGCAACCACTACAAAAAACAGCAAGAGGTAATAAATTTAGAAACCTATGATTTTAGTGTAATGACATATTGTTGGAAATATTGAGAAGGGGGTGAATCAGTATTTCTTTTCAATTTTTAATTATTGCTAGTTAGATTCTTCACAATTAAAGACAGAGAGGTTTATAATGATAATATTAAGGATTAATAAGAATTTCAAATCCCTTTCTAATAATAGTATACAATAGATGAGTGAGGGAACCAACCCTTTTAATAAAACAGGCACCAACCTGTTGCCAAGCACCAACTTGGACTTTGATGAGGCTCCAACCTCTAAGGCTTCGACCCTATCTTCTCAAGGCACCAACCTTGTGTTTAGGAGTTCCTACTCTAAGGACACCAATCCATCTGTCACTTTTAATAGAAGATGTGTGATATACTTACTTGACTATCATCTACAAAATATTCTTCACTGTTCAATACTTCTTGATTTTCACTTCACTATATATTCACTGTACTTATCCACCATTTGACTCTGCTACTAATGCTTCACTGCTCACTGATTTTCATTCACTGTTCTTGGTTTTACTCAAATATCCACACACCTTGAACATTCTTCACTGTTCGCTGTCCATCAATCACAGGACTGAGTTATCTCTCCAACAAAGGCAGTAAAAGGTCTGAGGTATTCTCCAAGAAAGGCAACAACAAGTCTGAGCTCACTATGCTAATAATATTTTTGTAGCCCGAGCTCTTCACAAGACCTTCAACTGCTGAGCTATAGGCTCGAGTTCATTGTTAAATTCTCCACAAGGTATCCGAACTTAGTGATGCTCATGTCACAGGTCCAAGGCACTGGGTAAAGGTTCCAACGTTGTGTTTCTTTAAGTCTTAGCCCTTCAATATGTCATACCTTCTTGAGTTCTTCAAATTTTGACAGAAATGCATATGAACCTTGTATCCTCCACAGTTGTATCACCTTGGTCACAGGTGAATTACTATCACAGTTTCATGGCGAAGACCACAGTTTTGAGGTGTTGTAAGTGATCCTAGATTCACTAACCACAGTTTCGAAATGTTGAAGGTGGTCCGAGCTTCACTAATCGAAATTTTGAAGTGCTGAGAGTGGTTCGAGCCTTGATCTGGACTGAAACACAGATCTCAGGTGTATATATTCCTTTCGTTTGAGAAGTAGAGATAACCCAACACCAAATTAACCCAAACAATGTTTTCTCGTCCTCTTCAGTTCACGAGTTGTGAACTCTATCTTATGCTCTGAGATCTTTTTTCACCGAATTGCTCTGTCCAAACTAGAAGACCAAAACTCCTTTTTATATGAATTTTTCATACAAATGAACATACATAGCTTTTGGAAGAGGGGCCGACTAGCATAATGGGGCATATGTCGGCTTGGGTAACAAATATGATTTTCTATCTTAAAAATTTGAGTTCTCATAAACTATATGGAGTTAGGAGGCAAGTGAGGGCTCATTAGAAAGCTAAAATTATACTCTAGAGGATGGAGAAGGTTTCATAGAAAAATTCTACCTCCAAGATAAGAAAAATAATTCTTAATGTGACTGGTCATTTATTTGTGCAGAAACGGACGTAGGACAGAATGTCTTTGGATTCTTTATGGTTTGATTCCTCATCATGCCATAGTTATATATGTCTTCATGTAGTCTTCCATAATCTATTATTTGGTCCGTCAACAAGTATGTTCATTCATTCATCCTATTTCCATCAATGACAACTTGGATTAACAGTCTCCCCCTTTGTCATTGGATGGCAATATTTTTCTTCTCTCCCCCTTGGACATCAATGGCAATGGGGTGCCAATGTGCTCCTCCTTTCAAGATTCTCCCCCTAACATACTGTACTCCTGACATGCTACGTGATTTAATGTGATGCAAGAGTAATAACTCCCATCTTTTGGTGAAGATACTCAAATGCTTCTCGTGGAAGGGGTTTTGTAAAGATATCAACAATTTGTTCTTTTGTATTGACGTATTCCAACCTGATATTGTGTTCAGAAACTTGTTGACGGAGAAAGTGGTATTTGATTGGAATATGTTTGGTCCTTGAGTGCATCATCAGATTCTTTGAAAGACTGATGGCGCTAGTATTGTCACAAAAGATAGTAACGGGTTGCTTAGTTTCTATGATGACATCCTTCAAGGCTTCCTTCATCCATAGAATTTGTGTACAACAATCAGCAGCAACTATATATTCGGCTTCAGCTGTAGAAAGGGATATAGATGATTGTTTTTTTCTAAGCCAAGATACAAGACAATCTCCCATAAAGAATGCATTTCCACTGGTACTTTTTCGATCATCCATGCTTCCGGCCCAATCAGCATCAAAGTAAGTTGTCACAATAAGAGTTGAACTCTTAGGGTACCAAAGACCAAAATCAATCGTTCCTTTCAAATATTTGAGAATTCTCTTCACAACTGCTAGATGGGATTGTTTAGGACTTCACTGAAATCTTGCTACCATTCCTACTGCTTGCATAATATCTGGTCTTGTAGCAGTTAAGTATAGGAGAGCTCCAATTATTGATCTGTAAAGAGTTGCGTCTATGAGAGGGGTATCATCATATTTGCTTAATTTACAATATGTGGCCATCGGTGTGTTCATAGGTGCACAATCTTCCATCCCATATCTTTTGAGCATGTCTTTAAGATATTTTGCTTGAGATATAAACATGCCTGTAGAGGTTTGAGATATTTTTAGCCCAAGAAAGTAAGACAACTCACCAATCATTGACATCTCGAATTTTTTGGACATATTTAGAGAAAATTCATGGCTCATTTCTTCATTATTTCTAGGAAAGATTAGATCACATAAGAACATCCAAAGTGATAGAAGTTTTCTTTGTCTGTCTAATATGCAATTTCCTACTGCCTCCCTTTTTAAACCTCTTGTTGCAAATAGAGTCAACACACCAGCATATCTGAAACATTGATATACAAGGCCTTTTTTGTTTTCACTAAAGTCTTTTATTAGTAAATTGAATCATACGGTTATCTCCATGTAAACTTCTTCTTGAATCTGTTTCAGAATGTTAGTTTACATCATTTGATAAACATGAATCCTTTGTTAATAATATAAAAAAATTCTTACGGCTTCCATTCGAGCTACTGGTGCAAAGGTTTCTTTGAAGTCAATTCCTTTGATTTGTGAGTATCCTTTGCAAACAAGTCTAGCTTTATTTATGATGATTTTTCGATCTTCATTCATCTTGTTTTTGAATACCCATTTTGTTCCAATTATATTTTTATCTTCTGGCCGAGGTACCAGTTCCCAAGTCTCATTTTTTTTTATTTGAGACATTTCTTCTTCCATGGCCTTTATCCAATAAGGATCTTTTCTTTCTTGAGAATTTTTTTTAGGTTTTATTAAAGATAATACAGCCAAATCATCTTTTCTTGGGGTGCTTATCATCCTTCTTTGAGTTTGGATTCCTTCATCTATATTTCCGATGACCTGTTCTTTCGGATGATATCTTTGAACAAACTTGATCTTGAAGGGAGTTTGTGAAGATTCACTTTGAGGTTCACTTTGAGGTTCTTCATTCTCCTCTTCTTTTTTAGGTTCTTCTTCTTCACTTTGTTCAAAGAAAGGATCAACTTCATGACCTTCAATTCATTTTTCTGGAAGGCCTTCATCAATCTTCAAATCAATGCTTTCCACTAGTCTTTGTAGATGATTGTTGTAGCATTTGTAAGCTTTGCTCCAAGTGGAGTATCCAAGAAATATTCCTTCGTCAACTCTAGAATCAAATTTACCTGGTGATTCATCAATTATTTTTATGAAACATTTGCTTCCAAAAACCCTGAAATATTTTACTAAATCAGGTCTTCCTTTCCATAATTCATAAGGAGTCTTTTCATTATTAGGTCTTAGTTGAGTTCAATTTAAGGTATAAATTGCGGTGCCAACTGCTTCTCTCAAAAATTTTGGTTGCAAATCAGCTGCTAGTAGCATTTTCCTTGCCATTTCTTGAATGGTTCAGTTCCTTCTTTCAACTACTCCATTTTTCTGGGGTGTCCTAGCAGTAGAAATTTCTCTTTCAATTCCATGCTCTTTACAAAATTCATCAAATTCTTTTGAGGTGAATTCTCCTCCTCTATCCGTTCTAAGACATTTAATCTTAGAATATTTCTCATTCTCAATGAGAGCCTTAAGGTTCTTAAAACATTCAAATGCTTCAGATTTATATTTTATGAAATATATCCACATCATTCTAGTATAATCATCAACAAATAGAGAAAATTACCTTTCACCTTAAAGATTTGGAGTTCTAGTTGGCCCACACAAATCTGCATGAATGATTTCCAAAGGTTTTGTTGTTGAGAATTCCTTAGTTTTGTGGCTAGTTCTGGTTTACTTTCCATGTTGGCATGGGCCACATAAAACTTGATTTGGTTTGCACATTTTTGGAATATCCCTTACTGCATTAATTTTGCTGATGTTGACTAGGTTATCAAAACTTGAATGCCCCAATCACTTGTGCCATAACCAAATTTCATCTGTTTGACTTAAGTAACATTTATATTCTTGGATTCTACAAAGAATATAAACATTATCTGGTGTTCTTACTCCTTTCGCCACAAGTTCTCCCGAGGATGAGTCTCTTATTTCACAATTTTTTGTACTAAAGATATTCTTTTTGAATGCAAATAACACTTAGAATTGTGTTTGAGCCCTTCTACCGGCAGAGTATTTTGAGCCTTTCAAATCAACAGGCCAGTGGCAGTTCCTTTTCAGTGATTTTAGGATCCACTTCCAAAGATATTATTCTTGTTTATACAACACAATGAAAATTAAACTTATTTTGATACAAATGTCCAAGCATCCACTGTCCACGAACCAATGATTTTCTTACTATGAGCACATAGAGCTATGACACATTTATCATTTGAGATTTACTATTGCTTTTTCCCTTTTGAAGAAAATGAAATTTGTTATTGCAAATCATAATTATCACACCAATAATAGAATGGATCAACTTCAACTTGAAGGATCAAAGGAATTGTAAGTTTTGATTTTTCCTTGCTCTTTAGGACCACGTAGTTGGTTTGTTTGATCATTCAACCTTGGTGCTTCATTCTTATGAGCCTTGCAATGCTTAGCTTGATGCCCAAAGTTTTTACAATTGTAACAATGCCCAAGAAAAATAGTTTTATACCTGTTGTAGTATCCATAGCTTGAACCAACATTCTTCCTTGGAGTTGCTCTTTCTTCAATTCTTGGTTTTGAGATGGGACTTTGTTCCTGACGAGATGACTTTTCTTCTTTTGGATGGCAAGAGAGTACATCAACATAACTTCTGGCATTATTCTTTATATGAATAGTTTCTATTTAAAACCATTCAGGACACCCCTCATCATTCTTAGATTTTATTATAAAATCAACATCAAAGCTACTATGTTTACCAACTCTTTTAACTTTTTATCTATTCTCTTAAGATACCATTTGAAATCACGTTTTTCACAGATATCATCCTTCTCTTTTAGCTTAATGTTCAAGAAGTCTTCCCTTCTTTTTGCTTCCTCTCTTTCTATTTTGAGAAAAATTATCTTCTTTTGTAGATTCTCATTTTCTTCAATGGCATTCATCAGCAAACTATCCATGTTTCTTTCTTTCATCCCAAATACAGTCTAAATATGTTGCAAATGCCATGAATAAGACTCTTCCCTCATATTCCTATCTTGATTCTGTCTGTCACTTTCATAGCATTGCCTTCTGATTGTAGTTTCTTTTTACATTAAAATTCATCTTCATCAGACTCATATTGTTTGGAGAAGAACTTCTTCTTATTAAACCCTTTCTTTTTGTATATCCTTCTTTTAGAGTCCTTTTCACCATCACTATCATGTTTATGAGGACATTTTACAGCATAATGACCTATTCTTCCACAATTGAAACAAATAAGAGGGTACTTACCTTTTAGCTTAGATCCCCTTTTTAGTCTTCGTACAAATTGAGCTAACTCGTTTTCAGTATCAGATTCATCGTTTTTGCAATTCCATCCTTTTCCTTCTTTTGTATATCTTGAGGCTTTGAAAGCTGCTTCTTTGAAATTTGGGCTCCCTTTCCTCATCTCAAAGAAAATAAGAATTCCATGAAGTTCATCCATATTCAGAGTATCTAGGCCCTTCATTTCTTCTATGCATGGCACTTACTTTGGAGTTAAATCTTTCAGGAAGCGGTCTCAGGATTTTTTGAACAATGGTGCTTTCTTCAATATTTTCTCCTAGTCATTTAAGAGAGTTAACCACTTCAGCTACTCGGAGGAAGTATGATATAATATCTTCTTCATCATCCATATTCAGACTCTCTAATTGTCTTCTATAGGTTTGAAGCTTTTCCTTCTTAACTTTGGAGTCCCCATCATATAGAGATACCAACTTATCCCATACTTCTTTGGTTGAGTCACAATCCATGACTTTCGTCAATTTGGAATCGATAATTCCACTACTGATGGAATTTAAAGCTTTGGAATTAGAAATGTAGGCTCTTCTTTCATCTTGATCAGTTGGAATACTGGTAGGAGCTTTGTACCCATCCAAAACAGAGTGCCATACTTCAAGACCAAGAGACATTAGATAGTAGGACATCCTCTTTTTCCAAAAACTAAAGTTTGTTCCATCAAAGATAGGTAGTTTCCCTCTTGCTTCCATGTTCTTCATTGTACCTAAGTATCCTTCTTCCAACTGTTAGGCTGATAATGAAGAAGCTAGCTCTGATACCAATTGTTGGAAATACTAAGAGGGGGGTGAATCAGTATTTCTTTTCAATTGTTAATTATTGCCAGTTAGATTCTTCACAATTAAAGACAGAGTGGTGTATAATGATAATATTAAGGATTAATAAGAATTTCAATTCCCTTTCTAGTAATAGTATACAATAAATGAGTGAGGGCACCAACCCTTTTAATGAAACAAGCACCAACCTCTTGCCAAGCACCAACTTGGACTTTGATGAGGCTCTGACCTCTAAGGCTTTGACCCTATCTTCTCAAGGCACCAACCTTGTGTTTAGGAGTTCCTACTCCAAGGACACCAATCCCTCAGTCACTTTTAATAGAAGAAGTGTGATATACTTACTTGACTGTCATCTACAAAATATTCTTCACCGTTCAATACTTCTTGATTTTGACTTCACTATATCTTCACTATACTTGTCCACCATTTGACTCCGCTACTAATGCTTCACTGGTCACTGATTTTCATTCACTGTTCTTGGTTTCACTCAAATCTCCACACACCTTGAACATTCTTCACTGTTCGTTGTCCATCAACCACGGGACTGAGTTATCTCTCCAACAAAGGCAGTAAAAGGTCCAAGGTATTCTCCAAGAAAGGCAACAACAAGTCTGAGCTCACTGTGCTAATAATATTTTTATAGCCCGAGCTCTTCACAAGACCTTCAACTGCTGAGTTATAGGCTCGAGTTCACTGTTAAATTCTCCACAAGGTATCCGAACTTAGTGATGCTCATGTCACAGGTCCGAGGCACTGGGAAAGGTTCCAACGTTATGTTTCTTTAAGTCTGAGCCCTTCAATATGTCATACCTTCTTGAGTTCTTCAAATGTTGACCGAAATAGATATGAACCTTCTAGCCACCACAGTTGTATCACCTTGGTCACAAGTGAATTACTATCACAGTTTCATGGTGAAGACCATAGTTCCGAGGTGTTGTAGGTGATCCTAGATTCACTAACCACAGTTTCGAAATGCTAAAGGTGGTCTGAGCTTCACTAATCACAGTTCTGAAGTGCTGAGGGTGGTACGAGCCTTGATCTGGACTGAAACACAGATCTCAGGTGTATGTATTCCTTTCATTTGAGTAGAAGAGATAACCCAACACCAAATTAACCCAAACAATGTTTTCTCGACCTCTTCAGTTCACGAGTTGTGAACTCTATCTTATGCTGTGAGATCCTTTTTCTCCGAACTTCTATATCCAAACTAGAAGACCGAAACTCCTTTTTACATGAATTTTTCATACAAATGGACAGACACAGCTTTTGGAAGAGGGGCCGACTAGCATAACTAGGCATAGGTCGGCTTGGGAAACAGATATGATTTTCTATCCTAAAAATTCGAGTTCTCATAAACTATATGGAGTTAGGAGGCAAGTGAGGGCTCATTAGAAAGCTAAAATTATACTCTAGAGGATGGAGAAGGTCTCATAGAAAAATTTTGCCTCCAAGATAGAGAAAAATAACTCTTAATGTGACTGGTCATCTATTTGTGCAGAAATGGAGGTAGGACATAATGTCTTGGGATTCTTTATGGTTTGATTCTTCATCATGCCATAGTTATATATGTCTTCATGTAGTCTTCCATCATCTATTATCTGGTCCGTCAACAAGTATGTTCATTCATTCATCCTATTGCCATCAGTGACAACTTTGATTAACACATATTAGCAATAAGCTTCTGAATTCAATTCGCTATATATAATTGTGACTCTACAACAACGCATTTATTGCCTAAAAGATGAGATGAATGCACTAAAAAATATTTTCATAAGTCTTGTCTATTAAAAAAATACATATATTTTTACTATAATAAAAAATTCTAATATTTATTTTTTCCTACTTAAAATGTTTATCTAAACCTTACATAGTACTAAAATATTTATTTATTAAAAATTTAAAAAAAAAAAAACAATCATATCTCATGCTGAAAACATAATGATAATCATGTTTATAACATCCAAGCAACGACTGCTCTAATTAATAAGGATTGTTAACGCTAATCTCTATATATTCTATTATTCATGTGATTGAAAGTAATTTAATTGCGAAAGAAGAAAACATTCTTTTATTTTTGGTGTAGTAATAGATAATAATGTAGTTGATATATTTAATATTTTTTATTTTTTTTTTATCTTTCATAAATATGTTTGGGGATTTACCATTTAATTTTATATGTTTTTTAAATATTTTAATTTGAGCCCCGGTATTAATATATATATATATATATATATATATATATATATATATATATATATATATATATATATATATATATATATATATATATATTACAATTCTTCTATTTAGTTGATTATTTAGTTTATTATTTTAATCGTAAAAATATTAATTATATATACATAAAAAAATTATTAATTAAAATTTAATATAATATTAATAGATTTCAATAAAATAGAAAAATCATAAATTAATTGAAAAAAATATATAAAAATATTAATATTAATAATATTTGGAATGATTAGATTTACTAAAATTTAAAAGCTGAAAACTAAATTATAACATATTTTCTCACACTAAATTATAACATATTTTCTCATAGTTTAAGATTAGAAACTAACTCTTATGTTTTACCTGCAAATTTTTTTATCGTATGACAAGAGAAACGTAAGTACGTATCCTATCACGGTATCACAAACCAATTTTTATTTACGCTAGCCGATTAAAAAATTCCTTAATTTGTAAATCTTAGTGAGTAATTGCCCCATCATATTTACTTTTACCCGTTGGGAATAATACAGTTGAGAGAGAGCATGGGCACAATTTTGGTAGGATGGTGATAATATTTTAAATATGATTTTAAGAGTTTTTGAATAGATTTATTTACCATCAAAATCATTTTTAAATGTTTAAAATTGATTTAACTTTTATAAGTGATTACAAATATGGATTTATAAGTGACATTTTTATGAAGAAGAAAGAGAGATTATTATTGGTTTGGGATATTGGAAATTAAATTAATATTAAAAGTTAATATAAGATTTCATTAATGCAAAATATTATACTATAATATTGGTAAATTCATATGTATTAACTACATACAACATTTTTTATTGATTTAGATATGACTAAGATATGTTACAATATAGGTAAATTCCAAGTGAAGTAGAAAAACTATAAGTTAGTTGAAACCACCAAGAAGAGATGAAAATAGTAATAGTGCCTATAATGACTAGATTCACATATATTAATTACATGCAAAAAATTATACTCACCAAGATATGCCACAATACCATTAAATTCAAAGTGAAGTAGAAAAACCATTAACTACCTATAAAAATAGTATACTGACCAAGATATACCACAATATTGCTAAATTTCAAGTGAAGTAGAAAAACCATAAGTTAATTGAAACAAGAGGACATGGAAATATCAATAGTGCTTGGAATGATTAAATTCACTACCGAGTTATGATAAGTTTTCTCACTTTTTAAGAATATAAGGTGGTTTACATTATATTTGTTTTCCAAAGTTTAAGGAATCATGGTTTTCACATACCTCTAAGGAAAAATTCAACAATTAAATTAGAGTTCACTATTTAAATGTCACATACAAAAAATAAAAATTAATCTAATGTTTAATGCTACATACCACATGATAAAATTTATATTTTTCTATTACAATACGTAAGCTAACATACATTGATTTCATGTATTTTACGTTGAACACCTTTTACCTTAGGCATACCATATTACCCGATTGTCAATCTCTTGTTTTAAATATCAAGCCAGAATTTATGTACTTCATATAAACTCAAGCTATGGTTAAGGATGACAATAACTGTATCATTAAACCATGTTTAATGCACCTTGGTATTGTTGATGAGCTGGTCCTCGAACCCTCTAAATGATGTATCTTGTTCATCCACTTGGATATTTCCACTCTAGGATTTGTCATCGACCAACGACTCACTAGATCTATAGTTAATGGACAATGTTGACTGTCTAGATAGGTTAGATAGAAACTAACCCACCCCTCAATTGTGGTCTGGTCTCATTCACATTCCTATCGGTCTAGTTTCTTGCTTGTTAATAGTAGTGAGAGTTTCATGCCCAAGAGGACGCCCCATTCAAACCTCTACCATGGTATTCCATTGCCCGAGGTCCTTCAAGCGAAGAAAAATTTAATATAAGGATACGATTAATTAGGGATAAGCATGAGTTTAATACTAAATTAAGTGGGTGATAAGTGGGGTTAAGCGCATTTAGCACTAACTCGCACTTATCGTTAAAATGGTATTAGCATAACCATAACCCATGTATTACATATTAAAACTTAGTTTAAATGCATTTAAATCTCCGCAGATCGCAGATTCACAGACACTTATCACATATCGCAAATCGTCGCAAATCGCAAATCGCAGCCCCGCTATAAATCATTCCATGTTTCCTACTCTGTATTGCGATTGCAATACCCCGATGTGATATATCGCAAATCACAATTCTGCCACCTTGTTAACGCTTTATGTTGCCTTTTCCTAAAAACCCTCGATGCGATTGGTAGGAACCACCTTATCGCCACGTCACTTAGCGCACAATCACAAATCACAAATCATTTTTTGTTACCTTATGTCCTCCACTCCTAAACTACTGATTCGAGATGGTTGAACTCGTCGATGCTTTGGACCAAGGTTTAATACTTTGGGTAGTGAAATATGTCGCGGATATATGTTGTATTGTCATTTGACTATGGTTTCGGCCATTAGTCTCAACCTTTGTTTAAATAAATATGCGACCAACCTTGAACTTGCAATATGTAATGCATGCACCTTCCAATTGAAGATTATCCACCAGATTACTTTGGCTATCAGCTACACCTTGTGGCCTTTCCCCATTGGCATATAAATTCCACCAATAAAATAATCCACCATAGTAATAATTCCAAACTTACGAAATAGGAGAAAAATTCAACTCCCTGAGCAACATTGGTGAATTTGGAGATGGCATTTGTCACAATCCCATTGGACTAAAACTGAAGAATATTCTTGAATGTTAACTGGGCTACCATGTCATCAGCCTGTACCGATCTACAACTTTTTAAATAAAAATTTGTTTGTTCTAAATGACTATCAACAGAGCATAACTCCTTCATACGAACTCGGTTTTCAATGAAATGAGTTGTGTTGGATTCCTTGCGATGGGTCAGTCAATTTCATTCTAGCTTCATTCAATTCTGAAAAAATTCACTTTTGAGCTAAAATACTGAGCTCTTGATCATTCCTCCCCACTAGAAGCCTTTTGGACCCAAAAATCTCTTTTGATTATTGATTATGTAGATGAGGGGAATGTTCCCTCACCCTTCCAGTCTCTATCCATTGAAATTTTTTCAATTTCATTATTTGGAGCTTTTCACAAAAAGTCAATTTTCACCTTGATTCTTACAACCTTCTCTTGCTTTCATTGACACTATCATGCTACAAAATTTATGAATTTGGAGAACATAAATGTATTCTTGCAGTAACCATATTGTTCCCACCTTGGTCAATAATCAAAGGAAATTTAGAAACTTTCTCACCTTGCACACTTTCACCATGGTGATTTTTAGTTGCTTTTGCCTTGCTGCTTTGTCACTTTTTTTTTTACCTTTGCACTCTCTTGCGTCAGCATCTTGTTTCCAACACTGCTCAACACTATTGTTGACTGCTGCAATTTTTTGTCACCTTCTTTCGAAGGCAACCTCTTAACTACCCGAAAAAATCAATTACAACCATAAACAATTTTATGAAAAGTGTGATTCACTATCCTCTTCATTTCACTTGCATGTACAAGACACAAACATGTTTTCTTCTTATGTGCTCAAATTATGTACTCAATATCATCCTTAAACGAGTGGTACTTGTTCTCATGGTGATGAAATACAACTTTCCTATCATACAGATAAGGACTTCCCAATACAATACCTCATATTTCAAGCGGCACCACATCAAGCTCAACTTCATCAAGAAATTTTGAGTTAATGGCAAATATTAGTAAGCACTTGCTTGTAACCTGAAAGTTTTCATTCTTGCAAATCAAACCCAAAGGATATGGTCTTGGATGTCTAATAGTTTCAAGGCCTAGTTGCTTAACCATATATTCAGAAATCAAGTTAGCTTGTGACCCACTATCAAAAAGTGTATCAATCTTGGCATGTTTAGAGAAAACTCTAATATGGAAAAGTTCTATTCTTGTATCTTCGTCATGAGTATCATTTGAAAATTTTTAATAAATAGTGCTTGAAACATGTTTACCTTTCAAACCCATGGCTGTAATTTTTGTCTCATCTCCTGAATCTGACCCTATGTCATGTTCACCTATAGCAATATTTTTTCCCTTCTCTTTGGCTTTCAATCTATTTGGTTTCAATTCCGGATGAAGTTTCCAACAATGGTCTTCATCATGGCGAGTCTTTGAACAATTTTTGCATGTTATTTTTTCCTTCTCTCTTTTTACAAAAGTGTTTATTTTTCCTCTTCCATAAAATTTTCCTTTCCCTTTACCCTCACTTCACTTTTCTCCTCTATGCCATGTTTTCCCCTTGACTCTGAGTTTGTGGCTTGTACGCAATCTTCATCTAAATTGCTTAGGTTAAACATAAGAATAGTATGCTTCAAATAGGAATGTAAACCCCCAATGTATTTCAAGAGTGTATCTTGGGAATTCAAGTTTACTCCTAGCAACAAAGGTCTCTTTTTAAAATCCTGGGTATATTCTTGAATTTTTTGACCCTTGATTTGCTTAAAATTTTTCCAACTCATAATAGCTTTTTTCATGTAGGATAATGGATAAAATTGTCTTTTAATGGAACAAATAAAATCAACCCAAGAAATGGATATCTTACTATGGATTCGCATTTCCTCTGAGTCTTTGCTTCCCACCAAACTATTGTTTCTCCTTCTAGCCTTAATGAAGCCAACTGGATCTTTATGTCGTCTTCATGAAGGTTTTGAATTCTGCAATACACCTCCAATTGACATATCCAATTATCAAGCCTCTCTACATTTACCTCGCCATTTTACATGGGTAGTTCAAACTTAATGTCCATTTTGATTAATGGACTCTTTCCTTTTGTGGCTTTTGAGTGAGTGTGAGTAGTTTTTGTGGTGGAAGTGGAAGATGATGCAAATGGGGATGATGAGGATGATGAATATGGTGGAGATGGAGGTGGATTTCCTCTGCTTCCCTTTGAAATATTCTCTTCATCCTTCTTACCATTTGAAGTTCCTTCTCCATATGGAGGCTTAGAACCTTCTCCTGCCTTTTCTACAGTGAATGCATCAAATATGATTTTAACCATTCTATAAATTTCCCTGAAGTCTCTCTTGAAATCCTCCTCTTATGAATGTCCATGAGTCTCTCCAAATCCTGACATAATGCTAAGGATTCAAGCTCAACCTATGATTCTTGTACCTTTCCAATCAACTCAACTTCTTGTACAAATTGAACCTCTTCAATCTCAGCTTCTTGAGACAAAACTTGAGGTTCTTCAAGTGCATCTATGAGTGGAATTTTAGGTGAGGATGATTCTCTTTCACCCCTCCTTCTTCTATTCCTAATCTCAGGACTTGCAACCAACAATTTCCCTTCACCTTTCTGCAACTTTAACCTTGTCAACATGACAAAATTACAACTATTAACTTAGACAAATATTCAAACAACTATCAAGAAAATAACCTTTCCTTTCAACCAGGCTCTGATACCAACTTGATCTCAATTTGAAGGTTATCTATTGTTGCGCTAATTTCCTTTTCAGATATAAAACTTATTCATTGATCTTATGCTTGATGTGTAGGTTCCCTTGTTGCTTATGTGTGTCAAAAGAGGAATTAAAACTGAATTTTATGAGTGTTTTTGAAAGCATAAAGCATGAATCTAAAGTGTTGAACATAAAAAACATAAATGAAAGAAAACCACACAAATTGATTCAATAAAATATATTTTTTATGAAGGAGTTCACCCCTCCTGGGCTACATCTCCTTGGTCTAGCTCCATAGCTTGGGCCTCTGTATTAGCTAAAATTTGTTCAAACTTCTATTTACATGCATAAAATGTATTTTGAGCTCATTCGAATGATTTTAAAGCATCTAAATCTATAATAAATGACTAATTTTTTACTCAAATTGGTTACCAGATGCTCTAGGCATGGCCTTCCCTCCTGGTGGCCCTAGGCTTCAAAATTCTTCACGGAAAAAAAAACCTGTGTATATCACCTCTTTTGCCTCTGTAACCTATTCCAATGGCTTCAAAACATCAAAATATATCAATAATGACTCTTTATGCACCCTATTTGGTCGAATATTGCCTCCATTATGGAAAAACCAATTTTCCCTACAATTTCTCCACTAAATTTGGAAAATGTCCATCTAACTCCACTAAATGTTGAAATCCACCGAATTTGGTGGGTCCACCAAAAGCGCCACCAAGATAAGGATGCAATTAATTAGGGATAAGCGCGAGTTTAATATTAAATTAGGAGGGTGATAACTGAGGTTAAGCGTGTTTAGCGCTAACCCGCACTTATTGTTAAACTCATATTAACATAACCATAACCCACTTATTACATATTAAAACTCATTTTAAATGCATTTAAATCTTCGCAGTTCGCATCATAGACATACATCGCAAATTGCAGATCGTAGCCCCACTATAAATCATTCTATGTTTCATGTCTCGTCTTGCGATTACGATACCCCGATGCAATATATCGCAGTTTGCAAGTCGCAATTATTCCACCTTGTTAATGATTTATGTTGCCTGCTCCTAAAAACCCTCAATGTGATTGGTGGGACCCACCTTATCACCTCGTCACTTACCTTGCAATCGCAAATCGCAAATCATTTGTTGTTGCCGTATGTCCTCCACTCCTAAACTATCGATGCAAGATGGTTGAACTCGTCGATGCTTTGGACCAAGTTTTAATACTTTGGTTTAATGAAATATGTCACGAATATATGTTGTATTGTCATTCGACTATGGTTTTGGCCATTAGTCCCAACCTCTGTTTAAATAAATATGTGACCAACCTTGACCTTGCAATATGTAATGCATGTGCCTTCCAACTAAAGATTATCCATCGGATTTCTTTGGCTCTCAGCTACGCCTCATGGCCCTTCCCCATTGGCATATAAACTCCACCAATAAAATAATCCACCATATTAATAATTCCAAACTTAGGAAATAGGAGAAAAATTCAACTCCCCAAAAAACATTGAAGAATTTGGAGATGACACTTGTCACAGTCCCATTGGACTAAAACTGAAGAAGATTCATGAATGTTGACTAGGTTGTCATGTCATTAGCCTGTACCTGTCCTGTAATTTTTTTAATAAAAATTTCCATGTTCTGAATGACAATCAACAGAGCATAACTCCTTCATCCGAACTCAGTTTTCAATGAAAGGAGTTGCGTTGGATTCCTTTTGACGAGTCGGTCAGTGTCATTTTGGTTTCATTCAATTATGAGTACTTACATTTTTAGCTAAAATACTAAGCTCCTGATCAGTTATGCATTTCAAACCTCACATATTATTTAAGTAGATTCTTCACTTAATCTAATAAATTAATTTCTCTTTTTCATTATCAAAACATTTCTTCAACTAATTGACTATTTTTTTAGGACAATAACCTTTTAGTCATGCTTTTCAACTGAGGCCTTTTTGCTTTCCTTGGTTTAATGTGACCAACCCATATAGTTTAATTGGTTTACTAAAAAATAATAGGATGTCATGCAACCAATGTATCAAGATCCTAACACTAAATTTGATAAGTAGAATAATAACTTAGATGTTTCCAGGTATGATAGCCTAGACACTCTTTCTGTCTAATAGCATTTTCCATTAAGAAATAATTTTTATGTTTAACACTCATCTTAAAGGTTTGTTTGGGCATGACTAAGTATTTGAGGCAGATGGTCAATCCTATTATCTTAATAAACACTATAACACACTCTATAGAACTTAGTGGTAGAAAACAATAGTGTCAATAGTTCCCTGGGTACTAAAGCTATAAGTCCTATAGGAAGAAAGGGCTTTGCTAGTCCTATGGAAACAAGGTTTTTTTATCCAATACATTTATGTAGACACCATCCAAAATGGTTGTTCTTCAAAAATTAAAATTAAAATATAAAGTTTAAATAATGAAGTGTCTTGTCATCCCTTGCATATAGGAAAAAACACAATATTTACATATCACTACAATTTTGGGTGACATTGTGTTTTTTGCTAGTTAAAATGCAGTTTGAATGCATAAATAAATTCATCATGCTAAAAAATCCATTGGGTGTGCAAATTATACAACTCAAACTTATGATTCCCACAATTCCTTCTTAGATCTTGAGCAAAATTGACTATAAAATGACAAAAACATCCAATAGTTATATTACAAGTATAAGGATGTCAAAGTGTTAGACATTTTTTTTTTTGGTTGAAATTAGGCCTACAATTTTGAACGAGACTGTGATTGTTTTTTATTTAAACGAATTTTTTGATACATAAATGGATTCAACGCCCTAAAATACCCATGGGCACATAAATTGCACAGATTACATATGGCACAAACTTACAATTCCAAGAATTCCTTGTGGTATGTTGGGCATAATTGACAGGAAAAGGGAAAAAAATTCAAATAATTAGACCACACCCATAGGAAAAATAACAATCTAACTATTAGATGTTTTTGTATTTTTAGTGGAAATTTGTGAGCACAGTTTTGAACGAGATTGTGAATTTTTATCACTTGAAATGAAATTTTTGAATAAGTAATACTCAAAATATGTAAGTTACACCACTCAACTAAACACAAGAAAGAAAATCCATGTAGAAAACACTCACACACCAACAAGATCCATGTAACTTCTCTCAATATTGTAAATGTTAAGAATGTGTAAGTTACACCACTCAACTAAACACAAGAAAGAAAATTCATGTAACAAACACTCACACACCAACAACATCCATGTAACTTCTCTCAATATTGTAAAGGTTAACTAATTTGCCACTAAATTTATGTTACTTCTCTCAATATTGTAAAGTTTTAGAAATTTACTACTGAATTTACTTAGATCCATTCAATATATTTTTTTTTTCAGACCAAAAAAACGCTGAGCTTTGTATTAATTAGAACCAGTACATAGTACATATCATAGATTGTATATATGAAATTAGTCAATCACTACCTAAGTCATAGGCAGAAAATTTAGAGGATGGCAATACAAATTTAGTGGAGCCACATAATATTGAAATTTCTCATTGTAAGCATCCAACAAGTAGACATGCTCAGTGTGTAAATAAGTTGAGTAGAAACCAATATACACGGGAAAATCCATATAGTTCAGTGAGAAATAAACACAAAGAAAAAACACAAAAAACATATATGATAAATTCCTTCTGACTGTTTGTGTCGATTTAAGGGAGCTAGACTGGGCTAGGGGCGTGTTGGAGGTTGTTCTCAAAACTCTAGTACTGCATAGTCCCATGTACATCTTCGATGTCATCTTTTGGAGGGATAGTATTCCATCATGTTTGATTCCCGGTAGATGTGTTGTAGTGTTGTATGTTGCATACTAGTGAGCAAGTGTTTAATGCACTTGATCCAATTGATATGATTGGCTGGTAGGGTCTATTTTGTAAAGTTAAACCAATTTGAAAGTGGGTTTATTTTGAGTCCTATTAATTTGTGGTTAATTAGATCAAGAAGGTTTTTATGAAAGCCTTTCTATTATGAGAGGTGGTGGTCAATTAGATCAAGAAGTTTTTGATGCAAACTTGCTATTATGGGAGGGACTTGTAGCATACCTGCAAAACAAAACAAAGCAGAAAGGAATGCAAAAGCATAGAAATATCAAATAATCAAATGCAACTAGGAATAATAATAAGTGCAACTAAGGATCAAATAATACCTGCAACTAAGAGTAATAGCTACTTCTCTTTGGTTGTGTCTATTGAACTAAACTGAAGAAATTATTTAGCATTTAGGTATTTTGTAAACATAAACCAATTTGCAAGTGGGTTTACTTTGAGTCCTATTAATTGGTGGTTAATTAGATCAGAATGTTTTTTATGCAAGCCTTGCTATTATGAGAGGTGGTGGTTAATTAGATCAGGAAGTTTTTGATGCAAAACTTGCTATTATAAGAGGGACATGTAGCATACTTGCAGAAATTTCTATTATGAGAGGTGGTGGATAATTAGATCATGAATTTTTTGATGAAAGGCTTGCTATTATGAGAGAGACATGTAGCATACATGCAGAACAAAAAAAATCAGAAAGGAATGAAAAAGCATAGAAATATCAAAGAATCACATGCAGCCAGGAAGAAGAATAAGCGCAACTAAGGATCAAAGAATCCGTGCAACTAAGAGAAATAATTGGTTCGCTTTGGTGGTCTATATTGCCATAAAATGAAAAAATTCTTTAGCATTTAGGTATTTTGTAAACGCAAACCAATTTGCAAGTGGGTTTATTTTGGGTCCTATTAATTGGTGGTTAATTAGATCAAGAAGTTTTTTATGAAAGCCTTGTTTTTTTTTTGACAGAAACGGTTATGGAGTATTTATATTCATCTTGGCCTGAATGCCAAAAATCTGATTACATTGAGGATGTCTAAATCCTGTTGCATCTCACTGCTAAGAATGAGAATGCAGCCAAAGCTTGCAGACTTCTTCCATGATAAGAAATCTATAAATTCTATTTCAGATATTTTCCCCAACTTGAAGATACAAACAAATTTATTTAAGAGCAAGCAGTAAAACATGACAACAATCAGCTTATGGGATGGGTTCCCATGATTCTTCTTCGTCTTTCATCTTGACCCCGGCAGAGAGGAAGGCAGCTTTGTTGGCTTCAATGTCCGCCTCTTTATTATGAGTTCTCAGCACATGGTAGTAATTCAATTTCTGAAAATCGTTTTCCAAACCCTTAATTCTGGATATCAACCTTGCTAGTTTGAGATCCAAGGCTGGGGAGTTGGAAACCATTGCATTTATAATGATCTGGGAATCACCTATAACATTATCTTCACTTATATTTAAATCTTTGAGGATCTTGAGGCCTTGAAAGAGGGCCAAAGCCTCAGCTTGAATGCTGGATGAAAATCCAAGCCCCCAAGCAAAGGTATGAATTGTTTCCCCAATTGGACTTACAACAACACCTCCTGCACCAGCTTTGCCCGGATTTCCCTTTGCTGCCCCATCAAAAAAGAGAGAGTGCCTTGAGTACGATTTGAGCTAGTCTTGAAAGTCAGGTTCAGATTTCCTTATTTTCCAGTCTTTGAGAGGAGGGACGTTTCTAACTGCTGATTGAAATTGCAAGTCAAGGAATCATCCCCAAGCAATGTCATGTTGGCTAAGATTGGAATCATATTTTATATCAGTCAAGCACTCCTTTAAATGACATTTAATCTTGATTTCTAAGACCTTGTGATTCTGTTTAATATTTTTGAAAATTCTTCTGTTTCGTTCTAGCCAGATCTACCAACAAATAACCTTTGGAAGGACAGCCCATGCAGATTTGATTATCTGATTTTTAGGAGGAGGGCCAGGATATCTGATTGCCCAATTAGAAAAGAGATCAGCAGTGGAACAAGGAAGCAAAAAGTTAGGATCCAAATTGTAGATAAAGGAGAACCAGATCTTCTTAGAGAAATTGCATTCAAGGATTAAATGGACTGTTGTCTCTGCATTTTCGTTGCACAGCGAGCAGATGGAGGGACCGTAGAACCCTTTTCTCTGCAGGATGTCATACGTTAGGATCTTGCCATGGCAGAGAAGCCAAGCAAAGAAGTCGACTTTGGGCCATGAAGGAAAACGCCAGACCCCCTGCCAAGGTGCAGGGTCAAGGGGGACATATGGCCTCTCTTTCAACTTGGCATATCCCATGGAGATAGCATAACCTTTGGCATTTGGCCCCCAGCCCTTCATATCTCTTTTCCTCATGCGCGTGGGCGCCAAGCCATGAAGGAGGTCAAGCAGCGTGGACCATTCGTTGGTCAGATGAGCTGGCACCTCAATACGTTTCCAACCTGCCCAGACAGAATCATTCCAAAGAGAAATATCCCACAACAAACACAGCCCCTCTCTATCCATCCAGCATCGCAGTGCTCTAATGGAGGCTCTATCTTCAATTGGATCCTTATTCATGATTTTATCAGTCCAGATATTGATCTTTTTGCCGTTTCCTGGTATCCAATAGGAGTGCGCATTGATTAAGGGAGCATCTTTAACATACAGTTTGAGAAAAGACGAATTAGGCAAATGGATTACATTGTCTAAACAGGTAGAATGAGGACCTCTGAAATACTTTTTCCAGAGAGCTAATTGGGCCCAGCCAGGCTTGGGTGCAATGATCCTCCAAATAATCTTAGCTGCCATAGCCACGTTTTACTGACAGAGGTTTTTGAAATTCAAACCACCCTCCCACAGTGGCTTGGAGATGGTTTCCCAACTGATAAGGGGAATCTTGTTTTCATTCTGTTTGCCTCCCTTCCAAAAAAACCTCCGTATGAACTCTTCCATTTTTTTTAATATGCTTGCCGGAGCAAGAAGCACATCAAATTGAAATAGAGGAAGGCTGGTGAGCATAGATTTAATAAGGACAGATTTGCCAGCAGTGTTGAGCCAAGAGAAGCCCCAGGCTTGGATCCTAGTCTTGAATTTTTCAAGCTGAGGGAGCCAGTCTTTGCTTGTAGATCTCTTATGAAAAACAGGAAGGCCCAAATATTTGAAGGAGGTCCAAGTGGAGGAGGCTGCAAACCCCAAACATCTAGAAATAGCGGAGAGAAATCTGGGTGAAGTGCTCCAGCTGAAGATATGAAATTTGTTCTTATTTACAACGCTGCCATAGGCTTCACTAAAATCATCCAAAACTGCTTTAAATTTAGAGGTAGAGGAGAGAGAGGCAGCTCCCAAAAATAGAGTGTCATCCGCAAATAGGGCGTGGTTTATGTTTTTGACCCCTCTTGCAATACACAGTCCATTGATATCTTGATCTTGCATCTTTTTGTCTAACAGGAAGCTGAGGACAGAGGCTTGGATGACAAAAAGCAGAGGGGAAAGAGGACACCCATGCCTTAGCCCTCTTGAGGCTTTGAAGAAATCAGTGGCTCTTCCATTTACAAGAGGAGCAATCCATGGCTCCGAGATGCATTCCCGGATCCATTTGATGAAATTTTCTCCAAAACCAAACTTGCTCATGACTTTTAAAAGAAAGCTATGATTTACTCGATCAAAAGCATTTGCTAAATCAAGTTTAATCACCATACCTTGTTCTTTTCTAAGAAGACTTGAGTGAATTGTCTCTTGAACAAGGGTGAAGTTGTCCACGATCTGCCTTCCTTGGATGAAGCCTCCTTGATTCTCCGAAATTATTTTGGGAAGAATGAGCTTCAGTCTATTTGCAATTACTTTACTGATTAACTTGTACCCAGTATTGCATAAGGAAATCGGGCGGAATCTGCTGAAATTGTTGGTGCCTTTTTCCTTTGGTATGAGGGCTAAGAAAGCGGAGTTTGTGCTGCCTCCTATTTTCTGAGTATTTTGAGACTTTTGAACCATTTTGAGCAGGTCCTTTTCAACAATCGACCAACAAACTTGAAGAAATATAGCAGAAAAGCCATCCGGCCCAGGGGCCTTATCCGGATCCATATCAAAAAGGGCCTTTTTGAATTTGTCTTTGGTGACTTTGGCCTCAAGGATCTCGTTCATACGAGGAGAAATTGCAGAAGGAATAACGTCTAGCAGATCTGAGTATTGGTCCGGGTCCTTATCCTCACTATACAAGTTTTTAAAGTGAGAAAAGGTTGCTTTTTTAATGTCTTCAAAATCCTTGTAGGTGACGTTATCATCCTTAATCTCAGAAATAGTGTTGAAGCATTTCTTGGCTTGGGCTTGTTTGTGGAAAAAAGTAGAATTCCTGTCCCCTGCTTTGAGCCAGAGATTTCGAGATTTTAATCTCCAGTATTCTTCTTCAGCTAGGCAGGCCTTATGAAAGCATTGTTGCAGATGAGCCTCTTGGTCTAACAGCTCCTCTGTGACTATAGCGTGCTCCATATGAGTTTTATGAGAGGCAAGAGAGATTTTAATGGCTTTTCTTTCTGTAGCCAGGTTGGACAGGGTTTTGACCCATCGTTTTAGATCGCCTTTTACCCTTCTAAGTTTTTCCTCCCAGATATAGAAAGGAGATCCATTGATAGGCTGACTCCAACAATCCTTGACTATTTGCATGAAGTCTGGTTCCTTGACCCAGAGGGCACTAAATAAAAAAGGAATAAGACCCAGATCTAGATGGGCCAGGAGCTCTAGCTTTATAGGCTTATGGTCCGAGATGCTGTTAGCAAGGATGTGCATTCTGGGTTCTAAACCTAGTAACAGATAGGAGCTTTGAATGAAAAATATATCTACTCTGGCAGCAATATGACCAAGGCCCACTCTTTTGTTAGACCAAGAGAACTTACCGGAAGAGGGTTTGATATCTAGCAAGTCCCAGTCCTGCAATAGATCCTCTGCCCATTCCCTTGCCGGATCTTGGACAGCGCTACCTCCTCTTTTTTCAGACGAGTGGAGAGTGAGATTGAGATCTCCAACAATAATTATATTTTCCATATTTTTCAAATCTGCTTGGTGCCTTATAGAATCCCAAAAATCCTTTTTTTCCCCGACATTGACTGGAGAATATACATTGAAGAGGCAAAATATTTCCTTAGTATCCAGATTCTACATTTTCAGCAGCAACCAGTGAGTATTACTAGCCTCAAAGGTGACTGCAAATTTGCTAGGGTTCCATAGAGTGCCAATCCCTCCCGATGCACCCCGGGCAGAGATTGCTCTTGCTTCACTTTTGAACCATAGTTTCTTGCTTGCTTGCAGGAAGACTACGTCTTCCAGCTTAGTCTCCTAGACGAGAAGTATGTCTGGAGTTTATGTTCTTATTAAGCTTCTCATGGCTTCTTCCTTAACTTTACTCCCCATACCTCTACAATTCCAGGAGATGACCTTCATTATTTATGTTTCTGGTGGGCTCCCTTGGAGCCTTGGGGCTGATTTTTCAACATCCTAGGCTTTGAGTCTAGCAATTTTTCCAGAGTTGGCTAGCTGCCCTGTAGCTTATCTTTATAAGTCTCCTGCTCTCTTTTTTCCCTGTCAGTTTTACGGCCTCTTGTAGATCTTCGTATCAAGGTTTGGGATTCTCCTATTTCTCCTTCCTCCTCTGACTCGTCTGTTTCCTTCTCTTCTTCCTCATCTTCTAAAGTCATACCTTTGGGATCTTCAGCACTTGTTCCTTTAAGGGAGGCTGAGGGAGTACCTTTGCTTGGAGAAACTGGATTTTGGGTCTCGATCTCCTGAGTAGCTTCTGTCTGCTGGCTTAGTGGATCAAATTTGTTTTCTTGCGCCTTTTTGGGAGGGGGGCGTTGCAACATTAGCCTGTAGAGGGCCTTTTCCAGAGGGTCCTCCAAGTTTTTGCCCTTTGTGATTGGTTTTTGCTCGCTTGACTTGGTTCCAACCCTCTTCAATCCCTTTCTCTGGCTCTGCGTTGGACGGACAGTTTCTAGCAAAATGTCCATGAACATGGCATTTCCTACATTTGAACAACAGTTGCTCATAGTCCAAGATCTGCACATGAGACTAGCTGCCAACTTTGATTTTGATAGCCTCTAGAAGACCCACCTCTAGATCTACTTCTACGCAGATCCTGGCACAGTCGTACTGGTCCTTGTTGTTTTCCCGATCTATGAATTTCCCGAGAGTGTTGCCAATGTGTTTCAAGGAATCCCAGTTCCAGCAGTGAACTAGCAGATTTGGAAGACGAACCCACACCGGGATAGCCTTGGGAACATCGACAGCTGGATCAAAGTCTGGAGTCCATTTGTTCAGATAGAGGCCCTGAGAACCCATGAAATACGACCCATTTTGAAAGATCAAATATTTGTCTTCTTTGGAGGAAATTCAAAGAGGAAGTACCCTTGCCCCAGAAAGTAAGAGGTGACATTTTCCTTGATCAGAGGAGCCCAGTTCCTGTTAACCCATTGCTCAGTAGTTTTCAGAGAAGGCCACAGTCCCGTGAATTGGCCAATGAGACCACGATCAGCCAAAGATAAAGCTACTTGAATGGGGGCCTCCGGAGGCAAAGAGATCTCAGGGATTTCATCGAGCTTCTTAAAAATTTTGGATGCTTCGCTTCTTTTCTTCTAAGGCAAACCGGCAAGAATATGGTTGAAAGTGTCGATGGAAGGAGTAGAAGGCAGATCCTTAGAAGGACCCAGCGTCTCCATAGGGAAGGCCTGAGGCCGGCCACCGCTGGGGCAACCACGCATCAGAAACCCTACCGTAGCTTAGAACGCGCAGAGAGGAGACCTTCTATGTCAACAAGTTGGCATTACCTTAATTGTTGCAAAATGATATGGGCCTTTTTTTGATTTGAGTCCTATTAATTGGTGGTTAATTAGATCAGGAGTTTTTTATGAAAGCCTTGTTATTATGAGAGGTGGTGGTTAATTAGATCAGGAATTTTTTTATGCAAAACTTGCTATTATGAGAGGGACATGTAGCATAACTATAGAACTTTCTATTATGAGAGGTGGTGGATAATCATATCAGGAAGTTTTTGATGCAAGCCTTGCTATTATGAGAGGGACATGTAGCATACCTGCAGAGAAAAACAAAGCAGAAAGGAACGAAAAAGCATAGAAATGTGAAAGAATCACATGCAGCTAGGAAGAAGAATAATCACAACTAAGGATCAAAGAATCCATGCAATGAAGAGTAATAATTGATTCTCTTTGGTGGTTTCTATTGAACTAAACTGAAAAAATTATTTAACATTTAGGTATTTTGTAAACGTAAACCAATTTGCAAGTGGATTTATTTTGATTCCTATTAATTGGTGGTTAATTAGATTAAGAAGTTTTTCATGCAAGCCTTGTTATTATGAGATGTGTTGGTTAATTAGATTAGGAAGTTTTTGATGCAAACCTTGCTATTATGAGAGGGGCATGTAGCATACCTACAAAACTTGCTATTATGAGAGGTTGGTGGATAATTAGATCAGGAAGTTTTTGATGCAAGCCATGCTATTATGAGAGAGACATGTAGCATACTTGCAGAAGAAAACAAAGTAGAAAGGAATGAAAAAGCATAGAAATATCAAAGAATCACATGCATCCAGGAAGAAGAATAAGCGCAACTATGGATAAAAATTATGTGCAACTAAGAGTACTAACTGCTTCGCTTTGGTGTTTTTTATTGAGCTAAACTAGAAAAAATCTTTAGCATTTTAAGAACTGCTTCACTTTGGTGTTGTCTATAGAACTAAATTGAAAAAATTCTTTAGCATTTTAAGAACTACTTCGCTTTGGTGTTGTCTATTGAACTAAACTAAAAAATTTCTTTAGCATTTTTAAGAACTTATTCGCTTTGGTGTTGTCTATTGAACTAAACTGAAAAACTTCTTTAGCATTTTAAGAACTGCTTCACTTTGGTGTTGTCTATTGAACTAAACTAAAAAAAGTCTTTAGAATTTTAACAACTTATTCGCTTTGGTGTTTTCTATTGAACTAAACTAAAAAAATTCTTTAGCATTTTAAGAACTATTTTGCTTTGGTTGTCTATTGAACTAAACTGAAAAACATCTTTAGAATTTAGTTACTGAACCCAACGTGAATCGAACACACAACCTTTTGATATGGAGTCAGACACACTACCATTGTGCCACGGATTCTAACAAATCATAAATTTCTTTCAATATTTAAGTATGAACCTTTGAATATGCACTTTCCATTATTGCTAATAATGAAGATGGAGACTAGTCCACCTTGTTGAACTAAAATCTCATGCTAAACACATGTGATCATGGATGAGTTTTGTTAGCAATAAATTAAATTGATGACTATTGCAAGCTATGTTAACCAAAACTTCTCCACTTGAAACCTTATATTTCAATGTCGCGGGCGTGGATCGAACCCTTATATTTCGGGCAGAATTATCGAATAGTTAAAATTCCCAATAATGGCCAAAAACCTTAATTTCAAACCATATAACTATGGCCAAATTATTATTTTTTTAATTAAAAAATATGGGAAGTTTAAATTTCGGCGTTCACGGTAACAGTCGGCAGTTAGTGGTCAGTGTCACATGGCGGTTATGGTGGTGTTTTGGGTGGTGGCCTATACCTCTGTGCCCTCGGTTCTAGTGATTGGTCACATGGTGTGCATATATAGGGGGTTTGGGGCTAAGCCATGACCCCTTACCCGAAAACTCCACCGAGATAAGGTTCAAATATAACCTGTGAGAAATTTTTACCAAGGAACAACGGTGACCCGGTGACGAGCACTTGGCATTGTTTGCAGTGAGGTTCGACGGTCGATTCTCATGCGGTGCAGTTTGTAAATCAACAAAATTTTGGTGGCCCCATGCTGCCACGTGGTGGCTTCCAGTTGGGCCACGTGGCAGCATGTGGTTGGCCACCAAAAAACCAACCAAAATACACCAACTAGTACCAACAGAATATTGAAAAGTGGTGAGGCCTGATTGGCCTAATGAACCCAGTCAATTGTGCAGACTCCTAACTGGGTAGCCTGCACAATATTTCCAAAATTTTACCTGTTTGGGAAACTGAACATAACAAGTTTCTAGGAGCATATGGTGTCAGTTTTCCTTGAAATGAGTTGTGATGGATTTAGAACAATGAGATCTACCTTCTACTATACCATTATTGTGCATTTCTCAAAGTTTTTTCTCTTCGATATGTCCAATTATTTGATTCCATATCATAGTCTTTTATCCAGAGGCTATAAGAGTTTTTCCTTCTTCTTAGGGAAATTTTTAAGGATTAGAATTTATTTTAATGTTTAGAAACCTTGGAGAATCTTACTAGTCCCTAATGTGATAAGTGTAAAATGTTTGGATATATTTTTTTTAAAATATTCAAATTTATAATGATTTAATATTAGTATCTATAACGTTTCAACAATTTTTAAGGTAAAATAATTTTATAATATAAAATTTGGGTGAATCTCTTTTAGATAAAATGGAAATTTGAAGAATATTTTTTTGGAAAAAACATGGAAAATTAGCCCACCTGCGAATATTGGCCCCTAAAATTTTCTAGGCTTCTTTTGCTCCACTTTCAAGGAGAATATAGCTATTGCTCTCATCACTTGCAGTGCTTCCCGAAAAATTATAATATAGAGTACCAATCTAAACTCTCCTCATCAATATCATTTCTCTTGGAACCATCTTGGAAATACCCTTTTCAGACATTGTTTTTACACCTGCATTGCTCATCTTTCTTACAAAAATCAAAATTCTAGCCAACTCTCGAATGTGCAGAACACTATAGATTGTTCTAATCCTTCAACTCATGAGCTTCAACTTGAATTTTCCTCATCCTATGATTTTGGTTGTTAAGTTATCTCCTAAGAAAATATCACCACCAGCATATATTTCACACTCACGAAACCACTCCCTATGAGGATTCATATTAAAGGATGCACCTTAGTTGACTAACTATGCGTCGTGATCTACATGTGTACTTGAAGAATACAAATACACGTCCCCTCCTTGATTTGAGGAGGTTTTTTCTTCTATAGATGGAGAATCATTAGAACCCTTCTCTTTCTTAGTAATTTTGGATTTAGAAAGCCTTATCCTACATCAATGGTATAAGAGCTCAAATGTTCTTTCTACATATATTTTGAGTAATTTTTGGTGTTCAAGTCTGTATTCTCTAGTCTATGGCCCACTACCTGATACACATATATATCTTACACTTATGTTTTTAGCACTTTTTTTCATTGTATACTGTTATAGATTATACTATATTTTCAAAGACGTCGTCTCTATGTATATCTACACGCACACTCTCTCATTTGTGCTGTGCACTTCACTCCTCACATATCATCTAATTAGCTTCTTCACTTAAGTTAATAAATCAATTTTCTTTTTCATTATCACAACATTTCTTCCACAAATTGACTATTTTTTTTATGATAATAGCATTTTTAGTTATGCTTTTCTATTGAGACCTTTTCGGTTTCCTTGCTTTATTGTGACCAACCCATATAGTTTAATATATTTACTCAAAAGTAAAAGGATGTCATGAAACCAATGTATCAATATTCTAGCACTAACTTTGATAAGTAGAATAATAACATAGATGCGTCCATGTTATGATAGCTTAGACACTCTTTCTGCCTAACATCATTTTCCATCAAGAAATATGTTTAATGTTTAACACTCATCTTAAAGGTATGTTTGGGCATGACTAAGTATTTGAGGCAGATGGTCAATCTTACTATCTTAATAAACACTATAACACACTATGTAGAACTTAGTGGTAGAAAAAAGTGTCAATAGTTCTTTGCGACGTAAAGCTATAAGTCTTATAAGAAGAAACGGCTTTGCTAGTCTTATGGAAACAAGGTTTTTTTATCCAATACATTTATGTAGACACCATCCAAAACGATTGTTATTTAATATATATATATATATATATATATATATATATATATATATATATATATATATAGTTTAAATAATGAAGTGTCCTTGCACCTCTTACATAGGGAAAAACACAATGTTTATATATATTCCACTACAATCTTGGGTGATATTGTGTTTTTTTATTTACAATGCATTTTGAATGCATAAATAAATTCATCATAGTAAAAAATCCATTGGGTGTGCAGACTATACAACTCAAACTTATAATTCCCACAATTCCTTCATAGATTTTGACCAAAGTTGACTAGAAAATGAAGAAAACATTCAATAGTTAAATTAAAAGTATAAGGCAGACAAAGTATTAGACATTTTGTTTTTTTGGTTGAAATTAGACCATACAATTTTGAATGAGATTGTGATTGTTTTTTATTAAAGTTTGTAAGAGCAGCCATTGCACACAGAAAACATAGGAATAGTATCTCTATTACTCTATATATTTAATCACATGAATACATCACAATATTTATGATGCTGCTGATCTGCAGCTAATTCTACTATGAGTATGGAAGAATTATCTTCCAATACTCCCCCTTAATTCTTACATACATATCATAACAATAAAAAATTATCTTCATCTCACTGGTCTTCATCAACAACTCTACCCACTCTGCAGTCTTCTGGATTCCGCTCTTTCTTTCTTCACATCTTCGAGCTTACCTTCCAACTCATTTAAAGTACACCTGCTTCTAACCAGCGATGCTGAATTTGTAAGATTAAAAATTCTTGACACCCCCGAAGAAGAGTCTTGACACTGAACTACCCTATTGAAATATTTCCATTTGTGAAATAAACTTGAAGGATAAATTTCAACAGTCGTATAGGAAAATATTCTAGGTACAGAATATGATCAGCGATCAATCCTACAAAGTGACCTTTACACAAATATAAACTTAAACCCCACACTATAATAATATATTCCACACCACACCACACACTTGCACAATAGTACATTACAAAACAACAAATCCACAATTCTACATATGAACAAGCTACACACTCCACAAAAACAATAAACTTCAAACACCAATCTGTAGCTACCATTCACCTCCATAAACTGCTCCGGTTTGAATGCCTAAGCGTCCTCTCCCTATGCACCCAAATCTCTGCCAATTGCCCACTCATTGACTATGACCCTTGTTTTTTTTTTTTTTTTTGCCACCAAACATATTCATTGCAACATTAATTTACGGTTTAAATAGCCTGCGATTGGATCTACAAAGTTTAACTTTAATGTAACCGGTTGAATAGAACACGTGTAGTTTTACTCATGTGTGGAACGGGCACACTCTATCGAAATAGAGCATCAGATGCTTGCACTTGGTTACAAATATAGAGTCTCCAATTTGTGGGATAGAAGGATCTCAAATGTTTTCACTTGCTTACATATAAATAGCGTCTCAAATATATGGATTGAAAATAGTTCCTTTTATGTCCACACTGGGTCCCATAACTCGAGAGGATCTAAATCCTCCGTAACTGACGGGCTCGTCTGCATCATGTCTTCAATTTCTTGCGGTGATATGCAGAAAAAATTAGGATCTGAAATTTCATGATATCCTGTGACGAGGGGTAAGAGATTGGCATGTTGCAAACTAATTTTGGTGAGCTCTGCTTGAGCCGAAGCCAATTGGGATTGCAACTCTGCTACTTTATTCCAGAGTTCATTGATTATCCCTACACAGCCATGGACAGGATCTCGAATTCTTTCGCTTGCCTCGTACACCTTTTTAATGTGCTAATCGATAACCTCTTCCATCAACGCAATTCTTCTCCCGTGAATGATGCTCGCCAGTTGTTCCTGAATCAAATTCGTTGCTCCCTTCGCTTCATTGTAACGCGTTCCAGGCAGATCTACAGAAATCTGCGTTACTCCTTTCACAAAAAACCTTGAAATGCTGCAAAAGCCTGGCTTCGTCGTCATAATTATCTATACTGGCCAACAAATCACAGGCCACAGAGAAAGTATAGCGTTTCATGAGTGCTCGGCCAGGTAACGTTGGGCCATTGAATCGATTCTGCCCACAAATTTCTGAAGTGCCTTGGCCCTCAGAAAATTCATCAGCAGTGACACTGGAGTACAGGCTTAATATATGGACGATCATCGAGGCAAAGCAAGCGATGCACTGCGATTTGAGCTGTTTGTAATCCAACCAACGGATCCTAATCACACAACAAAACAAAACAAAAATAACAAACACAAAAAAAACTTTCATTGCTCTCACATTTTCCTGGCCTTCCTATGAGGGATTTAAGCCAGTAGAGACTCTGATACCATATTAAAATTTGTAGGAGGAACCATTGCACACAGAAAACACATGAATAGTATCTCTATTACTCTATATATTTAATCACACGAATACATCACAATATTTATAGTGCTGCTGAGATCCAACCACTTCTAAATATGAATAGGGAGGTTGAAATATTCTCTCAACATCCACCTACAAATCTACAACTAATTCTAATATGAGTATGGAAGAATTATCTTCCAATATTTTTTATTTTAAATGCATTTTTTAATACATAAATGGATTCAACACCCTAGAAAACCCACTACATAATACATATCATAGACCGTATATATGAAATTCTTCAATCACAACGTGAGTCATATTCACAAAAGTTAGATGATGGCAAATGCAAAATTAGTGGATCTACATAATATTGAAAATTTTCTTTGTAAGCATCTAACAAGTAGATATACACGAGAAAACCAAGTAGATATACACGGAAAAACCATATAGTTCAATGAGAAATAAACACAAAGAAAAAAACATATATGATAAAACCAAAAAAAAAAAAAACACATATTTGATAGATTCCTTATTACTGTTTGTGTCGATTTAAGGGAGCTGGATTGAGCTCGGGGAGGTTGTTCTCACACTGGTACTACATGGTCCCATATACATCGTAGAGGCCCTCTTTAGAGGGAGAGTATGCCATCATGTTTGATACCTGATAGATGTGCTGCAGTGTTGTATATTGCATACTAGCGAGGAGGTCTTTATCCACTTGATATGATTTCCTGGTAGGGTTTATTTTGTAAACATAAACCAATTTGCAAGTGGTTTTATTTTGAGTCTGTTGATTGGTGGTTAATTATATTTGGAAGTTTTTGATGCAAACCTTGCTATTATGACAAGGTCATGTAGCATAAGTGCAAAACTTGCTATTATGAGAGGTGGTGGTTAATTAGATCAGGAAGTTTTTGATGCAAGCCTTGCTATTATGAGATGGACATGTAGCATACCTGCAGAACAAAACAAAGAAGAAAGGAATGAAAAAGCATAGAAATATCAAAGAATCACATGCAGCTAGGAAGAAGAATAAGCGCAACTAAAGATAAAGGAATCCGTGCAACTAAGAGTAAGAACTGCTTCGCTTTGGTGTTGTCTATTGAACTAAACTGAAAACATAGAAATATCAAAGAATCACATGCAGCCACGAAGAAGAATAAGCGCAACTAAGAGTAAGAACTAGTTCGCTTTGGTGTTGTCTATTGAACTAAACTGAAAAAATTCTTTAGCATTTAGGTACTGAACCCGACGTGAAACAAACACGCAACCTTCTTATCTAGAGTCAGACACGCTACCATTGCACCACTGATCCTAATATTTTATAAGGTTATTTCAATATTTAAGTATGAACCTCTGAATATGCACTTTCCATTATCGTTAATAATGAAGATGGAGACTGGTCCTCCTCGGTGAACTAAATGCTAAACACATGTAATCGTGGATGAGTTTTGTTAGCAATAAATTAAATTGATGACTATTGCAAGCTTTGTAAACCAAAATTTCTCCACTTGAAACCTTATATTTCAATACCACTTGAATCATAACAAAGTGCATAAAGTGGGGATGATTTCATGAAACAAGAAAAAACCATTTCTTACACTATACAGTAATTTCTTATCAAGAAAAAACCATTTTTTTATACAGTAATTTTATAGTTATATTAAATAAACATGAAAATATAAACATATATCTATACACTATACTATTGTTATTTGAAAATTTGTAAACTACTAATTTTTATTTAATCTGATTGCAGCAGTTAATCCACAAGTAGCCCTAGCCTAATAGAAAATAAAGGCATATAGCAGTAACTTGGTTCAATTATGCCCTCTTACGTTTTATCTGCAAAATTCATATCATGTGACGGAGAAAATTCTGAGTAGCCATCCTTACTGTGTCACAGACAAGATCACAAAAGTTCTTCAACTTGTTGATTGCAACAATCTTGTGATAACGATGACACTAGCGTTTCTAAATACTCTGTTTCCATCTTGCGGGGATAGCTCAGTTGGGAGAGCGTGAGACTGAAGATCTGAAGGTCGCGTGTTCGATCCACGCTCACCTTATCGTAGTTATCAATAGATCCTAGATAAGTAGTCGGGCCGATCTCCAATCCTTTCTTACCGCATCTCGTATAATTCATAAACAGCATATGTTAGCGCCGGTGGTAATTGTATTTTAATAATTAACATAATATATATCCACAGTTATAATATCTTATATTTTAACAACTATATTCATAACTATAATATGGTATATTTTACATGAGAAATACATGTACACTATCATTAAAAATATTTTTTTTCCGGTAAACACTTTTATATATATATAAAATTAAAATGAAAAAAAAAAATATCATATGTTAATTAATATAAATGAGTTGATGTCACTGATTTCGACTAATAATATATTATACAGATTAAATTTATAAATTTTCTTTTTAACAGATTTGTGATTCATGTTTATTTTAAAATACATAGATAAATTATTCTTTTAATTTTGTACATCTTGATTGCAAAGTCAACCGACAATACCGCAGTTAACAAGGGAGGCATGTAAACAACTCTTATGCTTTACTTGCAAATTTCGTATCATATGACCAGAGAAATTCATTCTTGTAATGAATGGCTTCAGTTGTCTTCCTACTATGGTTAAGAACGCTGGTTATTTTACGGGTTTATCATTTTCCCTTTTTGTCAAAATTAGATATTCATTATTTGTGGACGATTTACTTGTATTTAGCAGGCTTCTTTGGAACCAATAGTTCTATTTACATTACATCTTTAAACGTTTTGGAGCAGCAACGGGTCTGAACATCAACAAAGGGAAATCTCTATTGATATTTGCATGGGGAATATGAATGAAATAAACTTCATAGCAGATTTCTTAGGTGTTCAAGCCAAAATTTTATCAGAGGGGTTCACTTATCTGGGATTCAAGCTGAAAGCACGTGGATACAAGGAGGACTGGATATGGCTGGTAGATAAATTCAAGTGTAGAATCCACAATTGGTCGCACAGGTGGTTCTCTCTAGGTGGACGGTATATTCTTATCCAAGTTGTTCTAATACAGTTTATTTTATACTGGGGGCATCTATTTTTCTTTCCTGCCCACACTGTGGATCGGATCAATGTCGTGATTGCTAATTTTTTATGGTCTGTAGGTGCTATGAATAATAAGATTCACTTGTGTAAACTACACACAATTTCTATGTAAACTATGGTGGATAGGGACTCCTTGATGTTTGCACCTTTGCTAATGTCTTGCTCATTAAATCATTTTGGAGAGCAATGAACTCAAAGGGTATTTGGGCCGCGATCATATTTCATGAATACATACATGGGAACCCATTGTCACAGAAATATAGAGGTTTTGTTATCTCGGCTAATATGGAATCTTACATATGGAGGAGTTCAAAGAAGGTGATGCATCTGATAAAGGATAGATTAGTGTGGATATTCGAGAATGATCACAACATTTTCGTGGGTTGTGATCGTATACTGGGTATTAGTGACCATAGGCTTTTGGATGACAGGATCATTCATAGACTAGCACATAGGGGCATCTTCCATCTGTCTCAATTGATCTTGTGCTGGAAACAAGGCATCCCATGTTGGAAATCTGCTTCACAGATTGGCTTGCCAGAGGAGGACACACACACATGGCATTTGTTCATTTCTGCTCTAAGGGAAGGGGGACTGTGCCATAATCATGAGCATGACAAAATTGTATGAAATGGGGTAATTATGGGGGAAGGTATGATCGTAAAAGAGGTGTATATGAGCATTATTCAGGTCTAATCATCTGATAATACCCCATCCCCTTTCAGGAAATTCTGAAACTGGAAAATTCCCCTTAAGATTCTATTATTTGGTTGGATGGCTTGGAAAGGATGCATCCTGACATGGAATAAACTTATGAGGCGTGGCTTCTGTGGTCTGGGATGGTGCACATTCTACCATGAACCAGAGGAATCGGCTACTCATAGTTTTCTATTTTGTAAGTTTACATGCATAATATGGGTCTTATTCTCTCGTTATCACATAGGCTCGGGTTGGAGTCCAGGAAGCTTCACTAATACTTTGGAAGATTAGGGAGCTCTGAAAGGAAAATATAAATCATTTCCTTTCTTTTTTATGTGGGAGATTTGGCTTGCTCAGAACCGATGCATTTTCAATGGGAAATCTGCTAATATTTCTCGCATTCATTGTGCAATCATGGTTTGGATGGATGGTCTGCCACACCATGCAGCTCCTACAAGGGATTTGTCTAAACGCCTTCGGTTGCATCCCATTACTTTGTCCGCAATATTTTTTGATGGGGCACAACAAGATGGACGTTGCGAATGTGGGGCATGGATCAAACTGGAGAATATGGATCGATATCAATTTTTTTGGAATGGAGGGGAAGGTACCAACTGTAAAGCGGAGCTATTCACATTATGGAGTGGTCTATGGGTTGCATATAATTTAGGCATACATTCTGCAAATATATATGGGGATGCAAAATCTATCATAGATGGCATAGGAGGCAAATCAATTTTTAATCCATTGGGGTTTCAGGGATGGATTTCTTGTTTAAATCATATGCTATAGGTACTCAATAATCCACCTTTGAGACATACATACAAAGAAAACAACACCAGGGCTGATTTCCTATCTAAACGGGGTCTCCTTTCTCCCTTTGGCAATATTAACATTTCACGTTACAAAGGGGGGATTATGCACAACGAATTGGAAGTTCCTTGTCGTGACCCTCAACATTGACCGGCGTACATGACGGACAAGCCCCGGGACACCAGCAAGCGAGCGGGACAAGCGAGCTAGTTACATCACTGGTTATCATGTATGTTCTCTCTGCAAGCGATACTGTCTAGTTTTTGGTGTGGCTAGATTATCTTTACAGGTTTCCTGGATCATTCTAGTTATATCGATTATATGTATCTGCTTCACATATCCTTTTGTTATGACCTGTTATGTTTTTTTAGAGATGTGGTAATTGGCTAATGTGATTTCTAAATGGAAAAACTTCTCTGGTCATTAAGTGGATCTCCATGATGTCGTGGAATGGTAAATTGTAATAGACAATTATCTGCTCTGATTAAGCCATCCTATATGATGATGCTATCACAGATCATGTACTGATTATATATAATATAATACAAAAAAAATTTACCTGGAAAAAAAATCCTATCAGGGTATTACAAACCAGTTTTTATTTATTCAAACATATTAAAAAGTTCCGTAATTTGTAAATCTTATTGAGCAATTTTATTTTTCCCGAGAAAAAATTGAAATTTTCATTAGAGTTAACAAAAAGTTACATTGCATATGTCCCAGCATTCCATAAGTTCTTATCCCCACAAAGTGGAGCAAGAGAATCCACCATCCAACACCAAAGTGTAGGATTGTTGGCATAAAGCAAGAACACTCAAGGACCAAAAAGACAAAAATATCTGCTTAAATGGTAATGAGCATCGACCATGTGCTAGAAAAGCTCCAAAACGGGCCTCCCAACCCAGAGAAACACTAGACAATGACAACGATGGTAGCAACCATCCAAAACCCGGTCTTATAAAAGGCCGAGCAAAAATAAAATTAAGTCTTTACATATAGGTTCATGAGTTTAACAAATAAATACGCAACATCACATATAAGTTTAAAAGTATAAGATCAGGAGTATCCTATCCAAAGATATACAACCCCTCTAGAAGATATAGTGGTGTTGGAGAAAAAATAAAATACATAATGAGAATGAATAGCTGAAAAAGTGGGGGAATCACCTGTCAATATGGTCTGGTGTCCGACACATGGACCTCCAAACCATCCATCTCTTCAATCAGCCACGAGCCCTGAGCCTCTCTAAGACCGACTTTAGACAGGCCATCAGCCTGCTAGTTTACACATGGGAAATCTTATTGAATAATTGTCCCATGATTATTTACTTTTACTCTTTGGAAATAGTACACTTGGGAGAGAGTGTAAGCACAATTTTGCTAGGATGGTGAAAGTGTTTGTAATAAACTTTTCAAAAGAATATGATTTTAAAAATGTTTGAATAGTTTATATATATATATATATATATTCTTATGTATCATTAATAATTTTGGTAAATTAGTTATAATTTAGGGTTTTTTTTTTTTTCTTATACTAATTTTTTTATTATTTTTGAGCTAAAACTTTATATTCATTGAGAATACAGTCTTAAAAGAGTCACAAAGCAGACCTTAGGATCCACTGTCACCTTTTCACATCTTTTATAAGTAATTACAAAGAATCTAAATTTATTATATAGGTGTATACAATTTTGGATGATCTTTGTTGCATGGCAATAGGATATGTATCACCTTTATTCCCCGATCTTCTCATCTTTTATCAGTTATTACACCTCTAGATTTATTATAAGTGTATATAAGTGTATATAGTTCATCTTTTATAAGTGATTACAATTCTAGATTTATTATAAGTGTATGATATCTTTATTAAGAAAGAAAGGAAAGTTATTATTGTTTTAAGATATTGGAAAAAGTAAAACTAATAATGAAAGTTAAAGTGAGATTTCATTATAAAAAATATTGGTAAATTTATATATATTAACCATATATAAAAAAAAAAATTACTGATCTAAATATGCCATAACATGCACGAAAATATTAATAGTGCATGGAATGACTAGATTCACATATATTAATGACATACACAAAAGTATACTAACCAAGATATGCCACAATACCAATAAATTCCAAGTAAAGTAGAAAAAACATTAACTACACAAAAAAAATCCACTCACCAAAATATGCCATAATATAGGTAAATTTCAAGTAAATTTCAGGTAAATTTCAAGTGAAGTAGAAAAACATTAGTTAATTGAAACAAAAAGATATGAAAATATCAATAGTGCCTAGAATAACTTCGATTCAATAGAAATTTGACAACTAAATTATGATAAATTTTCTCATTATTTAAAAATATAATATAGTTTACATAATATTTATTTTCAAAAATTTAAAAATAAGAAAAATAAAAAGTGTTTTATATAATAATTATTTATTTTAAAAAATTAATTGAAATTTTTATAATTTTTGTTTTTAAAAATTAAAAAATAATAATAATAATCTCATAACTTAACAAAAATTAATTTCAATCTATTTCTCATCTAGTTATTTGTGTTTTTGTATTTTGATTTTATTTTATTTTAATTTTATTAAAAAATTAAAACTTTATATAATAATAACATTAATTAATTAATTAATTAATGATATATATATATATATATATATATATATATAATAATAACATTAATTAATTAATTAATTAATTAATGATATATATATATATAATAACAAATATATTGACCACGAATCCAGTAGAGAGCTATCTTTAATATTACTATATTTTTAACAATAAATATTCGTTTGAAGTCACAAATATGTTTTGGGATCCGCCATATCTATGGATGCATTCTGAATACTAAAGATCATGGAGTGGAATAATCTCCATATTCAAGTAATATCGTTTAGTGGATTAATTTCTGTATTCAAGTATAATTGAGGATTACACTTACCTGGTTAATTTACCTTTTAGTATATTTAGTACAATAATGCAAAGTTTACATATGATGTTTCACAACAATGTGTAAAGGTCGTGTACTTTTTTATTTCATAATCTATATTATCTATATATATATGACATGTTTACAACCATTATTAATGGTGTGCCTTTTTTCTTTGTTGGAGTATATATAAGGAGGAGATTATAAAAATTTGATAGCATTTTTTTAATCAGTGTTTTTTATGTAGTGTGAAGGTTTTTTATACAAAATTTTATAGATAGATATTATTTATTTTTTAATATAATATATTATTTTTTTAAAGTTAGGAAATCACTGACAGTGTGACAGGAGAGGGAGGGATATTATTGAATCTTGATAGAAACATAATGGATAAATTTATGTGATGCTTTGGCAAAAAATCTAATAATGAGGTAGAAATGTATGAACTATTTCTGGGGGCATCTCTAGCCCAAGAACATGATATTAGAGACATTATCATTCTAGGAGACTCTTCCATAACTATCTGTTACTTGAGAACTAGTGCTCCTCCTAAATACAATGCCTTACATATTTTGTATCATCATATTAAAAGAATTATTCTCTCTTTAACTAGCTCTTCATTCTTTCATATTCTCAAAAAATTAAACTTGGAGGCATATGTCTTATGGACGAAGGCCAAACTGAAATCAATTGTTTGAGAGGCCATGTATTAATACCCTATGAAATATTTGTATATTCCCCTAACCACCACCATCCGCCCCCCCCCCCCCACCCCCCCCACCCTTCCTTGTCCCTCCCCTGTGAGCCCTTGTGCCCCATCCCACACCCTTCACTCCCCACTCTTCTTTATTAAATATATATATAAGAGATAATGCTAATCTCCCAAGATTTTTCAAGATGGTTCAATGTCAGAAGGGCGTGGCAGATGCAACCCTCACGCTCCATGAAAGAGTTCATGCCTTAATTCCATATGCGTGAAAGAGACATTCTCAAAATCTTAATATTATCGGTAGCTATTATTGCATCATCTTGGATTGCATCATGATGATTTCTCTGCCTCAGAGTACTAAAAACAATTATGATGAAATGAAAGTCTGGCTACAACTCCCATGGGGTGATTGGAATAAATTTGACTAGGGAGGCTTCGATTCATCCATAATTTGCAAGCAAAGATTTTCCAGCACACAAAAATTCTAGTGGATTATTAAGTAAGTCTCCCCTGTTTCAAGGCTAGTGTTTGGGTGTTGGAAAAATTGGAAGCTTCGTGATGAACTTCAAGTAATTCAGTGCACTGCCTCCTTCAGTGGGAACATTGTGTGGGTGAAACACATTGTAGTTGGGTGCTCTGGCGCTTTGGCCTTTCATGGTCTAAGGTAATATTTCCCATTCCCATAATCTTTGGTTCCACGAGAAATTCCTTTTGAATTGAAAAGTTCTATGTTTTGGGCCTCTTATCTGCTCTCATTCTCGTTTCCAATTTGGTGGTGGTTCGCTTCCTCTGTTTGAATCCTATTAATATAAGGTTCCTTTCCAATTTTTTTTGTGTGACTTGGTGGCTATGTTGGAATCTCCCAGTTTTTTAGCCCTCTCCTAGTTTCTCTTGGCTCTCTACCTTCAGTCGCTCTGAATTATCTAATATCTTTGCTCCACATCTACAAAATTCTGACCCTTTAATGGAATCACACTTCTTAGCCTCCACAGTGTACAACCACTAACAAGAGCACGATGTAATTAATTTAGAAATATATGATTTACATGTAATGATGTATCAACAACAGGGTTCTGAATGCAATTTGATGGATATAATTGTGAATCTACAACAATGAATCTTTCGTTTAAAAGATGAGGTGGATGCAAAGAAAGGTATTCTGATTGGTCCAGCTACAGGTTGTCCATCCAGTCAATGAACCCACTGAGCTAGCTCACAATGACCTTGATAGGCCAGCATATCCTCCAGTTAATCCATAATTGTAATGTTTATCTTCAAATGCCCATGTTTTTTGTTCTAATTTTGTTTCCTCTTCTCTTCCCAAAAAATAAGAGAACAAATAGAATTGGGGTTATTTGATGTAATCTTGGCATGTTTAATTAGGTACAATTTGGCATCCTAGATGTCTTTAAGAAATCTGGTTATCCAATTTTCCCTGGTATTTGTAGCGTCTGGGTATAGATTTAATGCAAATTAGTACTTATTTATGTTTAAAAAAAAGAGAGTTAGGAAACCACTTTATATTGGTTGACTAAAAATATTACATTCCTCTTTCTATCGATCTGCCACTAGGGAAACTAGACTAGTATCACAAGTATAGAGCTTTTGCCCAAATTACTAAATTAACAAGTATGACAAGTAAATATAATAAGAAAATTTTGATATTTCCTCTAGACATACCATATGTCGTATGTCTATAACTATCAAAACGACTGGATTTAATAGTAAATACTATAAAAATAAAGATCATCAACCTGAACATATGAACTTTAAGGAGAGTCAACACTTAATACCCATGGATTCTTATTCTCCTCTATTGAGGTTAGGAAGTCAAGATCTTGTATCTACTTTTCTATAAGAGCTAACACCTTCTTGTTCAATTTTTATACTTGTAGTTGAAAAGCATAAATACATAATAGGATTTCCTATTAAGACCAACTCATGTCCACCAACAACTTACCCACAATTGTCTTTATATGAAAATAGAGATTGATGGTTTGATGATAACTCTTCTAATAGCCATGGCTAGTTTCAGTATCTAGGACTCAGTGTCCTATATTTTCTTTAGTCTCGTCATCCCAAAGGAAACGCCTCTCTACTTGAGCCTTTATCTTACCGATATTGGGAGCCTTTTCGTGCTCCCAATGAATGAAAACTGAGTTTTAAACATTTTACTGGGTCCTTGTTCGAGGTTTCCTTCATCACCCATGAAACCCCCAATGACCTTGGTTTGTTACAAGATGGGTTTTCGTGATGAGTAAGCAGGTTAGAAGCAAAGATAGATGGTGTGTTCAGGGATGAGAGCACCATAGGATTTCCAATCTTGTTTCAGAATAGGGATATGTACAAAGGACGTTTAAAGGAGACCAACGGAAGTAATCAACCAACAGATTAAGGGAAAGAGTAGGTCAAATAAAAAAGTTACAAAGGCTAATTCACAAACTCAAAAATTGAAGGAAAATCCAACACAAAGAAGTGAGACAAAGGATACCAGATAAATCACCAATCTGAAAGCTAAGAATGCGATGGGTGAGCCCATATGACTCACTTCTTAATGCTCTTTAACCCAACATCCATATCCATTGTCATTTTTGTCAAGCAAGGTGGTGAGGGTGACTTGTAATGATGACCCAATCAATGAAGAAACAACATATACACAAACAATAACCTTCTTGAACTCCCTATTAATGCTATGAAGATATGCATGTTATAAGTGGTGCAATTTGGTAACCCCTATCCAAGGCTCAAAAAGGATGTGGGAGATGTAGAGTGGCATAAATTTGCCTTCTCGTGAGACATTTGCATGTAACGTGTGGCATAAATTTTCTTCTCATATGACACTTGTGTGACACACCATTTGAGAACTTTAAGAAAATCCTAAATTACAATTCACTTTTTATTTATTTATAATATTATACAGTTTTACATGCAAAAACTAAGTTGTTTATTAAATGGAAATAATAATAATATCTAAATAATTATTTTTTACTATTTTAATTCACTCATTTTAAAATTCTTATCTAAACATAGTGAAGTACTAAAATATATATTCATTCAAAATTACAAAAAACAATCATGTCCCATGCTTAAAAAAATGACAATTATGTTAATAATGTCCAAGCATAGAGTTATCAATTTGATTGATAGTAATTAATTTCGAAAGAAGAAATATTATTCTTTTGATTTTAATGTTAAATTTATTTTTTTGAGTTTTTTTACACTGTGGGAAAAACTTATTATAACTCAGTTGTCAAATGGGTAGTGAGAACAACCATCTATGGTTGGTAATGACGAATGCAGGCTCAGTGACTCGTCAGTGTTATTCAAGGAAAACCACGCCACTTAGACTAACCCGATGATGGTCCGTAAGGGGTAGGCTTTCACTCATGGCTTCTTCTCTAGATCTTGGGTCATTAACCTATTTCCTTACCTCATGAGGAAGACAAGCTCTTAACCAAGCAGAAATAGTTTTAGAGCATACTCCAAACCCTTTGATCTTTCATAAATATACCACTCATTATTTAGTTTTTGCATTTTTATTTAAAATATACATTTATATTTTAAATTAAAAATTATTTTTAACTTTAAATATTAATTAAAAATAGATGAAATAGTTATGTGTCATGTTACTTTATAAATCTATTATGGATTTCATTTTGAAAATCTATACCCTTAAAATTCAATCTTGACTTCTTACGAGGACGATTTAAATTAATAAGAATTTCTTATTTTCCGAGGAAAATTCAATCTTGACTTCTTACGAGGACGATTTAAATTAATAAGAATTTCTTATTTTCCGAGGAAAAATTTAAGTGTGCTTATTAGATCTATTTTTTTACGTAATTATTACTCTATGTAATGATAAACTTTGAGATTTATTTTAAATATAAATAAATAAATATTTTTGGAGGTCTATGTTGATTTTTTAATTATAGATTTATTTTATTATATTTAATTTTTTAATTTATGTAATTGTTATTGTATTTTTTTAAGTTAATTGTTTTTATTAATTCAAGGAAATTTTATATTGTGATGAGCATAGTTTCAAAACATTAATGGTATCATTCTTTTCATATTTATTGGCTAATAGATAGAGACTTAAAGACATAAACTTTAGCAAAAGAAAGCTAGAAGACCAAATACCGATTGCCGAGATGGACCAAAATTGTTCAAAATTAAGATACATCTCACAACCATCATTACGCAGCAATATTACTTAAAGTCGGGTCATCAAGGGGTGGTGAAATACTTCATGTATATGAGCCTCCATGCGTGTCATTCTCCCTTAAAAGTTGTCCAAGTACTCCTAGAGTCATTTCTGACCTCTGGGAAAGGAGATTAACCAATCTAGTATATGCCACTAGTTATGCTAGATTTCATTCAAAAAACCAATGACCTCGTTATGGTCATTAGGGAAATATTGAGTCATTTGTTATACTTATGTTGTCACTTGAATAATTTGAGCTTCTAGGGAATCGAAGGGTGGCAGCAAGTCCACACACCTAAGGAAATAAATGTGTTGTTGCTCTATCTCCTCCCCATCATCATGCTGGTCCTCATGATGCACCACCCATGTCCATGGGGTATGCCACTCTCTCAGATCGACCTCACTAAAAAAGCATAGGCCTTTTAGCGGGAGCTTCACTTGGCCCACACACCTCTGCTGACTAAATCCCCAACTGCTTGTACAGGTGAACCACCCCCAAATCCAAAAGTCTCCAACCACTGACACACCCGAGCCCCATTCCAAAGACCCACTATCCTTACTTTCCCAACCACTCAAATTATGTCCCTCACAGGAAAAGAGATGATCAACCACCAGCACCATTCTGTGTGGTCATCCCACCATCAATAAAACCACCTCCCACTCACTCGCCCATAGGCTCTCTAGCCACGTCAATTGCTTCTAATTGTAGCCATGAGGATAAGGATACCTCCTACTACCAACATGTTGCCATCATTCCCTTTCGTTTATAGAAGACCACCACCATACAAATCACACACCACCCTGGGGATTTTAACTCTCCAATTTGCCACGTGTTGACCAACCTAGCTTGACCCCATGACTCCCTACACTTCCAACACTTCTCTCCAGGAACATAGAACGACAAAAAACAAGATATAAAAACATATCAACTAGAAATCGAGGCAAGTGAAACCAAGTGAAATGTGTGACCACTGAACAAAGGCCTCTAGGACAAAAAATTGGTCGTAGAGACTCATGTACCCAAACCAAAGCCTATATCAGGGCCCAATCCAGAAACAACAGACCAATTACTGAAACCAACAATGAGTAGACTAAACGACATTAACTCTGTGAAAGTGGGGGATGTTGTTTCGATACCCAAGAATACGACGAACCCAGCTTCGTGAACCACCACACACCTCACCAATGTGTAATTATCCATGTTTGCAGGAACCCACCTTGATCCATGGTCCCATATGCCAATTCTATGTTACCATCGTAGCTGACACAACACTAACCTTCCCCTAGACATTTCTCGCATTGATCAACACCAAGCCAAGGGCAAGTAATGACATAACTCGTAAGCCTCCCTTCGCACTTGGAAAGACTATCCCTCATTTCCCAACACCTACAAATGAGTTCTACATCCAATCTCAAACCCATTATACTCAAGACCTTCTCTAGAATATTTTCCCACAAAGCGGCAGGCGAAGCTTGCTAAACATGTTTCATATTCACGATGATGTGTGGTGTTTGCATTAACACCTATGTCCTGAGCTTCCGTTTGACCATATGCCACCCCATTAGGGAAATTGTTCTTGTATTAAATATAACATTGCATATATATTTTAAATTTAAATTATATATAAAAAAATTAATTATTTTCAATTCTTAATTGTATATTTATCATAACATTTATTTTATCAAACTATTAATATGAATTAAATCTATGAATTGTAAGCCTTTTACAAAATTGTGTTCTTTAAGAAAAAACATTTATATAAAAGTGTAAACCTTTTCAAGTATTTTCTCCTTTAAAAGGATGCACTTAATAACATTTTTGTTATGATCATGAATTTATGTTTGTTAATATATCACACAATGAACAACAAAAAAATCTAATTTATTTGTATATTTTGATCTAATAAGAAGATAAACACATTTTTGGTGTACAAATATTTTCTACTCTCTCATTTCTTTACATGGCATTAGAGTAGAATTAGGCTTTACTGTCACACAGGAGAGCCCATAAGTATGGAAGTGTGTAATAATAATATGTTATAGATGTATATTAACATATAAAAGTATAGTAGATCATGTTGTTACACGATTATTTTTTTATTCATTGTTTGATGTAATTCACCATTGGATGTTTCCTGCATAGTTGTAGTTTCAAAAGGAAAGAGGAATCCTTCTTTGGCTTTCATTGAGGACGTGCATAGAAGAGAGCTATAGTTTCCTTTCGAAATAAATCTACCATTGGAGAGAACGTTGAGTGCTTCATGTAGGAAGGATCCATCATTCCTTTGTTGAAGTTGTAGTGGCCTAGAGTGCAGTATATTGTAAAGTCAATTTGATTATGAAAAGTTGAAGTGTATAGTTTTATGAAGCTATACAAGGAAATAAATGGAGAAGGTGACAACATGGCTATACAAGTGACTTGAATAAACACTCTTTGAATCAATCCATTTATTTTTTCTTTGGCCCTCACAGTGAAAAGTTTTGCATGAAGGCTATAGGTATATGTAGGAGTGGCATCCACCATTTGAGTACACTGCAATGTGTAAACTTTGTTATAAACCAACATAAATTCATCTTAAGCATGATGATATCATGCAACGAAAGGAATCAAATCTCTTCAGGTGAAAATCTATTTTAGAGTAAAATTTGAAGGAAAAAAAAATTCCCCCATTCTTGATAGATCCCAATGAATGTGCTCTCTCTCTCTCTCTCGCTACATTTTTTTTTTTGCAAGCAAGAATAATAACTTAATATTACCAAAAATGATTTAAATAAATTACAAGTTGGGATGAGATAGAGAAGCTTGTGTTTAGACGAGGAATTATTTGCAAAATTTCTATTATACATAAAACTTGTCTAAGGCCTATCTGCCAATAAATGGGAAACCAGATGATCCTTTGGAAAAATCATATGATAGTTTAATTTATTTAAAAAAAGAGGCAATACAAATGTCATAATTTCTATATTTACTGGAAAAAGTGAAATAACTATGAAAAGTAGAAGAAGACAAAGACATATAAAGCCTAATGAGGGACTTGGTCATTCTGGTTGCTTGGCGCTAAAACTTCTTGAGGATGGTTGTGTTGGGATTTGACCTTAATTTCTTGAGCCAACATGTCTATATAGGTGAATGGATCATCATATCCTTTTGACATCGAGGGAGAATGCTCTCATTCAATCACAACACTATAAATTCAATGGATAGATTCAACGAGGATTGTATGACTGTCTTTTTTTGTCTTAGGGCTCTTGAAAGATGGAAAAATTCTAAAATCCTCCTGTCCCTTATTCTTTTCCTAAATCACTGGAGGGCCAAGGTTGGAAGAAATGACCGTATAATGACAAGATTCCATGGAAGTTAAGATTTCCTTGGAGATGGTGGATGTTTGAGTTAGAGGGATGGGAGGAAACTCTAATTCAGTTGATCTAGAGATATTTCACATAGAGAGGTGCATGTTGTTAATATTGGCGTTGATCTCCACCATTATGTTCTCTACTCCTTTAAATTCTTCCATGTTTTAGAGTTGGCGAGCTAATGGATTTCTCACTACCCAATATTCGTTGCCTAAACATTTTCACTCCTCCTCCTCCATTGCAGCAAGTAGATGACGAATGTGGGGCAGAATGTCTAATTCAAATAACTCCTCCTTTTGGCCAAGTCAAGGAGGAAGGGGTACTTTTCCTCACCCTCTGGAACCATGTCTAAATCTGCCACAATCACAAAATGTTATTGCATGCTTGGTACAATGGAACCTGGTAGTTCTTAAAGCAAGTATGCCCCCCCCCCTCTTCTGAACCTAACGCCTACAACGGAGAATGACGAAGGGAATGAGGGAGAAATCGATTTAGTTGGAGGAATGCCATGATTGTGTATGTAAGGTGGATCTCATGCTAGATTCGAAGGGAATTTTCTGGACACCATGGAATCACTACATGTGAGCTAAATTTACGGTTATCATACGATCTCTGATAGGGAATAATGTTCGAGTGTACCCCCCAGACATCCTCATGCTCCAAGAGACTAAAATTGAAGGGCACACCCTTCTCGACATCAGCAAGTCAAAGTGGAAGAAAAATGCTGGAAAAGCAATAAGTTCAAGGGGTTCCTTAGGTGGAATAGCTACTCTCAGTTTGAAGATCACTTCCATTTGCACAAATTCCACGAGACCCGCCACTAGATCTTCACCGAGCTAAAACATCATACAAGTAAATTGACCTTTTCCCAATTCAATCTATATGTCCTTGTTCTATATGTTGAAAAGAGAGAATTTTGGAACTCACTCTCTACCTTCTTAGAGCTCCATTCACCCCCAATAACATCATTCTAGCTAGAGACCTAAACATAGTGTTGAAACCAAAATAAAGGAGAGGTGGAAACAACACCAGGGACCAAATGCTACCCTTGGTGGAGGACCTCATCCAGCAATGGGACCACCTTTACTTCAACCAAGTGAGAGGTATATACACTTGATAGGTATCTGCCTGCCTGGATAGGTTCTTAGTTCAAGGCACATTACTGATGAAAAAGAAGTTAATCTCCACAAAAATTCTTCCCAAACTAACCTCGGAGCACAAGCCCATTCAACTACTTTTGGAAGAAGAAGAAAACCTAGGCCCAATACATTTCTGGTTCAGTCCTCTTTGGATTCAAAGAGAAGGGTTCTTTGACACTGTCCGAGCAGCCTGGGCCAAATCAGTCACTGGCTCCCCAAGCTATGTGTGGGAGCAGAAAATAAAGGCCAACAAGCAAGCCCTAAAAAACTGGATAATAAAACCCACCAAAACCCCGACCAACCAGAGAATATAAATGGTCCAGTCATTGGAGACCCTGCAATTGGAAAAGGAGGGAAAAAACATCACCTATGAGGAGATTTAGAAGGAGATGCAAGCCCAAAGAAACTCCTACTGCTCCTTCCACATGGAAGAAGAGTACTGGAGAATAAAATCCCATAGACTATGGCTCAAGGCAGGGGATCGGAATACCTCCTTCCATCATCAATATAGAGCTCACCTTTTCCGCAATCACATCACGAAAATGACAACAACTGAGGGAAAGGTTTGCAAAGGGTTTGATCAAATAAAATTCGCAGTAGATAGTCATTTCAAAAACCTTTACGACCCAAGGATAAATGGTAGTGATGAGGACATGAAAGAATTCCTCTCCGTTTATAGGAAGAAACATCTGGCCAACAGTAGGGGATCTCCCCGGTAAAAAGTCCCAACTAGACTCTAGGCCGTTTGTGATGGGGATCCCGTCCGGTGTGTGGGCCTAGCTACCGCTGAATATACCTCTTCTCGGATGGAGTATGAGCTCTGCAAACTGGTGAATACATAGTTTCTTGAATTATACGAAATAAATGGTTGATGAGTCCTCCTATAAATGAAACATTATGAATAGAAAAGTGAGTTTCGAAGGATGCAGCCAAAGGAAATGTTGTTAGCAACACATCATTAGGGTCATGCTCATAAAAGCTGCTTGACCACAAAAGAAGCAGTTCTTTATGGTTGAAACACCCTTCAATTCCTTAAGCGTTTTCCAAAAGATGAAGTGACATTAATAATGGAGTCATTAAACATCTCTTAATTAAATATCCTTATATAATTAACACATCAAGTAAGCTTTGAAGTATAAATGACATATGAGCAGAAAAATGCAGAATAATTAATTATAAAAGATAACAAATACATAAGACACAATATTCATAAAGTTGTCACACATAAGTCTTCATCTGATCCAGTAGTGGAATCAAAACATTCACTTATATTCATTCACGGAAATATTCATTTTATGTTATACAATTATCTCTACTCCATTTGGAGTCCTGAAAAAATATGCTTTACAATGTCCCCGGAGGGAGTACTTATAGGGAAAAATTGACCCTTGGGTGGCCCTGACCTTTCAACTTCCCAACTGTTGTCATGGTTTGCGACCTAGGAGGCATCTGCAACTTGCGACTTGGCCCTGAATGTGACCTATGACCTGCAACCTATTGCCTATTGCAACCTGCGACCTATGCCATTTCTTTTGTCAAGGGAGAAATTGTGTGATGGAGAGGTCTGGGACGTCTACCTGCTACTGATCCTTGAGGTACTTCTGCCAAACCTGATAGTCTGCAGCTATTGGGGTGACATGGGGAGTGTCTTCTCTTAACCTATGAAAACATTCAAGAGCATCCGGGACCAAAGTGTGCCTCTTTACTGATGTTTTATTGGACAGGGAGGCCAATTTGGTGTAGATCCAGACTGGTGTGATGATGAATTGGATAATTTTTTTATGTGATGCTAGAAGGTCCTGGGAAGTTTTTTCTTGCCTCATTGGTTGCAAGAATGCTTGAATGTATTAGGTCACCTCTTCCCTTGTTTTCTCAGTGTCCAATGCTCCCAGGGAAGGGATATGATGTATCTCATCCATTGAATCGATGCCATTGATCAAGTCTTCATAAGCGTACATCACCCTCTCCACATCCTTTACCAGTTTATCCTTGGATTGAATCTTCATTCGAATCTGGACATTGTCATTCTGAGTACAAATCCAATCCTTCCTTGGTAGGGTGTCAGGAGCCTGTGTATAAACGTTTGACCATTCTAGCATGTTGTCCAGGGAGGTGGAGGCCTCCTTCAGCTGTGCAGTTCTTCTTTTGGTTTCTTCTTGTGATTTTAGCAGCGGTGCGACTCTCTTCTTTATCATGAACATCTCCTCATACACTTGCTTCATGGTAGCTTCCAAAGTAACCAAATCCCTTTGAATGGTGATTGTTAATTTGTTGGCCCAGGCAGATGTGAAATGAAGGCTTTGTATTTCTTCTTCCAGCATCTTTTATTCTTGTTCGGACTGAGCTACCTTATGCTCAGAAGCATGGAGCTTTTTTTGTAAGGAAAGAATCTCTCTGCTCATCCTGCTGACATTTTCTTCTGTGGCTTCCACAAAGGTGGTCCCTGCTGATGCGATCATGATCAGATTAGTCTCGGTATCTAGGACTATATTCTTTTTTGTAGTAACTGCGAGGGGTGCAGCTAGGTTCTGCGCAAGGAATTTTCTTTTCTCTTGCCTGATCTTGTGCATGAACTGGTCGTACGTCAGCCTTGTCAGATCTACAGTCTCATCTTCCTGTTCCCCTGAGGTGCCAAATTCTGAGAGGGGAAAATGCACACTCGTCATGGGGGTTGTTTAATGAACATCAATGTGAGGCAGCTCTGTTTGTTCCCTTATCTCTGGGGGAAGTGTCTTGCTTCCCCTTGCTTCTTTGGAAGAGTTTTCCTATGATTTTTGGCCTTCTTCCTCCTTCCTTCTCTTCTCAACCTCTGATTTATCATATTCCTCTTTTAACTTGCGCTCGGCCTCCTTCTTTCATTCTTCCTCTTCCTTCTTCTTACGCTCTTCTTCCTTTGTTTTCCTATGGGATTCTTCTGCTTACTTTTTCTTTTGTTCCTCCCTTAGTTGTTTCTTTCGTTGCTCCTCAATTTGCTTCTTTTGTTTGTCTTCCTCTTGCTATCGTGCTGGGGAATCTTTGGTTATTTTTAGTTCCTCTTCCTTTGCCTTCTCCTCAGCTTCTTTTTGTGCCTTAGCCTCTATGTCTCTCTTTTCTTGTTGCTCTTTAGAGAGACTACTACCCGTATCAGTCCTTGGCTTCTTGTCTTTGGAAGATGAGGCTCCTCCTAGTGTGTCGGACCTTTCCTCAATAGTTTGATCGTCTTGCCCTCCTTAATCATTTGATTCTTTGGGCGCGGCTGCCCTGTCCTTGTTGTACCAGTTCCTGGCTTACTCTTCGACAGGGCATTTCCGTGTATTGGTATTTACAATTGAATTTGGCACATTTGCAATGCATGGGGATGATCCTTTCAGGATCATATGATTTGTGGGTGAAGGTCACAAAATGGAAACCCTTGATTTCTTCCGCCTCTTCTTCTACTTCTTTGAAATATTTAACTGTATAGGCACCGATAGTAAGCAGGAGGGTAGGCCAAGGTTTCTTCTTATCCTTGCTGAGGACCTTGGAAAACTCGCTCGTCATCTGGTAGCACACTTCTTGTAAGAACAGTTTTGTTGGGTATGTGTTATATTATTTCCATGAATAGTCACGCGCGGGGGGCTCACAAGGGGGGGCGACAGCCCCCCCTGTACATTGCGTTGGGCGTGGCATGAGGGTCATAGGGGGGGGGGGCACCCACCCATGGTTTTGTGCATGGGTTTGCACATGGTTTTGGGGCATGATGGTTTTCGGCCCCTAGTATTTTTTAGATCTGCTCAAGGGAACTACGGTTATGTTCTAATCCAGGGTTAATGGATTAGGTTTTATGTATGCTTCGGCATGTATATATATGTGTTATAACACTAAAAGGAATATAATGAAAAATCATGCTAGTCGTCTTGATTTGGGATCTAGGGGAAAATATCTGTGTATATTTGTTTTATGTTGTATGCTCTCACTATTGTTTATTTTCTGTTTTTAAGATTCGTTTGCAGATAATTTATGTACAGGGTTAAAACCTACATTTGGTATCAGAGTTGTTTCAGCTTCAAGGGGACGCCTTTGCTGCTGAGGGGTTTTTTTCTCGGGCCTGTGGTAGACCTTGTTCAGTGGGAGATCTATGGGATCGATTCTTGTGGTGAAAGAAGATGGCGAGCGGCAGAAAGATAGAGATCGAGAAATTTAATGGTCAAATTTTTGAGTTGTGGAAGCTCAAGATGGAGGATCTGCTGGTGGATAAAGACCAATGGATCATGGTAGATCTAGGCACTAAACCAAATACAATGTAAGATGAAGACTGGAAGAAGCTGGATCGGAAGGCAAAGAGCACAATACAGTTTTGTGTCTCAGATTTAGTATTGTTGAATGTATCTGGGGAAGCTACGGTGAAGACCTTGTGGGAAAATATAGGGACTTTGTACCAATCTAAGTCTCTGGTGAATAAATTGTTCCTATGGAAAAAGCTGTATAACTCGAGGATGAAGGATGAAGACTCGGTGACAGAGCATCTAAACGCCTTCAATACTGTGTTAAGTCAGTTGTCATCTGTTGATATTAAAATCTTAGATGAAGATAAGTGCATTCGTTTTTTGTGTTCTGTACCAAACTCGTGGGATAGTCTGGTTATTGCAATAGGTAGCAATACAACTACCTTGAATTTTGATGACATTGTCTCAGCCTTATTGTCGGAGGAAATGAGACGCAGAAATATGGAGGGTCAAAATGGAGATGCCTTATCTGTACGAGGAAGGTCCTAGAATAGAAACAAGGATAAGGTTTCGAGTGGGAGATCTAAATATAGATGGATATTTAAATCTCCTAGAAATTTGGTAAAGGTGTGCTGGAAATGCAGAAAGGAAGAGCACTACAAAAAGGATTGCAGATCTAAAGCTCCTGAGAAAGGAAAGGGTTCTAATGATGCTCCTTCCGCAGAGGCAGAAACCACCTTGGATGAAGGTGGGGATGTGTATTTGGATTCTTCTTCAAATACACATGTAGATCATGATTGATGGTTGATTGACTCAGGTGCATCCTTTCACTTCACTCCCCATAGGGAGTGGTTCTACGAGTATGAGAAATATGATGGCAGTGATGTCTTCCTAGGGGATGATAGGAAGGGCAGAATCGTCAAACGTGGAAAATTCAAGCTTAAGCTGCAAGGTGGAAGGATTAGAACACTTCCTGGTGTTCTGCACATTCTTGCATTGGCCGAAATCTGATTTCTGTAAGCAAGATGGATGATGCAGGTATAAAAACAGTGTTCGAGAAAGATACCAATAAGATGGTTCGGGGATCACTGGTATTAATGCGGGGAGTTCAAATTGGAACTCTATACAAGCTTCAGGTCAGCACTGTTATTGATGGGTACAACAGTTTTGTGGTTCCTGAAAGTGGAGCGAAAAGCCTAGCAGTCTCTGGAGAAAATACCATGCTATGGCATCAAAGGCTTGGAAATATTGGAGAGAAGGGCCTTTAGATACTGCATGGAAATGGTATGGTAGAAGGTATGTCTAATAGCTCTCTGTATTTCGATTTTTGTGAAAATTGTGTATATGGGAAGCAGAATCGGGTGAGTTTTCCTTCTGGTGCTAAGAGGGCGAACAAGATATTAGAGCTTGTGCACAGTGATGTGTTTGGACTTGTGTCGGTTCCATCACTGGGTAAGTCTGTGTACTATGTTTCATTCATAGATGACTTCTCAAGGAATACATGGATATATTTCTTAAGGAAGAAATATGAAGTCTTTGATAGATTTAAACAATTTAAGGCTCTGGTGGAAAACCAGACAGAGAAGAAGATAAAGGTGTTGAGGACAGATAATGGTGGGAAGTTCTGTAAGAAGGAATTTGAAGAGTTCTGTAAGAAGTGTGGTATAGCATGGCAGAAGACTGCTCCATAGACACCTCAGCAAAATGGAGTTGTATAAAGAATGAACATAACGCTGATGGAAAAGGCAAGAAGAATGCTTAGTTGTACCAGGTTAGGACACGAATTCTGGGCAAAGTCAATGGAGACTGCATGTTACTTGGTTAATAGATCACCTTCATCAGCGTTGGAGGATAAGACTCCACATGAGGTATGGACTAGTAAGAAACTCTGTCTTTAACATCTGAGGGTGTTTGGATGTGATTCATATGTACATGTTCCAAAAGAGAAAAGGACCAAGTTGGATAATAAATCTGAAATGTGCATATTTATTGGGTATAAGGATGGTTTAAAGGGTTACAAGCTTTGGAACCCGGAAACAAGGAAGGTTGTGTACAGCCAAGATGTGGTGTTTAGAGAGGTGAAAGATGTTGTTAAACATGAAGTCCTACCAAAGGAACCTGAGAAGATAGAGTTTGAGCTAAAGGAGGATGAATCAGACTCTACAACAGAAGAAGACTCAGAAGAGGAAGAGCCACAAACTCCAGTTGTGAGAAGATCAATTCAAGAAGGAAGACAACCAGAAAGGTATAGTCCATCTACTTTCTATTCAAATTTTGCTTTAACTATAACTGATGATGATCCCAGAACCTTCAGGGAGGCAGTAGATTCACAGGATGGAAAACTCTGGAAGGAGGCCATGGTTGATGAAATGGCATCCTTGCATAAAAATGAGGCATGGGATCTGGTGGAGTTGCCGGCTAGAAGGAATCCCATCGAGAGAAAATGGGTGTTTAAGAAGAAGATGAATGTAGAAGGCAAGGTGGAGAAATACAAAGCTCGGTTGGTAGCAAAAGGTTATTCCCAGGTGTCGGGAATTAATTTTGGTGATATTTTTTCTCCTATTGCCAAAGTTACTTCTATTAGATTACTTTTTCCTGTTGCTGCTGCATTTTATTTTGAGGTAGAACAGATGGATGTGAAGACAACATTTCCTCACTGGGATCTCAAAGATGAGATCTACATGAAACAACTTGAAGGCTTTATGGTGAAGGGGAAGAAAGAACTAGTATGCAGGTTAAAGAAGTCTCTGTATGGGTTAAAACAATCACCAAGGATGTGGTATCAGAAATTTGATACCTATATATGGGGACTTAGCTTCACCAGAAGCAAGGAGGATCACTGTGTTTATTTTAAATTAATTGGTGACCGTGTTATTTATTTGGTCTTGTATGTGGATGATATGTTGTTGATTGGAAATGACAAAGAAATTATCAAAGATTTGAAGACCCAACTGTTCTCCAAATTCGACATGAAGGATCTTGGTGCTGCAAACTATATTTTGGGCATGGAAATTAAGAGAGATTGGGAAAAGAGGAAGCTCTGGTTAAACCAGAGGAAGTATGTCGAGACTATATTGCAGAGGTTCAATATGCAGGATAGTAAACCGGTGAATGTTCCTATTCCTGTAGGTGTAAAGCTATCTGCTGAACAGTGTCCCAAGACACAAGAATAAGAGGAGGATATGTCCCATGTTCCATATGCAAGTGTTGTGGGTAGCCTGATGTATGCAATGGTCTATACTAGACTAGACATTGCACATGCAGGGGGAGTATTGAGCAGGTTTATGTCAAACCTATGGAAGGAGCATTGGATAGCAGTGAAGCGAGTTTTCAGATATTTGTGTGGCACTAGTGATTATGGCTTGTGCTACCAAGGAAGACTAGGATTGGAAAGAGTATTGGACATTCATGGTTTTTTTGATGCAGACTGGGTTGGAGATCTGGACTAAAGAAGATCTACAAGTGTTGTCATATATTTGAGGTGCACATGATGAGTAAACATGCATTCGTAGTAGGTTTTTTCAACTATAGAGGAGGTATTACATACAGCCTACCTATGCAAGCATGGGAAGTAGTTTTCAGAGAGATTGTTCATGCAGTTGGTGTATGTTATAAGGATAGATCATGGACAGCCAAAGTGCACCAAGAACCCTGCTTATCAGTCAAAGACAAAGCACATCGATGTTCAATATCACTTTGTGAGAGATATGGTTGAGGGTAAAAGGGTGTTGATGGTAAAGGTGGACACCTTGAAGAATGTTGCAGATACATTGATGAAGTCTATGAGCACTCAGAAGTTATCTTGGTGTAGAGAAACAATGGGTGTTGCAAAGTTGGGCTAATGACTAAGATCTCCTGTGGCCCCCTGCGGAAAGAAAACAACAAGCAGGAGAATGTTGGGTATGTGTTATATTCTTTCCACGACTAGTCAAGTGCGAGGGGGTCACAGGGCGGCAACATCCCCCCCTATACGTTGCGTCGGGCACGGCAGGGGGGTCACAAGGGGGGTGGAAGCCCCCCCTGTTAGGGTTCCAGACAACGCCCCAGGAACAAAATTTTGAACCTTATTTTCCGATGGGCAGATCCGCCCATGGTTTTTTGCATGGGTTTGCACATGGTTTTTGGGCATGATGGTTTTCAACCCCTGGTATTTTGTAGATCCGGTCAAGGGAACTACAGTTATGTTCTAATCCAGGGTTAATGGATTGGGGTTTATGTATGCTTCGACATGTATATATATGTGTTGTAAAACTAAAAGGAATATAATGAAAAATTAAGCTAGTCGTCCTGATTTGGGATCCAGGGGAAAATATTTTTGTATATTTGTTTTATGTTTTATGCTCTCGCTATTATTTATTTTCTGTTTTTAAGATTCGTTTGTAGATAATTTCTGTATAGGGTTAAAACCTACAATTTTATCGGTGACAAATTGGGGCAACGCCTGAGGTGCCTTGAATGACCTAAAAACCCTTATAAAAGAACTTTCTACAATAGGAAACTAGTTGGCCACTTGGTTTATTGTTTCCATGGCTCGCCTGGACATGCACGAGGCGTCCTTGCCGAACATATTTTTGTAGAGTGCAGGAATCAAATTGTGTGAGATTGACTCTATACCTTGCTTGTACTTGGAAGCCCGAAACACCTTTAAGTATTTGTGGATTGGTCCATCGTGCTTCACATCCCAGATATGTGGCCATCCTTAAAACTGACATCTTGTGAATATTGCATCCAACAGGTAGGAAGCCACATAAAATTCAAATTCGAACCCTTCTTTAGGCACCAGCACTGCTGATATGTTCAATCTAAAGGCTACTACTATTAGGTTGGACCAGTTGAACCAGGTGCCATATGTAGTGATAGCGTATATGAGAGGAACCCAAGTCCCATTGAAGGTATTGGCATCTGGTCGGATGTCCATCCTACACATCATTGCTCCCACAAACTTGCAGACTTTCCTAAGGCCCTCTATTTTATATTCCTGATCCTTTTTAACCTTGAATTTATCGGGATCCTTCCACTATTCCATGAAGGTATCTGGTATGGGTACTTCATGAGTGGCTACCCAATCAGCATTGAAATATTTTTCTCGGGTAGGGAGTACGTAATATACTTCTACATCTTGCCCCTTCAGAGTAGCAAATGTCTTCCCCAAGTGCTTGCGAATGACCCAAATCCTAGAGTTGACCTTCTATAGGATCCATTCAATAACCTATGCACATGGAAATATTGATGGATGGGCGCCTGCATAGTGGAGTTTGGACCTCTTGACCTGAATGTACACTTGTTGTTCTAGGAGATCTTCTGGAAACTTAGGCTTTGTGAACTCCTGATATACCTGGTACCAACTCATCTTGTCCCCTTTCTCGAACACACAGGCGGTGTCTCCATAGATAGGGGGTGGGGAAGGGGTCATGCCTTCTTCTAAGATTTATACTTCTGGACTCTTGTTTCTCTTTCGAACTGCCGGAGGCCCCATATCTCTAGAGGCCGAAGAGATGGAAACACACTCGAGCTCGGCTTTGATGTTCCCTGGCATATTCATAAAAAAATCCCACGATAAGACGGACGACATACTTATAAGTATGTTAAGACCGATGAAACTTCCAAATGACTGCTCAGGTAAGGTTGTTGCGACCCCTGCCAACTATTATCTGAATAAATGGCTAGACTTGCGACTTAGCGACCTTGCGACTAGGTCGCAAGGTTTCAAGGTCGCACCGACGTGAACTCTCAGGGAATGATGACTCTATGACTTGGTGACTTGTGACTAGGTCGCAAGGTCACTGGGTCACGCCAGAGTAAACTCTTACAGAACTGCGAATTTACGACTTGCGACCAGTTCGCTAGGTCGCAAGGTCACAGGTCAGTAGATAATTGGTGATTAGCGACTTAGCAACTCAGTGACCAAGTCGCTGGGTCGCAAGGTCGCTTAGTCATGGGGTCACGGAGTCGCCCTAGGGATTTTTTGAGGGGTTTTCACTGCGATTGTGACTCGTGGGGAATGAATGGTGAAGAGGGTAAAATATTGAAGTAGAATGGACAAATCTGGGCCTTAAGGCCTCCCTAGGTGACTAAGAAGGGTGCTTGAGACAGACTGGGGGAGGGTGAGGTTTTCAGAGAGGGAAGCAGAGGGATATAAGCCAAGAGGGAAGGTGAAAACATTAACCAGAGAGCTATTTGGGGAGCTTAAATGAAACTAAAGCAGCGATTAATAGGCCAAAGGCAGGGGCATGTGAGGAAACAATAGGAGGATTAGGAAACTTACCTGGGAGAAATTGCACTCCATATAGCTTGTCAGAGGCGTTACTTTCTTTGTCGCACAGGTCGAATGCGACCTACGTGACCCTTTTACTTATAAATAGGTCACACGTGTGTTCATTAATGGAGGTCGTAAAGTCGCAAATCAGGGTTGGTTAAGGGATATGCAACCTTGCGACTTCACGACCTAGGGGTCGCAAGGTCACTAGGTCGCTAGGTTGCATGGTCGCAAATTTCTTGATTCTATGAGTTTTGCGACTTCGCGACTATGCAACTAGCTATTTAGAGACCAAGTCTTGGATCGGACTTTGAAGGGATGACGTATGGAAAATAACTTTCTCAAGGCTTAAGGCCAAAGGTGCATCAGACTTATCTCTATCGAGAGATCAGGGGCTTAGAAATTTTAAGATGGGACAAAATTTTGGAGGGTGTTGTAGCGGCTACAACAAATGGTGGTTCACTGGTAGGACCCAGGATCTCTGCCGACGCTTCATCTTGAGGGGGGAGGGGGGCTCAACAGGCTATTCCTTACACCCCATGGGTCCCACTACTTTCATCCTTGGACCTTGCGCATTTGATCCATCAGTTTGCATGGCTAGGGCTGCTAGTTCACCGTGTTTACATTTCTGGAGACCGGACAGAAATGGTCGGAGTAACCTCAAGGATTTCAAGGATCCGGTATAGTTATTTGGTCCCCTTGTGTTGTTTTGCTGCTAGTGAACCTGGTGGTCATATTGGAGTCACCGCCTAGGAGTCACAGACATTGCTCTGCTGCCAGTGAGCCTGGTTAGTACCCCGGCGAAGTCATCGCATCGCCTCTCTGCGCAGGAAGCCTTTCTCAATCCTTTACCCTTTATTTCATGTGCTAATAGCACTTAATTGAATGTGCTCGAGGCACTTATTTTTACTATGCTCAAGGCACTTATTTGAAGGTGGAAAGCATTACCTGGGTGAATGAGGGATCGCAACTTATGTTACTTGCAAGAGAGGTTGCTCCTAGTCTGTACCTTTGAGGTTTCCCGGATATCCTTTTGTCACCTAAGGTTTGCCTTGTTCCCTTTCCATCTAGCAACCGATTTCACTGAAACTTATTCTTCGTTAGCAGCCCCCTGAGTTAGCGTACTAGGTGAGCTACTAGCATTTGGTTTTTGGGACTCGATTGCATTTTCCCCATGGGGGCCTATCACAAACCATCTTAGGCCATCTTGTGTTTCAGGGTTGATTCTTCACCAGTAGAGATTCCAGTACAGCTTGCCAATTGAGCAACTAATACGATTACCCCTCAACCTGAGGTGTTAGGGGAGTGGATTTCCAAGAGCTTTCTCGAAGCAAGCTACTTATTGAGACGTAAAAAACAAAATAAAAATTGAAAAAAATAAAATAATTCAAGCGAAAGAAAGACACTATGGTACAAAGTGTGGTGACGGCCGCCAGGGCTGTCAGGTGAAATAGTGCTTGAGGTCGTGCCCATTTACTGGGAGGACCTCGACTTTCCCTTCTAATATCTGGAGTCTATATGTGTGGGAACCAACCTTTTCTTTGATCTAGAAAGGGTCTATCCACAGGCCTTGGAATTTGGTGTGTTTCCCCTTCTCTTCGTGAGCTTTGTCCCACTTCAGGACGAGGTCGCCCACCTCGAAAATCTTGTTTCTAGCGGATTTCTAGTCGAACCATCGTTTTATTCGGCTCTGGTGTATGGCGAATTTTTCCTAGGCTTTTAGCCTTTCCTCCTCTAGTTTAAGAAATGTATCTATACGAGCTTGTAAGGAAGGGCACAATATACCATGCGTTTGTTATGAAACCTGAAGGGTCGGGAGAGAAAGGTTGGGAGGAAGGTTGCTTCTTTGCCAAAAACTAGAAAGAATGGGGAGGTGCCCAAAGATGGTTTGGGTGTGAACCGATCAACACATAGGGAATTATGGAGTGCGTTATTCCAGTTTCGTTGTTGGGACAGCAGAGTCTTTTTTATTATGCGGATGAGGTTTTTATTGGTTGACTCGGCTAACCCATTTCCTTGGGGGTAATAGTTGGCAAAGTGTTTGAGCACTATACCATTTTCTAGAGAAAATTCATATAATTTAAATGACGAAAAATAAGTTGTGTTATCAAAAACAAGGGAGGTTGGAACGCCAAACCTAGTCATGATGTGCTAAGTGATGAAATCTATTACCTCTTGATCATTGATTTGGCGCAACGATATTACTTCAACCCACCTCGTGAAGTAGTCCGTAGTCGTAAGGATGTATCTATGCTGCTTAGAGCAATGTGGAAAAATCTCCCCGATCACGTCAAGTCCCCACTATTGAAATGGTTCCTTCACCGTGGCAGACTACAACGGGGCGGATGTTCGCATCTCCCTGTTGGCAAACTTTTGACATAGCAAGCATCTACGAACATAAGCATGTTCATCTTTGAACATAGTGGGGCAATAGAAACCAGCGCCATAATTTTGTGAGTTGTGGTATCCCCTGCATAGTGCCCACCAGCTGGACCATCGTGTAGTTCCTTAAAAACCTCTTGTGCCTCATCATGTTCCAACTAGTGTAGGAAAACTCCAATGTGGTGCTTGCAGAACAACTTACCCTGCACTAGCTGGTAAGATGCGACCTTCAGTCTTATTACACGTTTATGTTGGGAGGTTAAAGTGGGGTCCATGATACTGTGACCTAGATATTTCCAGAGATCAACGTACCATGAGGGGGTGCTCTGCAAAGGTGTACTGTCAATCTGATACATGTCGATTTCGCGATCCCAACACTCCTGTTCACTTCCTCGCAAGTATGTGGCTTAAGCAACCATCTGACATAGCACTTGGCCCTTGATAGTATGTGTGAGCTTAAATTCCAGGTCATACTCTTGAAGGCATGTCATCCAGTTGCTTCGTCTCTCGCACAGCTCCTCCTGCATGAACAATGAGCAAACCGTTGGGTGAGGTACAAACACTGTGACATGATTCTTCAAAATATATGGCCTAAAATGTTTGACTGCCTTATACACTACGTAAGCTTGCTTTTCAATATCTCGATAATTCAACTTGGCACCTTGCAAACCTGCACTCATGAATTATATGGGCCGCTCGTCATTGCTGCCATCTTTCTGAGTGAGGAAGGCCACGAGAGATGAGTCTGAGGCGAAGGTGTACAAAATAAAGCCTTTGCTGAAATCTGGGCTATGAAGAGCAAGTGCTTCTGCGATGGATTTTTTGATATTATCGAATGCTTCTTTCTGGGGAGAATTCCATTTGAATTCTGCATTCTTCTTGATCATACCTTGCAGAGTTTTCACTATTTGGGCAAAATCTGATATAAATTTTCGTAGGAAGTTGATTTTTCCGAGAAACGACTACATGGCCTTCTTGCCACTCGGGGGGGGGGGGAATTTGGGTGATGTCTTTTGTGCGTTCTAGGTCAACCACTATGCCATCTCGGGTTATGATATGCCCCAAAAGATTTCCTTCGGAGACTACAAAAATTCTCTTTTTGGGGTTAAGTGAGATCCCATATTTCCGAAACCTTTCAAAAATTTGTTTGAGGTAGTGTAAATGGTCACACCTACATTTGGAAAATACGGTGACATCGTCACGGTATACCACCACGCTTTTCCCCATCAGACCAAGGAAGGCGATGTCCATGGCTCTCTGGAAGTTTGCCCCAGCATTGATGAGGCCAAAGGGCATGCGCCTGAACATGAAATTTCCCTATTTAGTTCTGAATGTGGTTTTCAGAAAGTCGGGTTCAGCCACTAGTACTTGGTTGTAACCTAAAAAACCATCCAACAATGAGAACATTTCTGACCCGGATACTGCTTGAAGAATATGCTCCATGGGGGGCACTGAGTAATTTTCTTTGTCTGATGCACGGTTCAAATTTTTAAAATCCACGCATAAACGAATTTCGCCAGCCTTTTTATGAACGGGAACCAAGTTTGACACCCAAGTTGAATGTCAGACTTTGAAGATTATATGTGTGTCTAAGAGTTTCTTCAGTTCCTTTTGGATCATCAGCTCCAAATTAGGGTGTACCTTCCTCAGCTTCTGCTGGAATGGTTTCACTCCTTCCTTCATGGGTATTACGTGTTGGATGATTCACGTGTCATAGGTTCGTAGCTCATCGTACGTCCAAGTGAAAACATCTTGTATTTCTTGAATAAATCAGTGGAGGATTTCCTCTCCTGAGGGGTGCATTTTGTACCGAGGTTGACGAGTTTGGGTTCCTTCTCCATCCCGAGATTTATTTGCTAGTGCAGCAAAGTGGAACTCTGCACCTTCATGTTGGGGGGTCCTCGAAAACAGTTCTGTAAGTCAAATAACTTTTCAAGTGACACGACCCCTTTGGGTATGGGATTCCCCTTATGCTCCTCTCATTCCTTTTGCAAGGATAGTTCATGATCCTCTTCTTCGATAACGACATCCTTGAACACATCCACATTAAGCATGAAATCCAGTACTTGTTGATCATCATTAAACATGCGCAGATTAGTTACATTTTCTAGCACGACAGGCTTGTAAACAATTTCAATAGAGAACCCATATCTTAGTGGGGTAAATCTAGTGGCAGCATTGGCGAGTGTATCCACCGCTGCATTGTGAATTCTAAGTACGGATTTAATACCAAATGCATCAAAGGCAGAAATCAAATGCCATACCTCTTGCTAGTAACCTTTCAAATGCGGAGATAAGCAGTGTATGGTATTACATACTTGTCGAGTGATAATTTTGAAGCCTCCAATTACCTTTAAACAAATGATCTTGAGATCGATTGCTTTCTTGAGCCCAAGGATCAGTGCTTCATAATCGGCTGTATTATTGGTACACTAGAATTACAGCCGGTAAGAGATTAGGAATTTATTCTTCTGGGGGTCTAACAAAATACAGCCTACGTCGGCCCCAACGTGGGTCTTGGAACCATCAATGTACATGATCCAAACTTCATCTTTTAATTTTGTAAGGTCACATGATTATATAGGAGGTGTATTCGAGGTGGCGGTTTCTAGTAGTCCTTCTGGTGTGAAGCAAGGTGGACAGTAGTGGCTAGTAGCAGCTCTGACCGAATGTCTTGGGTGATTAGAGATTGAGGGGTTTGATAGCAACCAAACACGGACTCTAGGAAGCACATGCCTAGCTCTTCTTATGCAAAACTGACTAGTTCATTGGTTGCTTCCAAGTCAGTCACCATGTGCTTCATGTAAGGTTCACTTTCGACCTGGATTTGATTGTTCCTACCCTTGTATGGGAGCCACAAGTGGGAACAGTCGGTAGCAAAGTATCCTTGTAGCTTGCTTGACCAATCTCGGCTCAAGAGCAAATCGTAGGCTTCAGGGATATCCATGATCACTATGTCGATGCACTGATGCACCTTGGAGTCCAAAGAGAGGTAGATGAGGATGTTATTCAACTCACCCACAACGGGGACTTGGGATATATCAAGCTGAATGATCCTGGTGTCAGTATTTCAGGATGGATGTTTAGTTTCTTGCATATGGACAGGGGCATAACATTTGTGGATGCACCAGAGTCGACGAGGAAATTATGAACATTGAAGTTGAAGATCTCGAAAGACAGGAGAAAAGGGGGCGTGGACCCTCTGGAGTTTGAATTGACGGCATTCACGATGGACTGGGGACTGGCAGCAGCTTGGGAAGATGTGGAGCTCACAATTTTGGATGTTGGCAGGTTGGAAAAATCTTTGAGAATAAGATCTCGATGATTAGCAATCCGGGCAAGATCGTAGAGGGAAATGTTGGCCCGCGTTTTCTTCATATATTCGATGATTTTATACCCAGAATCTAGGTGTGGGATAGGTTTGGTAGAGGATTCGGTGAACCTGATGATGATCTAGCCTTTGGGTATACTCGGGCAGAGGTTGGGCTAGATTTTTCGGGAGTTGCGGTTTGGTTTTCTTTGTTTGGTGGCAGAATATTCCTTAGGAAACATTTTCTTTTTTCTTCGAAGGAGTGGTCGGAGACTGGGCCTTTACTCCTCAAGCCATAATTCTGAGGGGGTTTGGATTGAGGGTCGTCGGCCATGTTTATTTCAGTCGTAGGAGGAGGTACTTCCGCATAGACCACCTCGAAGGCGAGGAAAGTGGACCCCATATCCTCATCCAAGGGAGAGGCTTCTTTGTTGTCTAAAATAGCCTCCTCTTCTAAATCCCCAATGGTTTTATCTTCTAAGATTTGATTCACCATGATGATCATGTTGTTGATCCACTGAGGGCAAGTTTTCTCCTAGTTGGAGGCTTGATGGAAGGAGAAGAAATTATCCTTATCGATTTCTTCAACGTTGAGGCCACCATTTGGGTTTGGCGGAGGACAACTGACAGTGAGGTTGTTCTTCCTAAAGAAAGGTTTATGCATTTTGGTACCTGAGGTGGAGTCATTTTTTTTCCTCTTCAGATGGGAGACTTTGTTCGTTAACAGCTTGAGAGATTTTGTGATACTCTCGAAGTCAAAGGGGTCTTTGTCCTCGTCTCTAGACTTATGAGTTGAGGATTGCACTCTCTTTGTGGCCGTCTTTGGGTCATCTCAGCCATCATGATCAATGGCTCCTATGGACAGCATGTCTTTTTCGACAGCAAGGGCAGTGGCATAATTTGCTGCCAGGGTAGCCCTAGCTTCACGTTTTACAAACACGACAATATCCCAAGGGAGAGCCCTTGTGTAATAATCAATGGTGATGGAATCATCCAGGGCCATATTCGGAGGGAATTTGTTCAATATAGTAGCAAAGAGTTGGTTGAAGTCTTTGACTTTCTCCTTCTTCTGGAATTTCAAAGTACTAAGCTCTGTAAAAAGAATAGAAGGAGTCTTGTCTTCTGAAATTTTTTGGAGGAAGGTACGGAAAAATTCCTCCCAGAAGGAAATGAAAGTGATAGGCAGGGAACAGTACCACATAGAAACCATATTTTCTAAGGTGTGGGAAAAGAGACGGAATGCTACATCATCGGACTAAACTCTCATCATTTTTAAGGCTAAGTAGAATTTACTTATGTGATCTTCGGCCAGCGTACCCTTTTCAGGGTCGAACTTAGGGAGGTGTTTCTCTGGGTGTCGAGGCATGTCATGGAGGGGACCGCAGATGTCTAGAGGATATTACGCCATCCAAGCCAAGGGTTACACTGGCCTGGCTCGATAATGGGGCAGGATGTAGATATGCCCCATTTCATTCTCGAATCCGCTATCCACACCAGATCTGAAGGCTTCACCCTCATGTTGGGAGTGCATGTCTTGATTTCCTCCGAGGTATCCCATATTCCTAATATTTCTCTAGTTATAAAGGAAAGGAAATATATTTTTATTTCTATTGTGGTGATGATGGCCTATATTTCAACCTTTTCCATGACCCCTATCCCCCCGACCTCTATTTCCCTGGCCCCTCCCGGTTCCTCCTCGAGGCGGGTTATTTTCTTGAGTTTTATCACCCAACGGTTGGTCGGGTTGGCATTCAGTAATTTTAGGGCCTTCCCCTTCGATTTCCTTGGGGCTGTCCGGGGGTTCAACTTAATTCTGCTCAACTACATCTGTAGAATCTTGGAGCATAATACCTATCAGCTAAGGCATAGAATTGACCAAGACACCCTGGTGAGTTTGATGTGTTCCGAGAGTCCGTGGATTGGCTAGGGAACTGGTGGCTGGGAGGTTTTGCAGACCTCTGATGAGATCACGGGCGGGTAGGCACAAGGCCCTTAGCTGGTCCGAGGTGACCTCATAATAGGGCAAGTCATCTTGTGGGGAATTCTCAAGGGGCGGAGGCCCAATATTTTCATACATGATTTCCCCTTGCTGGGTTTGCAACGGGATATTATTTTTGTGCTGGGAGCCTACCATCAGTCCCTCCTTCTAGTGCTAAAATTTTTTGATGGGAAGAAACGTTCAGCCAACAGTAGGGGATCTCCTCGGTAAAAATTCCCAACTAGACTCTAGACTGTTTGTGATGGGGATCTTGTTCGAGGTGTGGGTCGGGCTACCGTTGAATATACCTCTTCTTGGACGAAGTATGAGCTCTGCAAACTGGTGAATACACAGTTACTTGAATGATATGAAAAAAATGCTTGATGATTCCTCCTGTAAATGAAACATTATGAATAGAAAAGCGAGTTTTGAAGCATGCAGCCAAAGGAAATGTTGTTAGCAACACATCATTAGGTTCATGCTCATAAAAGCTGCTTGACCACAAAAGAAATAGTTCTTTATGGTCAAAACACCCTTCAATTCCGTAAGTGTTTTCGAAAAGATTAAGTGACATTAATAACAGAGTCATTAAAAATCTCTTATTTAAATATTCTTATATCATTAACACATCAAGTAAGCTTTGAAGTATAAATGACATATGAGCAAAAAAACACAGACTAATTAACTATAAAAGATAACAAATACATGAGACACAATATTCATAAAGCTGTCACACATAAGTCCTCATCTGATCCAATAGTGGAATCAAAACATTCACTTATATTCATTCACGAAAATATACATTCGATGCTATACAATTATCTCTGCTCCTTTTGGAGTCCCGAAAAAATATCCTTTACAATGTCCCTAGAGGGAGTACTTATAGGGAAAAATTGACCCTTGGGTCGCCCTGACCTTTCAACTTCCAAAATTTTGGCACGGTTTGCGACCTAGGAGGCATCTGCAACTTGTGACTTGGCCCTAAATGCAACCTGCAACCTATTCCACCCTGCGACTTGCAACCTATTTCATGTTATGACCTACGATTTGTGCCGTTTCTTTTGTCAAGGGAGAAATTGTGTGATGGAGAGGTTTGAGACGTCTACCTACTGCTAATCCTTGAGGTACTTCTACCAATCCTGAGATTCTGCAGCTACTAGAGTAACCTGGGGAGTGTCTTCTCTTAACGTATGAAAACATTCAAGAGTGTTCAGGACCAAAGTGCGCCTCTTTACTAATATTTGATTGGAAAGGGAGGCCAGTTTAACGTAGATCCAGACTTGTGTGATGATGAATTGGATAATGTTTTTCTGTGATGCCAGGGGGTCCTGGGAAGCAGCTGCTTGCCTCATTGATTGCAGGAATGCTTGAATGTCTTGGGTCACCTCTTCCCTTGTTTTCTTAGTGTCCAATGCTCCCAGGGAAGGGATATGATGTATCTCAACCATTCAATCGATGCCACTAATTAGGTGTTCATAAGCGGAAATCACCCTCTCCACATCCTTTACCAGTTTATCCTTGGATTGAATCTTCATTTGAATCTAGACTTTGTCATTATGAGTACAAATCCAATCCTTCCTTGGTAGGGTGTCAAGAGCCTTCGAATATACGTTTGACCATTCTATCATGTTATCCAGGGTGGTGGAAGCCTCCTTCAACTATGAAATTCTTCTTTTGGTTTCTGCTTGCGCTTTTAGCAGTGGTGTGATTGTTTGCTTTATCATGAACATATCCTCGTACACGTACTTCATGGTAGCTTCCAAATTAACCAACTCCCTTTGAATGGTGGTTGGTAATTCGTTGGCCTGAGCAGTTGTGAAATGAAGCTGTTGGATTTCTTCTTCCAGCGTCCTTTTTTCTTGTTCGAACTAAGCTGCCTTGTGCTCAGAAGCCTGGAGCCTATTTTATAAGGACAAAATATATCTTCTCATCCTGCTAACATTTTCTTCTGTGGCTGCTGCAAAGGTAGTCCCTATTGATGCGATCATGATCGGATTAGTCCTACTATCTAGGACTATATCCTTTTCTATAGTAACTGAGAGGGGTGTGGCAGGGTTCTGCGCAAGGCATTTTCTTTTCTCTTGCCCTAACTTGTAGATGAACTAGTCGTACATCAGCCTTTTTAGATCTAGAATCTCATCTTCCTGTTCCCCCGAGGTTCCAAGGTCTGAGAGGGGAAAATGCACACTCGTCATGGGGGTTGTTTGAGGAACATCAATGTGAGGCAGCTATGTTTGTTCCCTTGTCTCTAGCGGTGGTGTCTTGCTCCCCCCTTGCTTCTTTGGAAGACTTTTCCTGTGATTTATGGCCTTCTTCCTCCCTCCTTCTCTTCTCAGCCTCTGCTTTATCTTGTTCCTCTTTTAACTTGTGCTCGACCTCCTTATTTCGTTCTTCCTCTTCCTTCTTCTTATGCTCTTCTTCCTCTGTTTTCCTGCGGACTTATTCTGCTTGCTTTTTCTTCTGTTCCTCCCTTAGTTTTTTCTTTTGTTGCTCCTCAATTTTCTTCTTTTGTTTGTCTTCCTCTTGCTAATGTGCTAGGGCATATTAGGCTATTTTGAGTTCCTCTTCCTTCTCCTTGGCTTCTTGTTGTGCCTTAGCCTCTATTTCTCTCTTTTCCTATTGCTCTTTAGAGAGACTACTACCCGTATCAACCCTTGGCTTCTTGGCTTTGGAAGATGATATTCCTCCTAATGTGTCCACCCTTTCCTCAGCAGTTTGACTATATTTCCCTCCTTGATCAGTTGATTCTTCAAGTGTGGCTTCCCTGTCCTTTTTGTACTAGTTCCTGACTTGCTCTTCGATAGGGAATTCCATGTATTGGTATTTCCAATTGAATTTGGCCCGTTTGCAATGCGTGGGGATGATTCTTTCAGGATCATATGATCTGTGGGTGAAGGTCACAAAATGGAAACCCTTGATTTCTTCTGCCTCTTCTTCTAATTCTTTTAAATATTTAACTCTATAGGTGCTGATAGTAAGTGGGATGGTAGGCCAAGGTTTCTTCTTGCCCTTGCTGAGGACCTTGGAAAACCCACTCGTCATCTGGTAGCACACTTCTTGTATAAGAATTTTATCGGTGACAAATTAGGGCAACGCATGAGGTGCCTTGAATGACCAAAAAACCCTGATAAAATAAATTTCTACAATAGGAAGCCAGTTGGCCACTTGGGTTATTGTTTCCATAGCTCACCTGGACATGCACAGGGCATCCTTGCGGAACAGCATTCTGTAGAGCACAGGAATGAAATTGTGCGAGATTGACTCTATATCTTGCTTGTACTTGGAAGCCCAGAACACCTTTAAGTCTTTTTGGATTGGTCTGCCATGCCTCACAACCCATTTATGCTTCCATCCTTCAAACTGAAATCTTTATCATACTGCTTCCAACAGGTAGGAAGCCATATAAAATTCATATGTGAACCCTTCTTCGGGCGCTAACGCTGTTGATATGTCCGAACTGAGGGCTGATACTATTAGGTTGGCCCAATTGAACCACGTTCCATATGTATTGATAGCATACATGAGAGGAACCCAAGTCCCATTGAAGGTAGTGGCATCTGGTCGGCCATACATCCTACACATCATTGTTGCCACAAACTTGTAGACTTTCCCGAGGCCCTCTGTTTTATATTCCTGGTTCTTTTTTACCTTGAATTTCTCGGGGTCCTCCCACCATCCCCTCAAGGTCTCTAGTATGGGTACTTCATGAGTGGGTACCCAATTAGCGTTGAAAGTTTGTTCTCAGGTAGGGAGTACATAATAGACTTCTGCATCTTATCCCTTCAGATTAGCACCTGTCTTCCTCGAGTGATCGCGAATGACCCAAATCCTAGAGTCGACCTTTTGTAGGATCCATTCAATAACCTCTGCACATTCAACAATGGACATGTGTAGGGCTTAGCACACTCTTTAAAAACCACATTCCCCCTGTACTAGATCATGCACTCATCAATGAGCTCACGGAATTGTATCTCAGGAACTCTTAAGACAATGGCCAATCCACCCTACAAAAATTGATCCATACCAACTGTTGAATGATAATCTTAGATGCCAAACAGGATGTCGTACATCATCACAAACGATACCACCTCTAGGAATTCAAGAATATGGGATCAGGGTAGGTGACCCCAAACCTAGGAACAAGGTTTGTGCCATGCAACAACATGGAGGTGACATATTTAGGGTGTGGCAGTCATTTGAAAGGTCACCAACCCATGCTCCACTCCCATCCATGACATGTTAATCATGCATCTTGTCATTACATGGAAAATTAATATCACTGCCATATGGAACATTATCCTCCCAGGAAGAGATATCATACTCCACCCATTGTTTAATACCTTGAAATTATTCCCTCGTAGACAAAACCAACCAAGATATGTCCAAGGAAAGGTTTTGATACTAACTTCCCCAATTGGTTATTGCATCTGCCACTCTATTCCCCTCCTGATCCATACTTATGCAGTAATGCAATAAAATATAAAAATAAACATAAACACAGAGATGTAGTAGGAATAACACCTCATTTCATTAATATCATTTAATACTGAAAAATGCTTACAGGCAGAATGGGAAATAAACTAGCTCAGAAAATGGTAGCTTATCTCTGAGAATGCATGTGGTATCTGCATGCCTTTGAACTTTGTTACAATGAGGCTTGAAGGCATATTTATTATTAAGAGACAATGGAGAATCCTAAACATCCAAAAGCCTAACCCTAGGAGATGAAGCGCCAAAACTATGGGCCTTGTTTGGGTAAATTCATACATAAAATTCTCGGGGATGTAACTTTGGCATACAATTTTCATTTGACCGCACAATTCCTTGTTATAAATATCTATCCGAGGACTACAAATTTCGAGTGACAAAATTTGTTCATTGACCCCTGTTGGTCCCATTTTTCCCAAAAAATGTCATTTAGGGCCTCAAAACAGCTCTAGAAGTTCAGGACCAAAAAAAATGCCAAAAATTATAAATTGTGCTACAATTAATGAAACTAAAAAACTAAAAGAAACAATGGTGGGGATCCAAGTGTAATAGGCGGGTGGCCACCAATATCAACCTGGATCATTCCTCCCCCCTTAGGATGTAATGGTCCCCATTGCATTGATTTCCTCCATGAGATGAAGAAATGTTTGCTGAACTTGGTCCCTGGTGAGCCACTTGCCTTGGTGTAGGAGTTGGGAAGCTTTGACAACCCGATACAAGTATATATTTTCTTGGCGATTATTCTTGATCTGCAAGTCCATGATCCGATCAATTGTGTCTTATTCCATGTATTTAGGTTTTAGCTCTGTTGGTGTGAGTTGTTTTGCAATGTCGGATGTGTCTAGAAATGGTGGAAAGTAGGGTCGAAGGTGGTCCACATTGAACACTGGGTACATATCAAGGAATGGTGGAATACTAAGCTTGAAGTTATTTTCCCCTACCGCCTTGGTGATGGTGTATGGCCCATATCGGAGCGGGTGAAGCTTGCAGTGGGGCACAGTGAGGCACTCCTTATGAAAATGTAGCCAAACTTTGTCACCCACTTGGAACTTGTGTGGCACCCAATGTTGATCATGTTGATGCTTGTATTTAGCATTGGATATTTCCAATATGTCATGGACCTAATTTTGGATGTGTTGAATGTGCTCAATGAAGTTGTTCGCCTTGTCAGCTTCGAACTAGACATGAGCTGAATCTGCTTGAGTAGTTGCAAATAGTATGACCACATCAATGGGACATAGTGGTAGGAATCCCAAGCCCACCTGAAAGGGGATGTGGCAAGTTGGGCTATGGAGATCCTAGTTATATTTTTGTTGGACATAGGGGAGGATTTCATCCCATGTGTGTGGATTCTTCGAGTTGTACATGCATATAATGTGTATCATTATCCTGTTGAAAAACTTTGTTTGGCCATCAGTTTGGGGGTGGAAAGTTGTGGAATTAGTGAGCTTGGTGTCCAGCATCAACCAGAGACTTGATCAAAATATACAAAGGAACCTGCTATCTCAATCAGAGATAATGGACCGTGGGATCCCAAAGTATACCCACACTTGTTCAAAGAAGAGTTTAGCAGTGGCTTCGGCTATGATATTCTTCTTGTAGTCCGCCATAAATTCCATTTTAGAGAATATGTGGATGACCACAAAAACTTAGTCATCTTCATGCTTGATAGAAGGAAGGCCCGACATGTAATACATGGAGATGGAATCCCATGGCTGACTAGGGGTAGGAAGCATAGTATATAGGCCTTTCTTATCGATGTTAGGTTTGGAAATGGCACAGGAAGTGCAAGATCTGATGTACTTCCCAACATCATGTCGAAGATTAGGCCAATAGAAATAGTTCTGAAGTACTACCACTATTTTCTCGACCCTGAAATGTCCAACAACCCGCCTATAGTGTGCTTCCCAAATCATCTTGGCACGCTTGCTTGAAGGAACACAAAGATGTCCCCTGTGGCATAATAGTGCATCCTGGAGGTGAAAATTTGGAACTTTCTTACCCTCTAGGAGTGTCTGTTATGTGTTGATGAACTCTGGATCACTTTTGTAGAGATGCAGCCAACCCAAAGTCGTGTTCCCATAAGAGTCAAGCACATTGGTTAGCGCCATGATTAGCGGTCAACTGAGGCCATATGCAACGTTATTGGTGCTTCCCTTCTTATACTTGATGTTCAAATGGAATTTTCATAGGTATGTGGACTAGTTCTGATGGCGATCATTCTACAACTTCCCCTATGTCGGTATGAACTATAGGGGTTGGTGATCTGTGTGGATGACCGTTTCCTTCCCCAAAATATAATGATTCTATTGTTGGAAGGCTTGCACAATGGAATACATTTCTTTGTCGTAGGTGGGATACTTTCAGACTATGTCTAAAAGTATCTCACTATGATATGTTACTGGATTCCCCTGTTGAGTAAGTATTGCCCCAATATCATAGTCAAAGGCATCTACCTCGATCTCAAATGGTTGTTGCAAGTCTGGTAATGTGAGAATTGGTGCAGAGCAGAGGTGATTCTTCATCTCTGTTGAGATTTGGACCAAAATAATTTTTCTTTCACTCCTCCCTTGGTGACTTGACTTAAAGGCCAAGTGATATGAGAGAACCCCAACACGAACCTGTGGTAGAAATTGGAAAGACCTAAAAAGCTACAGAGCTCTGTTAGAGTGGTTGGGGCTGGCCAACCCTGAATGACCTGGATCTTGGTTGGGTCCACATGCACCCCCCCATCATTAATAATTTATCCCATATCTTTAACTTGGTTCATACCAAAAGTGAATTTCTCCAAATTGCAACACAACTCATGTTGCCGTAGTGTTTGGAGGACCTGTCGAATGTGGTGGAGGTGCATGGCTAAAGGTCAGGATGTAATCTAAATACACCACCACGAATGAGTTGGTGAATGGTTGCAATATGTCATACGTTAGCGTCATGAAGGTTGTGGGAGCATTCGTTAACCCAAAAGGTATAACCAACCATTCAAAAATTCCCTCCTTGGCTTTGAAGGTAGTCTTCCACACAACAGAGGGTTTGATTGGTACTTGTTGATACCCATAATTCAAGTCGATCTTGCTAAAATATTTGGCCCCCTTGAGTTGGTCCAGAAAGTCATCAATTTGTGGGATTGAATACCTATTCTGGACAGTGATCTTGTTCAACGCTCGATAGTCGATATAGAGTCTCCAAGTCCCATCCTTCTTCTGCACCAACAAGATCAGGCTCCTAGAGGGTGATGAACTTGATCATATGTGACCTTTCTAGAGCAGCTCCTAAATTTGCCTCTTGATTTTTTCGTTCTCTAGGACAAAGCATCAATAGATTGTCCCATTGGGTAGCAATGCATTGGGGGTCATATCGATGGAATTCTTGACCCAACAATGGAGAGGTACCCTTGCGGGTGAGGTGAATATGTCCCCGTACTCCTCCACAACCTTGTACATATGTTGTTTCCCTATGGAGGAGCCCTGTCTAGAAGTCATGGCTACAGTATTCTTCTTTTCCTAGGGGCAGATCATCAGGAAAATAAATTTCCTAGTTTTGGAAATGAGCTTACTACATTGTTTTGCAGTGATCAAACAAATAGTGGTAGGCAGTGCTACCTCTGGTATCGTGTACAACTTATTGCCCAAATTAATAATAATAAGACGATGCCTAGACTCATACACAACATGTCGCTTCCACAAGTATGGTTGGCCTCATAATATATCACAAACATCAAGAGGAACAATATCACATAATACCTTATCCGTGAAGGGCTTGATGTTGTAGGGAAGGCGACACTGGATCCTAACGTGAAGATCCCGTCCTTGGTGAATCCACCATATGGTGTACGGTTATGGGTGTGTTGTGGTTGGTAGGCCCAGCTGCTTCACGACCTTTACAGAAACGAGGTTCTTTTGGCTCCCATTTTCTATAATGAACTGCAGCGAGGAACCCTTCACCCACATCTGGGAATGGAAGAGGCACTCCCCCTCCTTTGGATCTTCGAGTTCCTCCTTTTGGATCTTGGTGGTGGCAACAGTGGCATTGGTCTCTGCATCAATAATATTCTTCCCTTTGTCATTCCTCTTTTTGGGTTCTGACTCAGACTCAGAACATGCATCTGATTTGGAAGCCTTCAGCTTGGCCATCAATGAATGCTTGTCCTGACACTCACTTGCGTTGTGAGTGGAGCTCTTATGGAACTCACACCACTTTCTCATGTCCTTATTTAGACTTTTGGTGTTGTTATTCGCTTGTGGCTTTGGCCAGTTGTCCTGGGCCACCCTGCCTTAGCTTTTTCCTTTGGTCTGCGGTTTGGGGAAACATTACCCTTGCTTCTAATTCGTAAGTCCAAAGTCTTGCTTTTTTTTTTGAATTTCTGGTCAATCTTGGTAGCATACCAGTATGTTGCACTAAGCGAGGAAATGTCTAGGAACTCCATTTCCTCCTAAATGTATCTGTGCAGACAAAAATGATACTTCAACACCAAATTTTTCTCTAAATATTTGATACCCAACTTCGTATGCGAGGTATGGAATAGATTTGTCATCTCATGCACATCTTGATCACTTTGTTGCCATAGCCTAGTCCATTGTATGTACTTGTCCTCATAGCTCCCCACCGGATAATATTGTTCCTTGATGGCGTCTCTAGAATAATTCCAAGTGGATGTGACCGAGAAGAGGGAGGTTTCCCTCTCATCCTTTTGCTCATAGTAGGTTTCCCACCAGTCCTTGACATGGGGGGCGCCTTTGAGGAGTGCAAAAGTAATATTCTCCTGATTGGAAAAGTCAAGAACTAAGAAATATCCTTCTAATAGGTTCAGTCATTTATCTATGACATGTGCATCTATTTTTCCCTCAAATATGGGAATGTCAAAGTTTCTTGTACCTTAAAAAGAGTGGCTGTTGGATGAAGGTACGTCGTCGGTGGGTAGCCGTTGAAGGATCTAGGAAAATTTATCCATCACCGAATTCCTTTGTTTCTCGAGGGCCTCCTCTAGCAATATTTTGATAGGATCCCCTGCTCCTTGTCCTTTGGTTCTTCCGCCATGGAGGCCATCGGGGTTTTCAGGGATGATCTTGAAAAGGTTCAACCAAATCGAGCCCTAACTCCTTATACCCGACCTCGTTGTGGAGATGCAAAGAAAGATCGATAAAGAGCATACTTATCTGATACAATTGATCCAGACTTATGCAGGAACACAATAAAATATATAAATAAACATAAACATAGATATGCATTAGGAATAACACTTAATTTCATTAATATCAAATACTGAAAAATGCTTGCAGATAGAATGGAAAATAAACTAGCTCAGGCGATGGTAGCTTATCTCACAGAAGAGATGTGTCAGCTACATGCCTCTGAATGGTGTTACAATGAGGATTGAAAGCCTATTTATTATTGAGAGATAATGGAAAAGCATAAACATCTAAAAAACTAACCCTAGGAGCTGAAGTGCCAAAACTATGGGCCCCGTTTGGGTAAATTGGTACATCAACTTCCCGGGGACGTAACTTTGGCATACGCTATTCGTTTGACATGCACAATACCTCGTTATAAATATCTATCTGACTAAAAAATTCGAGTGATCGTCATCAAAGGCCCATGTTGGTCTCGACTTTCCCAAAAAATGTTGTTTAGGGCCTCAAAATGGCTCTAGAAGTTTAGGACTCGAAAAACTGATAAAAATAGTAAATTGTGTTATAATTAAGGAAACTGAAAAAGTGAAAGAAAAAATGGTGGGGGTCCAAGTGTAATAGGTGGGTGGCCACCAATATCCACCTGGATCACTTTCTGATGAGTGTGTTGAAGAAAAATATAATAAAACCTGGGAAATATATTTTTAATGTTGGAAACCATGTCCGATAAATGCGAATTGTGCATTTTTTTGTGTGTAGGGTGCCAATTTAACAATTTGTAGATACATTTTATGAAAATATATGAATCTCTATGAACTTGGAGCAAATTGAAACCTTCTCTAATTACGATTTTTAAACCTTTTTCGACCACGAGAAATTATGCTAAATTATTAGTGATCACTCCACACGACCATGTGTATACATGCAATGCTAGGGATTTATCATCCTAAACAATCCCCCCATACCACAACAGCTCTAGGGTTTCCTTTAGAGGTGCCATCAAAACTCAACTTAACGAAGGAGCTCGGGGGCAAGGTATATGAATTAGTTGTAGGATGACTGCAACATTGCACCATAGATGGATAGGGAGAGGACATACAAATATCCAACTGTAGGTTCTTCAGAATGTGTTCTTCAGACTCCTCCACTTTCCAATTATCGATAGTCCAATAGGGTCCAAGAATATTTTTGTGTATATTAAGAAGGATCACCTATTTTAATACTGACATTGACCTTCTCTTCATGTTAAAATTCTAAGATTTCATTCTTTCCATAAATTCCAAAGGGAAAAACCTAGCACCAAATTCCAAGCTCATGACACAAATGGGTTTTTGAATTTATGACAAAACCATTAGTCCAATAAGATCTCCAAATCTCCCAAGAAAGTTCTACTACACCAAAATATCTGAGGAAGAAGTTCCCAAATACCTCCTGCAAAGGGACAATAGAGAAAAATGTGTTCTACTAATTCCTCTGCGTGAAAACAAATTTGACATAATGATAGTCCCCTCATATCCCTTACTATGAATGTGATCCAAAGTGAGAGTATGAATGGGATGATTTTTTTCATATTGATTCTTAACCCAGTAATGATAACTTGAAGCATGGTGGTGAATTCTTGTTGTGAGTCCATTGTGCATAATGTTCACAATTTGTGATTAAGAAGATTATGCACTTCCAAATTACAATTGTAATTTTAACTAAATATTATAGTAACTTTTAATTTACCAATGGTGCATGGATGTCATAAGAAACATTCACAAAAGAATGTGAAGATCAATTGGGTACCTACTTCACATGCATTAAAAATTTCTTCTACTACTTAATGTGAATTACAAGCATAATATTAGTTGGATATCCAATATATCTTAAACCAAATTTTCATTTTATTTTTTAGCACTATTATATGTTATTGTATCCCACCTCATTTTATGGTTAACATTGTAACAAAAATATGCATTGTGCTATAGAATTAATACTAACATGTAATATTGATTTTTTTTCAAGAATTCTATAGGTAATGACCCCACACATGATGATCCATACTATGTTTTACACACATTAAATATAGGATACAATGTTGATGAGGATGGTAATAGTGTTGGTGATGATGATGATGGTTATAGCATTGGTGATGATAATCTGGATGAAACTGATCATGATGGTGAGGATGATGATCACGTTAATGATCTCGGTGGTGTTAGCTAGTGATATCTTAATGATATTGTAAATTCCTATTTTTAGATGGATGCTATGAATTTACCTTAGAATAATAGTATCTATGAAAAATTTTGATTTGATTATCATACATTAAACTTTAGTTGACTTGATTAAAGATGAAGATGATATTATCATTATTATATTGTTACTTTATGTATATATTGAAAATTATCAACATTATTTTGATGGAGAATTATTATGTATGATGATATTACTATCTTTGGATGGATGTTGTGAATTTACCTTAGAATAATGATATTCTTGGAATATTTTTTTCCGGTAATCACGCATTTGAATTTTATTTGATTTGATTAAATATGATGATGATATCATTAGTCTTATCTTGTTACTTTATATATGTGTTGAAAGTTGTCAATGTTTTCTGATGGAGATTCATTATATATGATGATATTACTATTTTTGGATGAATGTTGTAAATTTACCTTGGAATAATGATATTTGTGATAGATATTGATTTGGTAGCCATATATTTTTTAATTATTTTTTGATGTATAATTATTATATATGATGATATTTCTATTTTTTGGATCGATGTTTCCATTTTCCATTAAATTTCTTTACAAAAAATATGTTATCAGTTTGAATTGTCATATTTTCTTTAATGGTATTTAGAAACTGTAATATATTTCACTATGTAATTGAAATTAGTAAAATGAACCCATAAGGGGGGACATAAATGGAAATAAAAGTACACTCTAGACAAAAATCAAAATGTGGATGTAAATGTGGTGTAACCATGGATGAAAAATTGGGAGCAGAATTGGATGTTAAACTAGGCATAAAAACAAGATGAAAACAAGGACACAAAAATGGTTTTAAACTAGAGGTAAAAAAAGGGTGTAACACTAAACAGAAAGAAGGGAACCTAGCATGGCATACAAAAGGATACCAAAATGTGTGCAAACAAGGACACAAAAATGGACACCAAACTTATTACAAAAAAGGACAAACAAATAGACATAAAATTGGATGCAAAAGAGGATGCCAAGTTGGGTGCTAAAAATAAGAAAAAAATGATGCAAATTTAGATTCCAAATGAGGATGAAATGAATGGTTTAAAATTGGGATGAAAATTTTGGCACAAAAATGGATGTAAGAAAAAACACAAAAAATGAAAAATGGGGACAAAAAAATTGTGAAACCAATGACGCCATATTGGATGCCAAAAATAATGCATAACTAGATGAAAATTTAGACTCAAACCTAGGCGCAAAATGAGATGCAAATGTGGAAACAAAATGAGGCAGAAAAAAGGATGCAAATTTGGATGCCGAAAAGGAAGAAAACTTAGACAACAAAAATGATGCAAAAATGGATGAAAAAATGGTGCAAAATTGGACACATAGGTAGACATAGAAAATGGTGAAGAAATGGGCATAAAAATGGATCAAAATTGGATGCAAATTGAGATGCAATGTTCGATGCAAAATGAGGTGCAAAAAGTGATCCAAAACTTGGTGCAAAAACAAATGTCAAAGTAGACGTAAAAAATGGCTCAAAATTTAACGTAAAATTAGACATAAAATGGGATACAAAGGTGGACGCAACACATGGCTCAACATAGGATGCAAATCTAGATGAAAATTTGGATGCTCAAAAGGATGAAAAATTGGATGTGAGAATTGGTGTTAAAAATGATGCAAAATTGGATGCAACAAATGATGAAAAATATGGTGCAAAAAAGGGAGACAAATCAAATGCAAAAGTGGATGTAAAAAGTGGTGCAAAACAAGATGCAAAAATGGGCACAAAAATAGATGCAAAATTTGGTGCTAAATCATATTCAATATATGGTGTAAAATTGGATGCAAAAAAAGGTACAAAATTAGAAGAAAAAATCTGTGTAAGACTAGATGCAAAAACTAGCACAAACTAGATGCACAAAATGGCGGTAAACCGAATGCAAAAGGTAGTGTAAAACCTGATGCAAATGATGGTGAAAAACTAGAAGCTCAAAATGGCACAAAATTGGAAGAAAAAAATGATGCCAAAACATATGCAAATTTTGACGCAAAACTAGAAGCAAAACATGTCGTAAAACTATATGTAAATCCTGGTGCAAAATTGGAAGCAAAAGGTTTCATAAAATAAGGTGAAAAATTAGATGAAAAAAGTGGTGCAAATTAGACGCAAAACATGATGCAAATCTAGATGCAAAATATGATGCAAAAAAGGATGCAAAATTTGGTGTAAAAAAAGATACAAAATATGGCACAAAAATGACGCTTTTAAAATTGTACAATAGAGTTAAATTTAGCGCCACGATGCTCATCCCAATTGGAAAAGAAATGCACTAAAATATGGTGCTAAATATGGCACAAATTTCTTTTTTTGTTGTAGTGTTACCTCACTGGCATGAACATGTTTAGCAGCCTTTGTTCTAATGTTTAAATCCCTCATTAAATTTGTCCTACTCACCTCTTGTAGTTTTTGATATGTGTTTTTGTCCTCATTGTTCTAGGTTTCCGTACCTTATTTTGCAATGCTCCACTTGCTCTGCTAAGTTACTCTCTCGCTATAAATGTATTTATGTTTCCATTTATTCTCGTTACTTTAAAATACCTCTTCTTAGGAAAATTTGTCATCAACATAAATAGTTCATAAATTATAATGTCCAACTTATCCCTTTGCTTATACATGTTATTTAGCACTACTTCATCATACTTTTACTTCAAAATTAAAAAATTATATGGCCTCACTTCGCATTCCATTATTCTCATCAGATTTAAACTTCTATTCTAGTTCATCACCAAAGATCTCCCCAAACATTTTTAAGGCACTATTTTTCCTCCTCCATAGCTAATTTATAAGATATTTAATTTCATCTCTCAAACTCTCATTTTTGCTTGCATCTACACATGAAATAAACTTATTACAACAAATATTAAATCTCCAAAAATCACTATCAGTCATAAACATGATTGCTTCCTTCTCGTTATTGTTTTCTACAAAAATATAGTTTGTTGTCCCTCTATGTGCATTTTTCTCTCTTTGAAGCTTTGATTCCTGCTTTAATAATTATTGGTGACATCTCATGTTGTATTCCTCTTAATTATTCATATTATCAATCTCCTTGCAGTCATGTTCAATCCTTGGATTGACTAACCATTCTTATATTATCTTCAACTCTTCATTAAAGTTTTCATTTATAAATTTTTCTTCGCTCATTCCAATATGCTATAATATTATCATTTATGTCATCATCTTTTAATTTTATTTCTTTATTAAATTCCATCAACATTCATCTCAATGTTGATCTTAATATTCTTCATCCTTCTTTTGATTATTTTCATAAGACAACTTTTCTTGTTCACGAAAACAATAGGTTTTTGTAACTTATCTCTCATAGCTTCATTTGTCAAACATCTATGATCTCCACTTTTATTTCCTTTATAAGAAAATTGTGTGTTTCCCTTATTTGTAGCCTAATTTCGATTATGTTCTTCTTATATTCTTATGACACTATCTAGAAACTATCCATAATCTTCATTACCTGCAAAACATGCAATCACACACAAAGAATTAGTATTAAAATCATAAGGCCCTTTAACCTCCTTCGTTACCTTTGTTATCATATCTCTATACTTATTTGAATATTTCAAGCATTCCATGAGATTCTCATCAAGCCTCTCATCAACATCATTATCCTCCCTAAGGAATTATCCTTCATTTGGTTCACAATATTGAGCTTCCTCTTCCTCATTCTCAACTACTTTGAGTTCCTCTTCCTACAACCAACAACTCATCATTTGCCTCAAATTCTTCCTCAATTTTCCGACAAAAAAAAAAAATTAACAAGCCATGTAACCTACTTCTTCATTCTACATCCACATCACTGGTCTTTTTCACTTTCTTGTATGAACATCATCATTATACTGAGTATCCCCTTCATCTCATTCATTTCTTACTCAAATTCCTCTTAAATCATACTTTTTCATTCTTATGCCATTGTTTTTGGCATTATCATCCATTCTATAGTGGCTTACACTTGAACCCTTTTCATGACCATCAATAGTCATCTTTACTTTTCCTCTATGTCAAATTATTTTCTTCACTTTTGAGTTGCAATAAGCCTCTGCAATAACAATTCTCCTTCACCCTGCTACAAGTACCTCAACAAGCTTCTCTAATATAAACTTGGCCCTTTTATAACACGGGTTCTACTTCTCTAGAAACTTCTGAGATTCCTCTACTACTACAGGCTTCTCCCCTCTACTCACTCTCAAAAGTTTCACCTACTTCTTTCTTTGGACAACCCTACCTATGTTTCAATCGTGGAATTGTTTGAACAACTTCTACCCAACCTTAACTACACTAGTATAAAATGGCTAATTAATTACTAAAAAAATAAATAAAATTTGCTTATAAACGACTATTTTTCGGTCGGTGACCAATAATAGCTAATTTACAATATCTTATAACGTAACCAACTTTTAGTCGTTTTTAGCTTAGTAATTAATTGGTTATATCAATTTCGTTTTCTAGTAGTATATTTGGTCATTAATTTGGTCATTAATTTAGTCAGTGATTTGGTCATTAATTTAGTCATTGATTTGATCATTAATTTAGTCACTAATTTGGTCATTGATTTAGTCATTGATTTAATCTTTGATTTGGTCATTAATTGTTATAATTAATGACCAAATATACAACAAAATATATTACTATATGATCACCCGAGAAAACCAATTAATGACAAAAGAAATTTGACCAAAATGTTGGTCGTGTTATAAGATACTATAAATTACCTACTAATAGTCATATATATGAAATTTTTAGTCATAGTTTGAAACCAATTAATGACCGAAGAAATATGACTAAATTTTGGTCATGTTATCAGATATTGTACATTAGCTACTAATAGTCGTATATATGCAAAATTTAGTCATCATTTGTAATCACAAATTTATCATTTGCAGTAGTCATTTATCTTTTTTTGGTAGTTTCATATTCAATATATAAACGACTAATTTAGTAGTTTATATTCATTTCATTTACTTTCATTATCATTATAAATGACTAATTTAGTCATATATTAATTTTATTTGTGTTCATCATTAATCAATATAAACTACTAATTTAGTAGTTTTAAATTGATTTTGTGTTTATTATTAATCAACCTAAATTAATTTGTATGATTTTAAAAATGTCATACAATGTGCATGTTCATCTAATATAAAAACACAAATTTGCATATGTTAATTAGAATACTAAACAATATCAAATGCAACTATAAATAATTTCAAACACATAAATTATATTATATGAAATGTTAAGTATTACAATATGGGTTTCCAACTTAATATTGGTTGGACTACAATTTACACACAAAATGATGTTTCATCACTTCAAAGCATTATCATTGTGTTGTCAAGGCATTGTAGGTGAATTTAGAAACTTGGAAAAGTTGACCATAAGTCTTTATATGTGTGTCTTATGTGGGATATTATCTCTAAGGTTATCACCAGACCAGTTCACCTCTCTCTCTTTTTGCATTTTTCGCTCCAATGTTATTGTTCCCCTCTTTCTTCAATTCCTTCTTCTTACCATCAATACTAAGTTCATTTTCTGAAGAAAAAAAAAAGATATAATGTAGAGTGTAAGACATGAAAGACAATGAACACTAGAATATAAACTAAGTTAGTCTATAAATAGTTTATACGACATATACCTCAACATCAGCAATGTCAAAGCCATTTTTCCCCATACAAGTAAGAAACTCGAACAAATTTTCTTCATTGGAGCGATAATGGCAACTAAAATGTGGCCAGACAACCTGTATAAACAAAGCAAATAAAATGTCACCATATATAGAAAAGAACACCTTAGTAACTTAGTATTCAAATTTCAAGGAAAGCTTAGGAAAAATCATGTCAACTAAGTTATATGCTAAAAAGCTCAAGCTGTAGATAACTTGTGAAAACAAATAATATGAGGTGTGATGTTTAATCCTTCTCATTTTATTCACAACAACATTTCATTTTCTAATGCATGAACTTAGTCAAGTACATAAACAACATGTACTCAAATAACAACATGAAAGTAACCTTTTGTGATAGTCATGAAAATATTTTAACACAAAATAGCTATAAGGATTCCAATCAATCTAGTGTAAATTGTAATAATAATTTCATCTTCAAGCTTTGGTTTTTTTTTAAATCAACATGATACTATGTATTTTCAATTTCATAGTTAAAAGACAAAACAAAATTAAAAAAAAACATCCAAAATACAATCAAACAATAAATAGAGGATATCATGGAATGGAGATTGCAATTATAAAACATTTTTTTTACCTATCCACTGATGTCATGTCTGGAATTCCTGAAACATTTGCTTGCCCAAAATAACCATGTGGTGAAATAATCACAACATTAAAAACCATAGGAATTCCTACTAGAAACATTTCCAAAATCGATAGCTCGAGTGGCTAAGCGATCTCTAACAGCTAATGAACTATATCCAAGACGTTATATGCATTTTTTCCCCATCCTTTTTCCAATCACATTTCCTATAACATGCCCACAACAGACTCAAGTAACAATCAAACAAAGACATTGACATTTATTTTTATCTTTTATAGCTATAAAATTTGAATCTAATTTGTTTGTGTTAAAACTGTGTTGAGGCCATCTACTCTACAGTAAAAAATAGAAAGGAGCCATTATTAATACCTACCAATGGTCTCTTGTAGGAATGATAGAAGAATAGGTTGAGCCATTAATTATAATTGCAAAAATATTGAGGAAAGACAATTCATTATCTAGCTAACCAATTTCACATTGAACCCTATATGGATGAGTAGCCCTAAATAAAGCCAGTTTTCTCTATAATATGCCTTGGAAAAACAAAATCACTAACATTGCTTGTAATTTTTTGGTTTGATGTTATAAATTCCTTCTTGGGCTACTCCTATTCCATAATGGATTTGTTTCCCAGGAAGGATGAAAATTTTCTCTAATGACACAGAATCAGCTTAGTGGATTTTGACCCTACATGCACTAATTTTTGCAATGATTTTGTAGATGCAATTACATAGTGAAATGGGTTTGAAATCATCTCATTCTTGTCTAATTTTTGGGATTAAAGCCCGAAATGTTGAATTGAAAGCTCTCAAATCCTGCATGTGTATTTCAATTTGTCAGCAATTCTTAGTTGCTCTTTTTGAAGGAAGTCATGGAACCCCTAGAAGAATTATATTGTCCTGCGAAGTGGCTGAGGGTTCTTATACTTTTGGAAACATTGCAAAAAATTTTGTAATTCTTCCTTTGATATTTGATCCATCAATGCCTCATTACCCACCTCACCTACAAAACTGGGGAAATATGAATTCATCTTTAACTATTGCTCTTAAATTTATTCTATCATCCTCCTTATAAATTCCCTCAAAATGGTCTATTGATGAGCAAATTGCTCCTCGAGATGAGACACCTTCTCATGAGGCAAATTTCGTTGATAAACACCATCTTGAGGAAATTTTTCATTATAATTATGAGATGTTGAAGAGAGAAAAGATTGGTTATTTAGTAAAGGATATGCACAAATGTTAATGATTTGGTACAAGGAAAGACATGGGTAGTAAGAGAATTGTGGAGATTTCCTACAACTCTTTTCCCAAATGTGACACATGAGGGTGTATGCGTATTAAAATACTATATTTGAGAATGTGCACCATTTTGAAGGCAAGACTATTTTGGATGTAGGCACAATAAGTTTGACACAGGCTCCTGCACCCGACCCGATAGTCCACCTTCTTACATATGAATACAATCTATGCACTTGCCAGCTTGTCAACTGCAGTTGCTCCAATTCTTAGTCATATTGTGCCTGATAACATGTCACTGTGACTTCAACTTGGCTACTCGACCGCATATGTGGTGGCTACTAAACCTGCACTGACACAGGTCTAGCTAGATCTGATAGCACTCATCCATCCACAAACTAAATATGTTGACAATTTCCCTTCTATTGGTCATTTGTGTGTCTTTTCCCTTGTGATTTATCAATGGTTGAGTGGTGTCAACTAGTATAGCATGTGTTGCTTCCTTCTTAGTGAGTTGCCACCTTATGCTTCTTGTGGTTTTTTTTTCGAGTGTGGACCTGCGTGCAGGCCACAGTTCTTCCACCAACAACTTTCGACAATACCTTCCCACCTCTCCTGGAAAGCTACTCTCAAAACTACTTGCTTCTTCAAGGTGATGTTGGTAGATCCTTTTCTGTCAACCAAAATGTCGCCCACCCCTTCTTCGCGCAGTTTTATTTTCCTATTGGCAGCATGGTTTGACCCTTATTTCAACCACTTTTTTTTTTCCATGATTGACACAACCTTGTCACTTGTTTAAATTTAACATTTTCAGTCTTCCCACCTCTTTCACCTGATGAATATGAATTCTTAAACTCTCTTCTATCATTATCCAAAACATTTATTTCCTAGACACATGATTTTGTAAATAAATGTTTTTTTGCAGCAGAAGTCCTTGTCAAAATTTCATCTCTCATACCAACTAGCATCTGGTCAGAATTGCAACCTGGAATCAGACATACACCTATTTGTCTATTACTTGGAGATGTGAATGGTGTAATATCTGCTAGAGCACTCTTAGCATATGACAGAGGTTGAGCCCTCCCTCCTATTCCCTTTTCAAGACCTCCCTTAGGACCAATAGTCAAGTGGACATCATCAGAAGCTCTGTGTGTTGAAGGGCTTAGCATAGACCGATTTTCAAATTAAGCCCAATCCACAATCTGAGCATCTTGACTGGTGAATCCATAGTCAAGTGATCCCATATGAGTTGTGGCCCTTTAATCCCACCCATAAGTGGAAGTGAACCCATTTTTTCATATGCCATGTAAGGTGGCATCACAGGTCCTCTCACACCATGATCAAGTGGTGTCACAAGTCTCTGACCTGCATGTCCCATATTGATACCTCTAGAGTGGCCTCCTTGTCCATGTAGTTCTTGCACAATATCCTGATGCACTTCCTCTATTTTCTTGTGGCCATCAACCTTCCACCTTTGTTTCCATCCATTCCTCCTCAGATCAATCAGATCCTTCAACATGAACCTTGTTGGGTGTGGAGCCTGATTATCTTGTTTACTTTTTATCACAGCATTGGACCCTTGTACCTTAAAAGGGGTGGCAACGCCGCCCGTAATTAATCGCTACCGTGGAGGGTCCAAGGGGGGCGGCAGCGCTTTTCGGAGCCCCCCCCTAGTGGGGGGGTTTTGGGGGCAGCGCCCCCGAAGCTAAAAACAGATGTAAAATTGCCTTGTAAAAGTATAGTAATTTCTAGTCAATCTGGGCCATTCATAGGCAAATGATCTGACAGTAGAAGTTATGTTTAGATTAGGGTTTTTTGCCCTAGAAGGCAACCCCTCGCTTTTATGAGGGTATTGTATTACGGCTGTGTATTGTGTGTTTATTCTTAGAGCGAGAAACAGATAGGGAGACTGTGAGAGAGGACAGAGGATATTACAGTGGATCTGTTGTAGGTTTTGTCTCTTCAATTTTTTCTGGATAATAGAAAGGAAGGACTAGCTGTTCGGGGTGGACGTAGCCCAAATTGGGTGAACCACGTATATCTGTGTCTCTCTGGTTTTATGTGTTTTGTGTGCTTGTATTTTTCGCATATTTTATGTGTTAATGAAATTTCATTAACCATTGGCCAAAACCCTGACCAATCCGGCCAAGTGAGCCTTCACCGCTCACCTCCAGGCCTACCTTACAATGAAGTCTTTCTAGCCTTTTTATAGGCTCCATTACATGCAATACCATGGGCCAAAACTATGGGTGCACAAAACCAAGTGCCCCAAAACCACTACTATTTACCCTAGTCAACATTGACTCTACCCCGAGTCATGTTTACCTAACAAACCTCAGCCTAGAGGGAAGCCCTTGGGTATTGGACATTTTTGTCATCCTATAAAAGTAAGCATCAATATGTTCCTTGGCCTTTGAATGGTTAATAATATGACCAATATTGCTCATCAGTTTGCACAAAGCTTCAACATTTTCGTCCTCTGCATGCTTAAATTTACCAATTAATTTCATGATGAATGTATTCATAATTCTTCCGGTCAACATACTTTCTTTATAAAGCTCACCAATAAACCTTATATTTCCTAGCATTCATCGTTGTGTTGCAGGCTTCTTCTCTCGTATTTCTTCTACTAAAAGGTTTTTTTCACCATCCTCTTCTTCTTTCTTAGCCTCTGCCTCTTCTCTTTCATATTTTTCAAATTCTTCCTTACATTTGTTCAAAAGAACTCACTTGAAAACAACCTTCTCATTATCTTCATAAAATTCTGGTAATCCTGCAGCAAGCTGAAAACAGAATTTTGCATACATTCCACAAAAATTCGGCTCCATCAAGGCTTGTCAAATATTTTAGATATTATACCATGACGACATGATGCAGAGTCAATGTTCACTTCTTTGACCTATTCAAAAAGTTTTTAAAAGTTTTGGGGCGTTAATTTATTAAGGATGGATTTAATTTGTCATTTTTTCAATTGATCCTCATCAGAAACCTTTCCCACTTCATATCGGTTCTATGATTTATGAATTGTGGGCAGAGAAGGTTGTGGAGGAGGAATAAAACCCTTTTGTGAACCAGAAGCACGTTGCCACCTATCAGCATCAGAATTATTTCTCACTAGTCCAACTGTGGAAATGGTGCTTGTACATAAGGCCCTCCAGGAAGGATGACATTCATACTCATTTGTGCTGCACAAGTATTTCTTGCAAAGCCAATATTATAACTTTGGCCAAGTTGAAACATAGAAAAGGAACCACTTAGACCCGCATCCATCCGCATATCACAACCAGCAGAAAAAGCATCCACCGGCTTGGCCCATCTATCATCATCCAAACTGGCCATATTTATCCCATGACGCTCAAGTAGATAATTCCCACTCGGCTACCTTTCAAGACCTCTTGCAGTGCTTGCTAATGCATCAGCTTCTCCTACATGACTTGCAAGTGCTTGGGTATTTCCAAGTAACTCAACAGTGTCTGGACAAATTCCAAAATGATTTGGTAGATATTTGCATTGATCCTTGCTTGTCAAAAAAAAATCACTGGAGTGCTTTCTGTCTGCTGAACATTTAGTAACTAAAATAGCTACTTAACTCATAGGAGTTGAAAGCTCAGTTGCATCTTCCCAGTCATCCACTTCTTTCAGGACTTGCTTCTCAGGCTCTTTTGAGGAAGTCTTACTCTTGACAACATCGGTTACTACTTTGGATGGTTCTGGAAGGTTAACATCTTCCTCCTTCTCCTCTTGAACCTTATAAGCATTATATAAATCACCAGTGGGAGCTGAAACATTTGACTTACTGAAAAAATATTCTTTTTCTTCTTCTTGTTGACAACTACCTTGGTAGCATCACCAATATTTGCAACATTATTCTTCACAGAAACATTGGAAGAACTTTTATTCTCCTTTTCTAAAACTACTACCTAAAATGCTAAAAATTTTGGTGCCTCTAAGCTAGTTCTTGTGTCAAAGAAACCTCCAAAAAGTGCACCAGCTAGAAAAAATGTCCAAAAACGTTATTACAAGAAAAACATGGCCAACAACCTACAAAAGACGTACAATCAAATGAGACAAATGATAAATGAAAACTAAACAATATGCAACCAATACCATATGCTACTGTCAAAACTATTGAATTAATGGGCATATACAGATTTGTTAGATTTATAGGTTAACGATTAATCATAAGAAACCGAAAAATTTGTATTCACACAAATGACAGCTCTAATATTTTTGAACTTTCAAGAGGATGACTAGGATTTAAAAAATAGTGTCTGAGGTACTTTGTGTTTAAATGTACATACTTAATTTTGTTTTAACTCAGAAAAATTAAAAGAAAGTCATTGTATTTCATTTCTGGAATTTCTAGGAAGAAATAAAGGGATTTGATGTACTTTTTCTAAGTTCATAAATACTTAGAAATTTACTTCTTTTAGCAGAAAAATCAGATCAGTGATTTGAATATAAATTTGGGTTTAATGTAGAGTTTTTTATATACCAATAAATTTTCAGATTTTTTTGTACCCAAGTTTTGGAAATATTGTTATTTTTCTATTATCCCTATTTAGAGATATTACATGCTACAATTGGTAAAAGCAAACTCTAGCTATTTGGAATGCTAAATCTGAACAATAGTTATAAATTTGGGACAAGGATGAGTCTGGTATATACAAATTGGAAGCATGCACGTGCCCTCACTTTCTCTTTCTATATCATTGCCACTTTCCTTCCATAACAAATTAGTGTCCAACCATCACTTTTCTCTCTCTTTGTTGCACATAGGAAACTAGGAGATGGATCTGCTAGAGCATATCATTACATGGTATAAATCAGTCCTATTAATATGCCATCAGTGTTAGGGAGATAATTGAGCAATAGATAAAAGCTATAAATGCTTTCTTTTCAAGGAAAGTGTTCTCCACCAAACCTAGTCTCTCCCTCAACATCTTAAACTTTGCATTTTCTAGGGGCTTTGTAAAAATATTTGCAACTTGTGAATCCGAAGGAATGTGCTCAAGAACCACCACCCTTGTAGTGTAATTAACTCAAAAATTTAGAGAAATCACATAAATGTAGTGCAGAACCCAAGAACACAAGAGAAAATAGAAATAAACCCTAAGAAAGATCTATTTGGTGATAAAAATAGAGAGCTATGTTTGCTTTCCACTTCAAGGGGGCAACCTCGAAGAGTAATTCTCCAAATACATACATAATTATTGAAAAAACATTACATATCATTCTACTTAATATATAACTATCCATAGAAAATCTTATCTATCTATGGGCCCACTTATAATAAGAGCCTACTAGCTATTTTGGGCCTTATTAACAAATTTGATCCTTTTTACAATGAGTGATTGTTAACTAACTATTCAATGGGCCTTATGCAGTGAAGGTGGCATCATATGTTGATAAATATAAAGTATTTCTTCAATGGGCCTTATGCAGTGAAGGTGGACAACTCTAATGTTAGATTTGTTGTCAATATTTTTTACTTACTAACAACTCTAATAGTAACACCACTGCTTGCTTTCCTTCCTTTGTATAGCATGCTAGCGCACCCAAGGGAATGCTAGATTTGTTTCCACTTTTCATCAAGCACACTTAAGAGGAACTAATTTTGACAGGTGTCAACTAGACATTCCTAAGACAGTTGAGAGACATCTACTCATCTTCAGGATCATTTACATCACCAATTTTCTGGGATGTGGGTAACATCCCAAAAGAAAAAGAGATGTCCCCAATAGTTGCCTTGTACCTCATGGACATGGAAACACTAAATTCTAAGCCAACCCACTTTCCTTTTGCTTATGATGGTGGCCAGATCCATTCAGGGGGGACTGACAGTGAGCATAGATCCACTGATTGATCCATCAATGGATGCATCCCTTAGGGGTGGGACACATCCTTAATGCAACTAGGTGCCATCTAAGATAAAAGAGACAAGGATAAAAGAAATCTCATGCATACATGAGAATGGACTATATCATTTATCAGTGATAGAAATAGAACACATAAAATCATAAAATCATTTCATCTAACACAGTTATGTATGAATACTTGAGTATTAGACTCTTACAGAAATTGTCACATGTCATTTCTGATGTATGTATGAGTAATTGTCAGGGTAAGTGTCCCCATGTGTAGGTGCACATATCACATATTTGGTAGGGAAATGACAACATATCCTCCCAGGCTGGTGGGCATCCCCAACCAATAAATAAATGCATGATTGGTGGACCCTGTTACCCATCATATGGCATGAGAATTAATCCACTAGAAGACCACACCCAAGCAGGCTGCACTTGGATAATTTTGGTCCTCTGGCTTGTTACCTCTCATGTTATAGGAGGATTTTTACCTCTCATGTTATAAGAGGACCACACTTGTGAATATTTTCAATAATTTTGTCATTTCCATCACAAAGGGAGGAGAAGCAAACTTATGTTTTGGGCCACAGACATAAGAGGGTTGACAACGTGGAGAAGAGGGCAGTTCAGAGCACTCTTGGTGACTGTTATGAAGGCTGATTTGTTGTTCTAGATGGCCAAGGCAGAGGGGAGAATTTATGTATGATTTAAGGTATGTTAGGGTGTTTAGACCCTTGGAAGAGACAGTTGCATCCCTAGATGTCTGTTGTGGGAAGGCCACAGGCCTAAACCAACCTAAACAGAGCTACGTAGGGTAGTGTTAGGGTTGGTTCATGCCCAGGACAGTAGCATTGAGGAGGAGGGTACTTCCAAATGGAAACCACTTTCATTTAGAGAAATTATGGGTGAAATTGAAGACTAGAAGAATGGACTGTGTGATGCCCTAACCAGACCTAGATTTTAGCAATGAAGGAGACCTCAAAATAGTGAGCTTAAGATATGTATTTTAGCGCATTCTTGTAGATGTTGGATTCTAACTTGTGGATCAGGTTTAAATCATGATAGGGCAGCATGTGGAAGTCAATGAGGAGGGGGCAGATATTATGGTTAGATGCCCTAACTAGTGATAGTTTCCACAGTGATTGGGCAGCAAACTTGGAGCGAGAGTTTCTCAAGTATTGGGTCAAAGTGATGACTATTGTGTGGATCAGTTTGACGAGAAGCTTGAGGAGGCCTTAGGAGTTGTTTGGAGGAAAAAATTGTAAAAGGAATGTCAAAGTGATCTTCATTGATATAGTACCGAAACAAAGGAGGTGGTGATTTCTTGCCCAAATCATATTATGATCTTCTAATCGTGGGCCTATCCATACACTCAAACATGAGATCCACATCAGGTACCAAACAAAGATATTGTTTCAGGAGCTACAATAGTCCCCAAATTTTGAACATCGTTATAGAGGGTCAAGGAAGCCCATCCTTACCTGAAAGGAAGCTAACCATATTATATGGTTTGTAGGATACCTAACTTACAATCAAGGAGAGTATAAAAGTGTTCAACCAGATGATGTCTTTCATGTCCCTGCAACAACACTTCGTAAATATCCCAAGTAGTAACCGAACTTCGTAGTGCCAAAATTCCTTCTATGTCAGCTGGAGGAACCAACCCTATTACTTTAGCATCAATGCTAGAAAAATTCTCTTTCATCCAACAATATCTACTTAAAGTAGAGATGATGTTGGCAATCAACCTTTTGATGCCATATCTCAAATTTCATAAGCATTTTTTAAGCATGCTACTCAGCTGAGTAGCTATAACTTATAAAGAGTCTAGACATGCAAGTTTGGTGCATTTTCATGTGTTATTTTGAAATAAACTTACAGTCATAATTAAATCTCTCCCACCTGCTTATCTTGAATCTTACTAACGAGACCCTTTCCAAACTGATTCATGAAATCTAGAAGTGGTAAGTGAGCACTATTATAGACAGTTTTAGATATTTCTAAAGAATATCAGGATAGGAATTTCTTGTTATATTTGAGAGTAAATATTGGTGTTCAATCAACACATGACACAAAGGTAGTTGGACATGATCAATATAATGATGTTGCAGTGTTATGGATGAATGCGCCAAAAGATAAATTGATACCCATGGTGGATGAAATTTCTGCAAATATTTTTGTAGGACAAAAATTTTATGCAATTGGGAATCCATTTGGTTTGGATCACACCTTGATGACTATTATCATTAGTGGGCTTTCCATGTAGATAAGTTCAACCGCAACTGGCCATCCAATACACAATGTGACTTAAACAGATGGTAAAGGACCATTGGAGGTCCTCTTCTTGATAGTTCAGGAAATTTGATTGGCATAAACACTTCTATGTATTCTCCATCAAGAGCATCACTTGGTGTGGGCTTTTGAATTACAGTAGATCTGTAAGTGTCATTGTTGATCAGTTAGTAATTTTTTGGAAAATTACTTGACCCATTTTGGGCACTAAATTTGCACTAGATGAGTATGTTGAGCAATTGAGTGTCACTAGAGTTCTGGTAATTGATGGTCCTATAAATGGACCAACTGGAAAAGTTGGACTGAAAACAACAAAATGAGATGCTTATGGCCGACATGTCTTGGGAGATATCATTCCAGCTGTAAATGGGAGAAAGTATGCAATGGAAGTGATCTCTATAGAGTACTTGACCTAGTAGTTTTTAAGGTAGGAATTTTATTTCCTCAAGGGTGGGGTCCTTCAACATAATTGCATCTGCCTTGGTCCTATCATCCAAAAGAAAAACTTAATCAACAAAGAGTAAATATGTCAAGTTTAGGGTAACTCCTATTTGTATAGTAATCAAGCTTATAGTTCTTTTTTACTCTGTTATAACTTTGTTGAGACCACCTACTCTACAGTAAAGAATAGCGGAGGAGCCATTAGTCATACCTACCCATGGTCTCTTGTAGGCATGATAGAAGAATAGGCTGAGCCATTAATTAGAATTGCAAATATATTGAGGAAATATAGCTCATTATCTGGTTAACCAATTGAACATTGAACTGTATATGAATGAGTAGCCCTAAATAAAGCCAATTTTCTCTATCATATGCCTTGGAAAGACAAACTCACTAACATTTCTTGTAATTTTTTGGTTTTATGTTATAAATTACTTCTTAGGCTACTCATATTTCGTAATGGATTTGTTTCCTAGGAAGGATGCAAAATTGTTCTAATGACATGGAATCAACTTAGTGGATTTTGACCCTACATGCAATAATTTTTGCAATGATTTTATAGATGCAATGGCATAGTGATATGGGTTTGAAATCATCTCATTCTTGTCTAATTTTTGGGATTAAAGCCCGAAATGTTGAATTGAAAGCTCCCAAATCTTGCTTGTGTATTTTAATTTGTCAACAATTCTTGGTTTGTTTAAAGGAAGTCATAGAACCACTAGAAGAATTATATTATCCTACGGAGTGACTGAGGGTTCTTATACTTTTGGAAACAATGCAAAATTGTTTGTAATTCTTCCTTTTATATTTGATCCATCAATGCCTCATTACCCACCTCCCCTACCAAACTAGGGAAATATGAAGTCATCTTTAACTATCTCTCTTAAATTTATTCTATCATCCTCTTTATAAATTACCTCAAAATGGTCGGTTGATGAGAAAATTGCTCCTCAAGATAAGACACCTTCTCATGAGGAAAAGTTCATTGATAATCAACATCTTGAGGCAATTGTTCATTACAATTATGAGATGTTGAAGAGAGAAAATATCTTCTATTTAGTAAAGCTATGCACGAATGTTAGTGATTTGGTACAAGGAAAGACATGCAAAACAAGGGAATTGTGGAGATTCCCTACAACTCTTTTCCCAAATGTGACACGTGAGGATGTATGCTTATTAAAAAACTATATTTGAGAACATTCACCACTTTGAAGGCAAGACTATTTTGGATGTAGGCGCAGGAAGTTTGATGCAGGCTCCTGCACCCGACCTGACATCCCACATGCTTACCTATGACTATGATCTATGTGCTTCCCTACTTGTCAACTGCAATTGCTCTAATTCTCGGTCGGATTGTGCCTGAAGGCCAGTCACTGCGGCTTCAACTAGGCTACTCGACCACGTGTGGTGGCTACTAAACCTGCACTGAAACAGGTCTAGCTAGCTCTGATAGACTCCTCCATCCACAAACTATGCAGAAAATTTCCCTTCTATCGGTCATTTGTGTGTCTTTTCCCTTTCGATTTCTCAATAGTTGAGTTATGTTGACTAGTCTAGCCCGTGTTGCTTCCTTCTTAGTGAGTTTCCACCTTATGCTTCTTGTGGTTTTGTTTTTGTCGAGTGCAGACTTGCATGCAGGCCACAGTTCTTCCACCAATGACAGTTGACCATAAATTCCCATCTCTCCTGGAAAAATACACTCAAAACTGTGTGCTTCTTTGAGGTGATACTAGTAGATCCTTTTCTACCAACCGAAATGTCGACTACCCCTTCTTCACACAGTTTTCTTTTCCTATTGGCAGAAGGGTTTGACCCTTATTTCAACCACTTTGGTTTTGCCATGAATGACACAGACTTGTCACTTATGGATCATTTATTCAACCCCTATACAACATACAAACTTATCTATATGACCCTTTTTCAATCCTTAAAAAAATTAACAATTTCTTCAAGGCACTATATGATCAATTTACTTTGGTCCTAAAAGAATTTCTTTTGCACGATCACAATCAAACAAGTTTGGAACGAACGATTTGGGAATGTCATATATGTTTATATATATAAAAATAAATTTATAAATAAGTTAATAACACATTATCTTGCAAGAAAAAAGGGAATAAGACCCATAGATGACAAAAGGGGGTTCCCATCAGTCAGTGCAAAGCTTAACAATGCCCGACATAGGGCATGGTTGTTTGAGCATATAAAATATGATATGTTACAAAGCTAATAGGTTGTGTAACAGTAATATTTTAGAGTCTTATATTTACTTCAAGTATATCAGACCTTCCAGTTTGGTACTGTCGGAAATATATTTGAGCAAAAACTTAAAACTGTGAAGGTTTCCAGCTAGTTAAATTTTTCTACATATGCCTCACATCATCAACCATGGCATCCACTATTAACAACAATTTCCTAAAAAATAAGGAAAGCCTCCAATGATGAATGAGCCAAATAATCATCTCCTAAAATGGGTAGATGACAACATGTAGAGTGCAATAAAATATGTGCATATAAATGTGTGTTAGGAGCATCCTAAATAAAATCTACCCAAGAATAACCAACCACTTTGATTAGGGAAAAGTATAAATTTAAAGATAAAAGGGGTTAAGAGATCCCTTGCATACACCTAAGAAGGTGTGCATGAAAGAAGGGTTTGAAACTCTAAAATGAAGATGATCTAAAAACCCTAGTCCTGCAACCTTTGGGAAAATGCCATTGGCCATTAGTCTAATAGATTGACTAATTAACCCAAAAAATTCCATCGCTAAGAAATTCCCTTGATCAAAATATTAAAAATTGAGCCTTATTTGGAAGCTCTAAAAGGATGAAACCTTAGAAAAGATGATTTTGAACCACTTCTGGATTAGCATTGCAGTGTGCCATTGAAGATGGGTGAAACCGAGGAAAAACTTTCGAAAACCCTCGAAGAAATGAGATTATCCAAAGAGGCAAGTTCACACCCACTCTGATACCATGTTGAGGTTACAAGAGATAAACAAGGATTGAATTTAAACAACCAAAAAACCATAAATAAATTTAAAAAAAAAAAGAAAAAAACATAAGCACAAAGAGGAGAGAAGATGAACCCATGAACATGCCCATAAATTAAAGAATCACATAAGACAACACTTAGCTCATGACAAAAGAATTTGTGATGAAAATAATGATGACAAAACTAGTACTAAGGACATCACCAAATCCCAAGAAGATTTTGGAATGTTAATAGTGAGGACATCTTGACAAATTGAGGATAGATGTAGAGATGGCTAGTGGGGTGCTAGCTCCAAGGAGGTTGACTACGTTGGCCTTAGCCTAAAATAGTATATATTTAAAAAATCCAATAAAATTTTGTGGTTTCACATGTGTAGACTTATAGCCTTGATTACATGTAAGGTTAGCATGAGGCCACAAGTGAATATTACACCATCATTTCAATATTTTATAGGTATTACAAGTCTCATGGCATTCACAGAGAAATAAATGTTGCAAAGGAAGTATAGACGTAGAGATGGCGAGGAAAATGATAAAAGGTAAAATCTATCAAATAATTTTTAAATTGAAGAAATTAGTACACCAGTGTATTTTGTTGATAGAAACACAATGAAAATTGCAAGGAATGTTACACCTAAAGAAGCACGAAGTGATGAGAAACCAGGGGAGATTCATCCCAAAGTGTTTCTTTGCAATGTCTGTGTACTTGTTTCTCAAAAAAATGCATAAGAACGAGGATAAAGGTTAGAAGTGTTTTTGATAGGGTACAATGGAGAGTCTATGGGATATCAGATTTTTTATTTGGAAAAATATACACTCGACAGAGATGTTATATTTGAGGATGACTATATCAAAGGTAATTCAAATGAAATTGAAGTGCCATGGCCTATTGAAGAAAGAGGTAAAAATGTAGCAGAAGAAAGCATTCCAAGTCAGGAACAAAGGAGCAATCAACAATCCAGTGATAATGAAGTCAATGATGTCAAAGCTAGTACTAAGGACATCACCAAAGCCCAAGAAGATTCTAGAATGTTAATAGTGAGGACATCATCAAAGCCCAAGAAGATTCTGGAATGCTAGTAGTGAGAACATCATCAATGCCCAATAATATTCTGAAACAACATTTGTGAACATTATATGGTTCAAAGCTACAAGAACTACCTGAAAGAAATAAAGGAAGCAAGAAATCAAGAATATTGCAACAGTCTGCTTTATAGCAGTTATATATGGCTTTGATCACAAATTCACTAGAATTCTTGTAGAATGTGATTCAATGCACATGGAAAGAATAATAGGACAAAGTAACAAATGTGGAATATGATTCCATAAAGAGAAATGAAACACCGGAACTTGAGGATATGCCTAAAGGAAAAAGTGCAAATGGTTAAATGGGTCTTCAGGGAAAAGTGCAAAGAAGATGGCTCAATTGACAAACACAAAGGAAGACAGTGACAGTAGCACTACTCTTTCCTTCTATTGAGGTGATAGTCAAGTCACCAGTCCTCCAAGATCATAAAAGACTGCCTATTCTTGTTCTTGTCATTTTTCCTACTAGGGAACTTGCAAGTCAAGATGTTGCAATGTACTCCTCTTCTCCTACTATGTAAGGACTCAATGAGACATCACATCATTTAATGAATTAATGAATCCACTATAAATGTTGCCACAAAAATAGTTTTCATAAACTAAACATTTGGAAATGAATAGGAAAGTATGTATATGCATCATGAGAGGAAGTAAATAATGATAAAAACTTCAAACATGTTAAGAGGGAATGCCACTGAAGCATTTTTTTTTGGAAAAAAGTAATGTTGGATCACAATCATCCTTAAAAAACAAAAAACTATAGGTATATGCACTATTTTGAGAGGATTTGAAACTGAAGACATCAATTACAACACTTCTGGAACAGTAGATTTCCAACTATACATGTTTACCAGCTCGCCTTTAGATATTAAGAGTCTTAATAGCATCATGGTGTTGCATTTCAAAGAACTACAAGTAAACAGTTGCAATCATCAGTAGCTACAGATCAGGGATGCAGTTGTCTAAGGAAGAAATTGATGCTTTGCAAAATAAGGTCAATTCAACCTTGATGAAGAGTTCATAAACAACAAGGAGTAAAAGTCAAGGACTTCATGATGAAAAGTCAAGAACTGCATAGAAATGGCTAAATGTGGGTAATGATTTCATGATTATGTATTGAGCCTTTATGAGAAAAAAAATCTCAAACCAATGATGTCAAACCCCCAATACTAAACAAGCCAGTAATTTGTCGTGGGGACTGATTCCAAAATTCTAGAACTGTATGACTGTAAAACTAGATATGTTTTTTAATGTTGTTGAAGAGCAAGATATAGCTTAGAGTCAGAGAGGAAAATATATAACAATTACCATATGACTTTTGCATTGGTGTGCTTGTCTACTTATAGTCATCGGGCTACCCAGTTTTCCTTTGACACCATATATAACTTGTGAATATTTAAGAAAAGAGAATTAAATATACTTGGGTCAATTCATTTCCCACTTATCAACATACACATAGTTATCCACTTTTCCAAAGTATATGTTTGTTCTAAGTGCTATTGTGCATGGTTATTACTTTGGCATAATTCAAAGTTAAGTTCATTATTTCCATTTAATAGGTCTGTGTAGTTATTCTGCATTCAATATCAAACATGGGAGGTATATCAAACCTACTTCTGGATATCAAACCGAGCAATTATAAAGCTTGAGTTTTGCATATGTCTGAGTTGTAATATTAATATGTTGAGCATTTGGGTTCTCAAGAAATGCACCAGGCATTGGAAATCTCAACATGAATGTGTCCATATTCAATGTATACAATGCACCATCACACACAGTTTGAATGAATTAAGCCATCTCCACCTGGCTTCCACAATGAAGCTTGATTCTAGATCTAGTCAAGAGAAAATATTATAAAATAGATAATAAATAAGAAATACAGGAGAATCGGCCCTATAAAAAAAAAAAATTCTAGGTTTGGTCAAGGGGGAATATTAACCTAGCACACACTAGGGTCAATCAGTACTGAACCCAACTATTATGAAGCTAGATATTGCATAGGTCTTAGTTCCAATATCTGATATGATGACCATTTGGGTAAACTCAAGAAATGCACAAGAGGTTGATAACTTCAATCTCCATATCATGACAAGGGTTAGACAGACCTATGCCAGTATTCCTAGTCAATGTGCCCAATGTACAGTCTAGATTCAATGCACTATCAGCCCCACCATCGCCCTGGTTGTAAAACTCCTTGAAATAGATTTATGGGTTTATCTGAAATTTTCGTTCATATCTATGTCAAACAATTTGTCTAGGTGCACTATCAGCCCCACCATCACCCTGGTTGTAAAATTCCTTGCAATAGCTTTCTGGGTTTATGTGAAATTTTCATTCATATCTATGTCAAACAATTTGTCTGGGTACTGTTGTAGGCGCTTTACTAACAATTTAAATTCAGAAGATACTCAAATTAAATGACATGCACTGAAAATAAACCACCCAAAGTTCAAACTGACATATTCCAAGCATAAAATTCACACAGGACTGCCAAATATAACTCAGAAATAGGAGTAATGAGTATTCATATTAATTCCCAGAATGACATCCACTACATCCAGAAGACTACTAATATTTTATATTGTCAATAAACACATGTAAATAAGGGACACTAATTATAGAAACCTGGGACTGGTGTGTTCCTTTTGTTGGTTGCCATATGTTTGTCTCACACGCAATGAAGAGTCCAGAAGTTCATTTTATGCCCAGATGTTTGCATTCACCCATACCAAAGATAAGGAACTCATGTTTCCCTTAGTGAGCAGCAATAAATACACGAGTTAGTGATGCTAGGACCTATGGATAGTGTAAACTCAGACTCATTTGGCTTATATGCATACTTCAGAGAGTAATTTTCTTGGTCGTTGCAAGGGTGCACAACAATTGTTATACAGTTAGGAAACTCGTGCTAATCAATATGATTACTCAGCCCTTCTGAGAATATTCATCCAGCAGATGGAATGTGGAATATCGTCCCTCAAGCTCAGGTAGATGCGGCCCAAATACTCCAACTAGAACTGAGAACTTGTAAATGTATGCCTCAGCTAGTAAAATAATGTAGCTCGACCAGAAAAATAAAAGGGACTCGTGCAGTGAAAGATTAAAGTTTCGTTTATATCCCTTAGAAACTACGATGCCACCCAAAAATTCGAGGTGTTGCAAATTGGTCGTCGTGCCTATTTCTTCTTCACATTGAACCAAAAAGAGAAAATCTGGCTCCCTTTCCCTTGGCGTTTGAAGAGGCGAGGGATGAAAATATAATTCCTTCTCCACAATGAACCTCTCCTCCGGTGAAATCGAAGATTCATCACATGACCTCGAATTGGAGGGGCAATCAAAGGGGTCGGAGCCGAGAGGCGTCACTAGGCTGAGAACGAGTGATGGGAGATGGATCATGCTAGGTGATAGGATTTCAGGTGGTGACACCACCCTAGTAGATATCCTTCCATTCAGATTGAGGCGGAGAGCATTGATCCCTAGACCTATCTGTGGATTTCTTAAATTTTGACGCCTTTCGTGCAGCTTGAAGGCGGGTTTTCGAGGACCCACTTTGATTCCGGGAAGTGAAAGACTAAAATTTTGTTTCTATCCCTTAGAAACTCATACGATGCTTCCTGCCACAAAATAAAAAATTCAAGGTGCTGAATATTACCGCCACTCAATATTAAAAATTCGCAAAAATTTGAGGTGCTAAATATTGTCGACACACAAAATAAAAAATTCGCAAAAATTCGAGGTGTTGAATATTGCATCCACTCAAAATAAAAAATTCAAGTGCTGAATATTGGTAGATGTTAAGTGATCGGTTCAATTCCTTTTTATTCAGGTTTTATTCTTGGTTCACCAGTGCCTAACTAAAAAAAATTAACAAAAACAAAAAAGATATAATTAACAAAAACAAAAAAAAACCCGAGGAAGAACTAGATAAACCCAACCAAAAGAATTAAGTTCTAGGTCATGTCAAATGAAATACTAAACTAGCACAAACTCATCTAACCCCAACTATTCCAATCAATACTAAGCCCAACTATTTTGAATATTGAGTTTGCATATGACTAAGTTCTAATATTTGATATCTTAATGATTTGGTTAAAGTTGAGAAATGCACAATAGATTGGAAACCTCAAGTTGACTACCATAACAACATTTAGACTGTGCAATTATTTAATTTTATGATTTTAGTCTTTTGGAAACTACATGTAGTATTTTTGGCTCAATGGTGCCCATGCAATAAATTCTTGTTGAGCAAGTTCCATATTACTAAAAATTTGATTCGGTGCTTGTAGGTATTTGTATATTCTATGGGGCTTGGATATAGCCAATATGTATGTCTTTCTAGGGGAAAAAAGAGATAGAGACTATGAAGAGTTTATTGGAGGAATGCATAAAACATTGATTGAAAGGGATCGTCATTGATGGAAGTGAAAATATTTTGAGGAGTCCTACGAGTTATGGAAGTGAAGATGTTTTTCCCCAAGAAATTCCAAATATAGTGTCAGTTATTGTAAGTGATGATAAATAAGAATTCAAAAACCAATAAATAATTGCATATCTACATTGGTTTGAGGGATAAATTTGCATCCTATCATATGTAGTTACTTCTTATTGTCATAAGTGATGATAAAGAAAAATTCAATACCCAACAAATAATTGAATTTGGATGCAAAGTTAGTCTATTGTATGTATTTACTTCTCACTGTCATCACTTTTTGACATTTGTACATATGTGCATGAAGAAAAATCAAACCAATTATATATACTTCAAAGGAATTGTGAAATAAGTCTAATATTGATGAGCAAATTAGAACTTATGTGGATAATAAAAAAGCCCAATTTTGATCTAATGTAATAATTCCATCTGTAATATAAATGAATTCACTTAAATTCCCTTGATAAAGTTTCACATTTAATTTTCAATCTAGCAAATCTAAAAGTGAGGGACACAGGGTTCATCAATTACCCTTACTGACAACATAACTCAAAAACTAGCATCCATAATTTTACCACATAGTTGCATAAACTCAAGGGTATTAGTGTGCCCAAGTAGTCATAATAGAGGTGGGGAACATGATACAATTTTGAAATGGTAGATCATAGCTAACAAAATAAGTAAAAAATTTCAATGGGACCATGTTTATCTAGTGAATATGGTGGCATGTCATTCGGCCAACCATCAAGATTCACTTCTTCACGGGCATAAATAAGAGGTTTGGGCGAGGTGAAATTTATGGGTTAACCAAAAACTAAGTGTGATGCATCCTTCCAATCCATTTCTCCCACAAGTGATGGCACCCCACATCTTAGGAAGAGTTGAAATGGAACCTTAAAAAATTATTGATACACACCCACAAAAGGAAGAACATAGCATTTATTGCAACATTCACTTGTAATTTACCCTAAAAGAAACATGGAGAGAATGATAATAAGTGTCACTGATCTATCCCTCTTGTACGTACAACTTCTCTACTCAGTCAACCACCAATCAAGGAGGCCTTACTAATAGAAACAAGCAGATGTAGAAATAAATGAAAGATAGAAGGATAACTAGAAGAATCAAAATGAGCATACCTATGGAGTTGGGGTTCACATCTCCATTATAATTGGGATGGACGGGTTTTGGGCTTCTTGTCATGATCCATTCATGAACACCTACCACTACTTTTCACAAACCTCCTTTTCTATCTCTTTTCTCTTGACTTATTTTATTACCAAGGACAACCACAAATGTACATAGATATCTATAGCAACAATAGGCACTGAGGACATCAGAAAATTCCTCCCTCACTCATGTTTTCCACTTTTTTTTCATTTGAATGCCTAGTAAATAGAAATCTCGAACATGTCGAACACCTTCCACAACATTTCATAGAACCCCATTTTATATATATTTTCTCACGACTCCTTTTTCTAGGGACAACCCCAAATGTAGATAGATATATGTAGCAGCTATAGGTGCCAAGGACATTAAAAAAATCCTCCCTTGCTCATGTTTTCCACTTTATTTTCATTTGAATGCCTAGTAAATAGAAATCCTGAACACTACGACGTGTCAACAAGGCAACTTGTTATTTTGGTCTTTTTTGGTTTTTAGTATGTGTGATTTGTTGGTCTAATAGAGGTGCACGAAGTTGGTATTGAAGGAGAAAATGCTGGGGGTGGCAATGCATCTGTGTAGAATTATCCATTTCTGGTGCTTGGTTTGGAAATTGGTGTGCCTGGTGGTTTGGTGGGTGGTTCTTGGTGTCTAGTGGTGACAGGAGAGTCGCCCTTTTGGAATACATAGAGTCGATATCCTAGTGTGGGTTGTGTGAAGCTTCTTGGGAAGTATCAGCCTGGGGCGTGTTCCTCCCACCTTCTCTTTCTCCATTTGTTCGGGTTCCTGCCGAGTTTCCAAACTTATGGCAAGATGGTAGCTGGGACATAGTGTGTGGTTTCCTGAGGAAATTTAAGGGTGAAGAGATATCTAGTTTTTGAGTGTGGCAATAGGGGAAAGTTCTAGTAGATCGAAATTTGATAACAGTTGGAGTTGGCCCTCCTGATTTTATCACAATGCGACCATCCTCACGGCACAAGAAATACTCACCCCTAGCCAAGCAAGGATCTGTTGGCTCAAATGATATGGAAATAGTGGTGGCAGGAGCACACCGAGGTGGTAAGATCGTCGGTCACTCCCAGCTTGTTGGTGTGGGAATGCGAGGTGGTATTGGTGGAGGAAAATAGGCCTCTCGTGGTGGTATAAGTGTAAGGTCACAACAAACACAGCATCGAGGTGGTGGAAAGCAAGGAGGAACAACTAAATGGGGAACTTGTAGGCATGTAGCTCTCGGCCAGCGGTAAATTCAACATTGTTTTCTAGAAAACCGTCGGGACCTAATTCAAACTATGATAGATCGGGTGGATGCAGCAGAATGGGTTCCTAGGGAGGAGCATGTTGAGTTTATGGCCACTTTGGATAGGATGCACTACTTCCAGTGCTGTGTCAGGGAGCGAGTATTGGTGGTGGTCTAGCGAGGCCAAAACCACCTTGTAGAAAAAGTGGAAAATTTGGACACTTGGCTCGCACACTTCGAAGGGCACGTCCATTGCAAATTTTGTCCACCACCCCCTCTAGGAACAACCCTGGAAAACCCAGCTTCCATTACATCAGATGACAAGCATGCTCTCATGTGTTTTTTATGTACTACATGTATTTTAGTGTCTTTGACCCTCTCATTTATGGATGTTGTCCTTAGCCTCATTTTTGTATTTTTGTCACTTGTTGCAAACATTGGTCAACAAACCTGGTTGGGGTGAGACCACCTATTTTTTTCTTTGTTGGTTGTACATATTTTTCACCATATGAATGAATATCGACTTACAAAAAGAAATGTTATGTTTATCTATTCATTAAATGTAAATATGAAGATTTGACCTTAGATTTAAAACAAGAGTCACACTTTTAACATAAATCAATGAAGTTTAAAGATTAAACTTTATGGCCAAAGAAATATAAATATACACATTAATTTGACTATCTAAATATCACCTTTACTAAAAATATAATGAAGGCATTAGTGTAAAGTAGATAGATGATACATGCAATATTTATGTTAATTGTAGATGAATCCATCTGCAATGTTAAACTTTAGAGACAAAAGATTATTCAGAATTTTAACAATGTAGATGGACTAGTCAAAGACCCCTTTGTCTCTAAACCTTAACACTACAGATGGATTCAGAGACTCGTTTAGTGAAATGTAACACTTCGGTATCAAAATTGCAAATTTTCATTTATGGAGTGATATGATTAAAAATTACTAACATAAATGACTAATTCATATATTTTTTGTACTTGTTATTTGGTCATATTTTTATTCTTTGACTATAATAGTCATTTGCATTAATCATTATTAATTTTTTCACTTATTATCTAGTCATATATTTTAATCCTAGACTAAATTAGTTATTTAAGTTAGTCACTTTTACTTTATTCATTTATTATCTAGTCGTATATTTTATCCTTAGACTAAATTAGTCATTTAAGTTAGTCGCTTTTAGTTTAGTCACTTATTATCTAGTCGTATATTTTATCCCTAGACTAGATTAGTCATTTTTAGTTCGGTCACTTAAAATTTCTCAAATTTAGTAGTATTTCACTTGAAATAATTGTGGTGACTAACGTTTTTAGTCACCTAGTCATTAATTTCATCATTTCTACTAGTGCTAGATGTTGTTCTTCTGTTTTTTATACAATTTTTGTTGCAAGGGTTACCACAAATTTCCTTCTTATTTTCTCTACTACCACCATCAAACAATAAATACTTTCTTGAACTATCATCTGAAAATTGTAAAGACCATTCTTACTTGTCAAATCTCAATAGATCTACATTTCAAGAATTTTTTTCGTTTATTTGTTTCACATTGTTGTAATAATATTTTTCTATCAGTATTCCCTTAAGATTTCTCAAAGCTACCATTAAAAATTCTTTATATCTCTAGTACTTGACTATAATTTTATTCCCCTTTGTACATGATTCTTTAACCTTTGTCTTCTTAATAAACCTTCATAACTCCTTACTTTCACCTATAAACACATACTCAAATTTATTATTAAACATAATAAATTTATTACCTTATATCTCCTTCAATGTTCTGACATTATTTGAATGTCTTCTATCAACTTCTATAACTTTAATCACCTTTCAATATTGTTAAAATTTCTCTGTAACAATTCAATAAGAAATTTAACAGTGCTCTAATACAAAAAATTGATGCCAAATAGCATCCCTGATACCCCCTAAGCATGGTGGCCCTCTCAATTATTCTTAGATCAATTTCAATGTTCTCTCTCTCATGTGTCTTTTATCTTGTTTTGAGGTCTTGTAAATACTTGTGCAAAGATAACTATGGATCAAGGTTGAATTCTTAATAGTGTTGTTAACACTTTCCCTAGAGAGCCATAATACCAAAATTTGTGAAATCATGCTCATTACCCAATCCCTCTAGTTTATATTCCCTTTAGAATTAAGGCTTAATTTTTGCATCAAGTTATATGATCGAGGTAAGGACCACACACTTGGACTAAAAGGTTCTAAGGCCTTTTATCCCTATCATTCAAAAATTCTTTGTTATAACGTGAAATGCTAAAACTTTGAATTCATTTACACTTAGTGCTTACCTCTTCTGGTCATCCAAGGCATGGATGGATCTAGATGTACCACAATCCATTTCACCTCATATATGTTCTATGTCTCAAATTCATTTCTCTCAATTTGATAATCTGGGTGATTCTCGCTTCCCTTTCCTATCGAACAACCAAATGTTTGTTGATGTGCCTGGATATCCTCTAGTATATCTATATGTTTATTACTCTACCTGGATATCTCATAAATAATTATGATCTTCCTATTTGGGGATCTATTCATCTCCAATGTCCACACTCATGGTGATTCCTAAATACATTTGAGGTTAGATGACTTTGTTCCATCCCATATTTGTTCGCCACGAACCAGATATGGGGTCCATGTTTAATCTCCACTTGTTCTCTACACTCTCTCTTTGAACCAAGATCCAAATATAGACTTATAGTTATGCTCTTATTTGGTCTGGATTGTCATATTATTGGATATAATGGTTTCACTACAAAACACATAGACATAGCTCAAAACTATGTGGGTTGGAACCTTGAACTTGACAACAATTTTAACTATATTTTATGAGAAATTCTAAATGGTGTTTTCATTAACTCTTCACGTTATAACATTCTTAGCTCTGTTAAAAGTCAAAGTCTACTTCACACACAATTGACAAAATTTACTCTTGATCATTATTAATTCACACCCACTATGGTTAATTCACGTCTATGAATTTAAACTCATCATGTTATAAATTGTTCACACAAGACTCACCATTCCTCATTCACAAACCATTCATGCATACCTATGCTTCCCTGCAAGGACTGATTATATACACACACAATCCGAAATTCACATCCACTCAAAAATCATGATTTTTACAAGGGATAACTTATCAATTACAAAACAAAAAGGTTATACACAATGAAGAGTATTTACACACTTCCCATTAGCTCATGATCTATCCAATATGGATTAATTAAACAATAATTATTGTCTCTTTCATCTATTTCTCTTGGACCTCTGATGGACCTTTTTCCTCTCTTGGCTATACCCTCCTCTTTATTCACTCTATCCTTCCTAGTTTCATTAATCACAAGGCTCAATTTTGTACACCAATGATGGTCTATTGAGATCCACTAAAGGTAGATGAAATCTTCCATACAAGGAAATTTAAAATGTAAGCCTAAAACATCTAAGTCCTTAACAAATCTCTCCAAATAGTGCATTACATGTTGATGAGTAAATAATTCCTCATTTCATAAAGCAATCACCATTTAACAAGAAAATAAAATCCCTATATTTTAATTACATAAATTTGACTTAAATTAAATTAAGGGAACCCACACCCTTTAGTAAATGTGGCAAGACCTCCTAGGTTCTGTTGACTTGAATAAATTCTACTGCATAATTTTATCTACTAGAAGAAATCACACCGATACTATATGTTTATTTCAGAAAAAAACTGAATGTTGAAGGAAAGTTGGAAAAATACAAATCTCGATTAGTAGAAAAAGGTTATTCCCAGGTAGAGGGAATCGAATTTTCTGATATTTTTTCTATAGTTTCCAAGTTAGATTATATTATATATATTTTATCTATTGGTATTGATTTTGATTTTTAAGTAGAATAGATGGACGTGAAGATAACATTCCTACATGGGGATCTAGAAGGATAAATCTACATGAAGAAACCAAAAAGATTTATAGTGAAGGAGAAGAAACAATTAGTATGCATGTTGAAAAAGTTCGTATATGGGCTATATCAATCACTAAGTATCAGGTATCAAAAATTTGATACATATATATTGGAAACTGGCTTGAAAAGGATCAAATCATATCTCTATGTACATATCAAATTAGGCAATGACAATATTATGTATTTGGTCTTGTATATGGATGATAAATTGTTCATTGGAATTGGTAGGGAAATCATCCAGGTAGTGAAATGTAGTCTCATCCTTGTTATCAAAATATATGAGATGGTAAATTGTGGAATATTTAACCGATATAGGAACTTTTCCAACCTGCATACTAGTTATTTCTTCCTACAATGTCTCTCACAATACTTTTGCTGAAGAAAATTACGCATAGATTACATCCAAATCCATGCATATCTCTCACTCAATACACAATCCAGATAATGTTTGTATAACTTGCAAATAAAATGTAGTAACGATGGTAATAACAGGCACGACGATCTCAAAAACACACTATATGGTTGGATCTCCAACAAAAATAGAGATATCGTTGAAATCACTGCACCATACTACCAAATAGAACCTTGACATTCCACTGATATTAACCTTTTAGACCTCACTTTAGATGACACATCTAAATCTCTCCTTCAAAAAATTTTAAACTTTGTTGTAACTCCCAATCGAATACCTATTAAAGATATAATAAGCAACATCGAAGTAGCCATAAAAGACATTGACTCAATCAAAGACGAGGAAATAAGACAAGATGTTTCCGAAATTCTCAGAACCACCAAACTTCTTGATAGCAATATATCTAAAGATGAAATAATGGCATTAAAAAACCTAAAAAATAATAATGGCGTCGTCATTTTAAAGGTTGACAAGGGAAATTGCACTGTAATAATGAAGAAACATGAGTATGATGCAAAAATGTATGGTCACCTAAACAATAGTGGGTGTTATAGAGTAATGGACAAAGACTCAAGCACTAGAAACTTACTTGAAGTTATGTGAAAAAATAAAAGAATCATCCTTGGACGCTGCTACAAAAATAAAAATCACACCTTCCAGCTCAATTATCTCCAAAATGTGTGGTGCTCCCAAGATACATAAGGCTCATATCACATCGAGACCTATAGTAAATACCATAGGTTCACCCACATATCTACTAGAAAAATACCTTTCAGAAAAGTTGTGCCCATTATAAGGTAACACCTCCTCTTATGTAAAAGATTCTACATCATTTGTCCACTGGGTCAAAAAGTTAAAAACAAATTATGTAGATATCATTGTTAGTTTTTATATAGTATTACTCTACACTAAGATCCCAGTGGATGATGCTATAAAAGTTATGAGGACTGTTATTGATAGTGAAACTATGGAATTACTAAAACTTTATCTTAAATCATCATGCTTTAGTTTCAAAGGAAGAATTTATGAACAAACACATCATGTAGCTATGGATCTCCACTATCATCAATAGTAGCCAACATTTATATGGATCACTTTGAACAAAGAGCTCTTAGTTCATTTCCTTACACACCAAAAGAATGAAAAATATATGTGGATGACATATTCTCAAAATGGTGTCATGGAAAAGAAAAAATGGATGAATTTTTATCTCATATCAACAACCTCTCAGAACATATGAAATTCATTATTGAAATTTAAAATGGGAACCAATTTCCTTTCCTTGATTTCCTTCTTGCCAAGAAAAATGGAAAATAGAACACCAAGAATTCAGGAAGAAAACCTACACTGATAGGTATTTGCATGCCAAATCTCATCACCGTCAGAGAAAAAAATTGTCATGATCAAAACCATAACTACAAGAGCTTCGAGAATTTATGATCTAGATCATTTGAATCATGAACTTGGAAATATTTACAAAGCCTTTAAACACAACAGATATCATAGAAACATCATTAAAATAAAAATTCACCAAACTCTAAATAAAAAGAAATTAAAAATACCTTCAGACCTCCCTAAAATCACTCTTCTTTTCATAGAAGTATTTACAGATAAAATAACCAAAATTAAAAAAAATATCATGGTTCCAAACACCATTAGAAAAATAATTGACTTTGTCGAAGACCAATTGTACCCTAATAAACATAAAAATGTTTACATTATTTCTTGTTCTTATGGAATAGAATACATAGGTGAAATGGGTAGATAAATTAGCATTATACTTAAAGAGCATGCAACCGACATATTGAGAAACAAAAAATCAAAATTTGCCTTGGCGGAACATGCACACTCCTCTTCTCATCAAATCTGCATGGAAAATGCTAAAATTATCAAAAAATAAGAACATTATTTAAAAAGAAGAGTTAAATAAGCTATAGAAATCGAAAAAAGGATCAACACCATGAATATGGATGATGGTATTAAAATTAGTAATACCTTGAAGGCTCTATTTAAGAAAATTAAAAATTTAAATATAATAATTAATAATAAAACACTATTAATAAATTAAAAATATCATGAGTTGACACTAAAAAAAGAAAATTTTAAATCTATATCATTAAATATAAATAGCTCGACAATCACATTATAAATTCTCATTGTGAAGTGCAACCCCTGAATATGGACTCACTTTGAAGTCCAAAATGTTGGGTTTCAAGAAAATCCCTCACAGGTTTTTCCACACCTTCTTACTAAGAATTCACATGTATGGAATCATTATTTCAAAAAAAAAAAAAAATTCCATTCCTATCATTGATGAATTGTTGGATAAATTACATGGAGCAATTTTCTTCACCAAGTTGGATCTTCATTCAGGATATCATCAAATTAGAATGAAGAATCAAGAATCAAGACATTCTAAAAACAATATTCAGAACACATGAAGGTCATCATGAATTTTTGGTCATGACTCTTTGCCTCACTAATTCACCTTCCACATTTCAAGGTTTGATGAATTCCATTTTCAAACCTTTTCATAGAAAATGTGTGTTATTATTATTTGATGATATACTAATCTACAACAAGTCTTGAAAGGATCATGTTCAACGTGTTGATAGGGTGCTCAAACCATTAGAGGAGAAACATTTATATGCAAAAAAATCCATATGTTTCTTTAGAATATAGGAGGTGGAATATGTGAGTCATATTGTACCTCATGAAGGTGTTAAGGTAAACCCTAAAAAAATTAAATCCATTAAGGAATGGAAAATACCAAACCCTAAAGCATCTTCAAGGATTTCTTGGCTTGACAGGGTACTATTGGAATTCTGTTAAGAATTATGGGAGAATAATGACACCTCTAACAACATTACTGAAGAAATATGCATTTTATTGGAATCCAGAAGCAACAATGGTATTTGAACATCTTAAAGAGGAAATGTTCCAAGCACAACTCTTAGCTACATCAGACTTCACAAAAACATTTATTGTAGAATGTGATACCTCATAAAATGGAATTGGTGATATTTTAATCCAAGAATAAAGACTGGTTGCTTTTGAAATTCGTCCAATCAATGGAGAGTATTTACAGAAACATGTTTATGAGAAGGAAAGGTTGGCAATATACATAAGCTAAATCAATGGGTACCTTACCTAATGGGAGGACACTTCAAGGTAGAAAAAAAATCATGATAGTCTTAATATTTTTTGGAACAAAGATTATCTTTACAAAAACAGAAAAAATGGGTCACAAAGATGTTGGGTTATGAATTTGAAATCATCTACAAAAAATGGAAGCAAAATGTTGTTGCAAATGAACTCTCAAGAAAGGGTGAGGATGTGGAAGCATTTCTCTGTGCCATTTCTATTATCCAACCAGGTTGGATAGTTGAAGCAAGGGATGAATGGAAGAATGATGAAGAGGTGTGGACACTCATTCATAAGTTTCAACAATATCCCAATACATATAATACATTTATATGGAAAAGTGTTTCATTATGGTACAAGTATCGCTTATATATTTGTCAGAACTCCCAACTCAAACAAAAGATTCATTTGGAATCGCACACCTCCCCCTTAGGAAGGAGCTCGGTATTTTTAAAAATTTACCCCATGGTCAAGAATGAACTTTTTTGGGATGGCCTTAAATCTAATATTTAGAAGTTTGTGGAAAAATGTTTGGTTTTCCAACAAAATAAAGTTGAGACAATTAAGACCCCAGGTCTATTACAACCTTTGGCTATTCCAAACCAACGTTTGGAGGAGGTCTCAATGGATTTTATCACAGGTTTACCCAAGTATGAAGGAAAGAGTGTCATCATGGTGGTAATTGATAGACTTACCAAGTATGGACACTTTTGTGCATTATCTAATCATTTTAAAGCATGTAAAGTTGCTAATACATTTATGGAAACAATTCAAAAGCTACATGGAAACCCAAATATTATTGTAAGTAAAAAAAATCCTATTTTCACTAGAAATTTTTGGACATAATTATTTACTTGTCTTGGTACTCAACTAGCTCATAGGTCATCTTATCATTTTCAATCTGTCGGGAAAGTTGAGATAGTGAACAAATCTTTGGAAGGATATCTTCATTGCTTTGTATCTGATAAACATTAATAACGGTTCAAGTGGTTACCTCTGGTTGAATAGTGGTATAAAAATTCCTTTGATATTGTAGTAAAATTGACCCCATTTATGGCACTTTCTGGATATCATCCACCGTCTATCATATCATCTTTAAGATAAAATTATATGTTTCAAGAAATGGAATATCACATCAAGCATAAAAAACAAGTACTCCAACTCTTAAGGGATAACCTCACCCTGGCACAAAATCAAATGAAACAATAGGCAGATAAGTATCACAGTGAGAGGAGTTTCAATGTAGGTGACCAGGTATTTTTACGAATACAACCATACAAAAAAATGTCCCTTGAGAAAGATAATAAGGATAATAAATTATCACGCAAGTACTATGGTCCTTACAAGGTGTTTCAAAAGATTGGTACTACGGAATACAAATTGGAGCTACTTGCATCTTTTCGATTACACCCAGTTTTCCATGTTTCATGCTTGAAGAAGGCCATCGGTGACAAGCTCCTAGTTCAAACAGTATTTCCAGAATTTGATGAAGAATTAAAAATCATATTATAGCTTGAAGCAGTCATGGTAAAAAAAAATAATAATAAAATAAAAATAAAAATAAATCGATCACTATGAAATTGATGAATTTCAGAGTATCTCATTAAGTGGAAGAACTTATCTGCTGAATATTCCACATGGGAGAATGAGAATTTTATATAGAAGCATCGAGAGCTACTCAAGCATTGAGGAAAACACCTTTTTTTTACGGAGAGGGGCATGTTAGCTCCTATAATACTAGTGTATGCCCCTTATTTTTATTGTTAATGTAACCCTTATTATTATTGTTGTGCCCATGTAGCCCCAATATTGTTATTGTTGTTCCCCATTGAAGCCTACTATTGTTATTGGTGTTCCCTTACATTATTATTGTTATGTAGGCTCTAATTATATTGTGACCCCTTAGACTCCTATATATACCAAGGATATCTTGTCATTTGTATCATCTAAGAATTGTTCATTTAGTTGAAGTAAAGGAGGTTTTCCCCTCGAAGAGTAGAGGAAGCTAAAAAGTTTCTAGAGAAGGATAACTAGTGTTATCAAAGGACCAAGTTTAAAGTAGAGAATCTTGGTGAGGTACTTATAGTAGAGTGAAACTGACTTGTTATTGTAGAGGCTTTGTGAAAATCACGAGTGAACAAAGGAAGTTCATAGAGGAAGAGTAAATATGAAAATTGATGGGCATGAAAAGGGTTCAAGTGTACGCCACAATAGAATGGAGGAAAATTCCATAAGAATGAAAGGTATGAGTTAAGAGGAATTTTATTGAGAAATGACTCAGACAAAGTGGAGACTCAGTATAATGATGATTCTTCTTAAGGAAAGTGCAAAGGACCAGCGATGTGGATGTAGAATAAAGAATTAGGTTACATAGCTTGTTAAGAAATTTTTTGTAGGAAATTTGAGGAATAATTTTAGGCACATGATGAGTGTTTGGTTGAAGGAAGAGGTACTCAAATAAATTGAGTATGAGGAAGAGGAAGTTCACTATTGTGAGCCAGAGCAAGAATCATTCCTTAGGGAGGATGATGATGCTAATGAGATGCTTGTTGAGAATCTCATGGTTTTCTTGAAAGATTCATATAAGAATGACGATATGATAACAAATATAGCAAAGGAGACTAAAGAGCCTTATGATTTTAAGCCTAATTATTTGTGTGTGACTACAAGCTTTGTAGGTCTTGAAAATGATGGATAGTTTCCAGACATTATCATATGAATATGAGAAGAACATAATCAAAATTATGCTACAAGAAAGGGAAACACAAAATTTTCTTATAAAGGAAATTAGAGTGGAGATCATACATGATCGTTAGATGCAAATATGAGAGAGGAGTTGTAAGAACCTATTGTTGTCGTGAACAAGAAAATTTGGCTTATGAAAATAATCAAAAGAAGGATGAAGAAGATTAAGATCAACATTTTGATGCAATATTAATGGAATTTAATGAAGAAATCAAATTGAAATATGATGACATAAATGAGAATATTTCAACATATGGAATGAGCGATTACAACCTTACAAATGTAAACTTTAATGCATAGTTGAGGATGATATATTAATGGTTAGTTAATCCAAGGATTGAATAAGACTGCAAGGAGACTACAAACATGAAGAATGAAGAGGAATACAACGAGAAATGTCACTGATAAGTTGTAAAGGAGGAATAAAAGGTTCAAAGAGATACAAATTCACATAGAGGGACAACAAACACAATTTTGTGGACAAAAATAAAGAGAAAAAATAAATCATGCTTATGACTAATAGTGATTTTTGGAGATTTAATATGTGCTTTAATAAATTTATTTCAAGTGTAGATGCAAGTAAAAGTGAGAATTTGAGAGATAAAATTAAATATTTCATAAATTAGTCATCAAGGAGGAAAACAAATGCCTCAAAAATGTTTGGGGAGATGTGTGGTGATGAAGAATGGAAGTTGAAAGCTTATGAGAGTAATGGAATGGGAAGTGAGGCCATATAATTTTTAAATTTTGAATTACACGTACGATGAAGTAGTGCTAAATAACATGTATAAGAAAAGGGATAAGTTGGACATTAAAATTCATGAATTGTGTATGTTGATGAAAAAGCTTCCTAAGAAGAGGTATACCTAATTAATGAGAATAGATAGAAACAAAAATATGTTAATAGCAAGAGAGTACATTAGCAGAGAAAATGGAGCATTGAAAAATAAGGTATGGAAACCAAGAACAATGAGGACAACCACAATATATCAACAACTACAAGAGGTGAATAGGAAAATGTTAATGAGGGATTTAAACATCGAAACAAAGGTTTCTAAATATGTTCATGACAGTGAGGCAAGTGGACAATGACAAAACAAAGTTTTGGATACAGGAGGAAAATAAATTGCAATAGATGTAGTTGAATATGGAAAATTCCAGACAACTAAATGGAAGCTATAACTAGAAAAATAAGTTAGAAGACTCATGACCAAGAGGAAACGATTTTTTTTTTCCTTTGGAGTCTATTGCAAGAGCATTTATTCAATTCAACAAGATGTGGGAGGTCTTGCCACATTTACTGAAGGGAGTGACTTCCCTTAATTTAATTTAATTGAAATTGATGTAATTAAAAGACTCATATTTTATTTTCTTGTTTAAATAGGGATTTATTTAAGAAATGAGGAATTATTTATTCATTGACAGGTAATGTGCTATTTGGAAAGATTTGTTGAGGAGTTAGAGTTTTAGGCTTAGATTTAATATTTTCCTTGTATGGAACATTGGATCAACCTTTAACAGATCTCAATGGACCATAATTTTTGTAATAATTGGTCCTTGTGAATAGTAGGAAGGATAGAGAGAATATAGAGGAGGAGATAGTCAAGAGAGGTCTGAGAGAAAATATAGGAAAGGGCCAATACTTATTATTTTTTAACACCATATTGTACAGATCCTGTGCTGATGGGAAGTGTGTAAATATCCTCCATTTATATCTAATCGATGTGTTTTGAAATTGATAACTTATCCCCCCATGAATGTTAAGGTTGTGAAAATTATGATTTATGAGTGGATGTGAATTTGAGACTATGTGTGCAGAATTTAAATCCTCGTAGGTAAGTAGAGCTATGCATGAATTCTTTGTGAAAGAGGAATGGTGAATCTTATGTGAAGAATTTATAATGTGATGAGTTCAAATTCTAATACATGAATGAAATAGAGTGGTCGCAAATTAACATTGAATATGAGTGCATATTTTCAATTATGAGTGAATCAGAGTTTTCCCTTTCACAAAGAAATGTGAAGAATGAATGAAAAAACCCATATAAATTTTTCTGACATTTGTAGCCAAAATTTCTATAATGGTCAATATTTTGACCCACATGGTTCTGACCCAAGCCTATGTGTTTTGCAGTGAAGCCCTTTGTATCTTGTGTCTAACTATTTGAACAGAACAAGAACACTACTACAAGTTTACATCCATATCCCGAATTGAAGAGCGAGTGTAGAGCACAATTGGATATTCAACATGGACCCCACATCCGGTTCGGGGTGAAAACATTCGGGATGGAGCAAATTCATCTAAGCTCAAATGTATTTAAGCCTCCCCGAGAGTGATAACATCGGAGATGAGAAGATACCCATATAGGAAGATAATTTTTATCTATGATATATATGGGTAGAGAAAAAAACATCGAGATGGAGTGGAGGATATTTGGGTGGATCAACAAACATCCAGTTGTTCTATAGGAAAGGGAAGGGTGGCTCACCCAGATTACCGGATAAATAGAAGTGAATATTGCAGGCTAGAAAACATATCAAGGGTGAAACATATTGTGCTACATATGGATCCATCGGGACCTTAGATGATCGGATCAAGTAAGTGTTATGTGTAAACAAATTTATGTTTTGAGTACTTCACATTATAATGGGGAATTGTTAGCCGAGAGGGCTAAAATTCCTTATACCTTTTGGTCCAAGCATTTGGTCCTGAACATGATCATATGACTTGATACAAGAATTAAGCCCTGGCATTAGAAGGAATATAAACTTTGTGCATTGGGTAAAGTGCAAGATTGCACAAATTTGTGGTATTATGTCTCTTTGGGGAAAGCGCTAACAATGATATTGGAAATTAAACCTCGACCCATGGTTATGTTTGAAAAAGGATTTAAAATATCCCACAATGATATAAAAGGTAACAGGTTGAGGTTGATCCAAGAATGAATGAGAGGTCAACCATTCTTAGGAGTAGAAGGGATGTAATTTGGTAGCACAACTTCACTAGATCCCAAGTATCATTTTTTCCAAGGTTATTATTTCTTTCCCTTTTCTATATTTTTTTATGTTTTCAATCCATTGATTACTCAATATCTCTAGAATCGCCATCAATAATAAATAAAGAAAAATTTGAACAAAAATCAAGTGGATTTCACCTTTCTGGATGCCTTCTTTTCTGAATTGATCTCTTTAGTACAACAATATGTGGTTCTACTTCATTTGATTCATGTTATTTTATAGTTTATGATTCATCATCTTGCTTCTCTGATTCTTTTTCCCTTGGTAGAAATTTCTCTTTAACGGCATCTATAATTTCTCTAAATACAACATCTCGAATATACACAACCTTCTTAGTTTCTAGGTTCAAAATCTTCTAGCCTTTCATTCCATATTTATATCCAATGAAGATACACCTTTCAACTTTTTAATATATCTTGCTCCTATTATCCTTTGGAATGTGTGCATAAGCATCACAACTAAATACCCTCAGATGTTTAAGATAGGGTTTCGTACCACTCGATACCATATTTCGAACCATTATTATCCTCAACACCTTAATTTTCTTATTTGTTTGGTTTTCCACAAGAATATTAAACTCTTTGAATTTGTGAAATAATTTAGATTTCTTCCTAAGGAAATAGAATTCCATATTCCTCAAAAATTCATATATAAATGAAACCTAGTACTTAGGTTTACAAAGTGATGGAACTGAAATAGGTTCAAACACATCATTGTGCACCAACTATAATATTCCATTTGATTTCATAGCACCATTGGAGAATCTTACTTGATTTTTCTTCCGAGATAAATAATGTTCATAGAAATCAAAATCCAGAGTGAAATTACGCATACCTTCTACTATACCATTACTATGTAGTACCCAGATCCATATCAATCCATTAATCTTTATCCACCAACAGATCTTCCATTTTGAGCTTCCATAGCTCAAAACTCTACCTATTGAATTTCTTGATCTCTATATTTGAATTTCTTGGATTTTCTTTTCAGCACAAGAATCAATTCAACAGATATCCTACCGTAACATTGTCTACCACGGGACTGAGAAAAACCCCTTAGTCGTAAAATCACCCCCTTGCAACCAAAATTTCTTTGATACCATTGAATAGAGATAAAAAACAATATGAGAGAAATAATGATAAAAATCACACACATAAAAACAATACACATAGATCATGCACACCATGATTTACTTGGAAAAAATCAATTAGGGGAAAATAACATATCAATAGGTTTATTATTATCTTATGGCTTAAAAGAACTCATTTGTTGACTTAAAAGCAACTAAGTTGACCAACATCCTAGCCTGACCATGTAATCCCTCCACTCAACCCGGGCACACATTAAAATAGAGAATCCTCAAGCCTTTTAAAGGCTTTATCACATGTAATCCATGGGCTCTAATTCCATAGGCCACCAAAATCGCATGCCTAAAACCATCATTGTGGACCTAATCATTTTGACTCTTTCACCGATTTAATCTAACAATTATTATGAGATAATTATTTCGATTAAGGAGATGGACTTTTTTAGCTAGAATATTAACTTGATAATAACTTTAAAATCCATTATTCTTCCATTAACTTTAGTATATGCTAATCTTCCATTTTAATTTTTGTTAGGACCGATTTCTATTAAAGGGAATCCTTATTAAGGTCGGAAGTGATTTTTCCTTAAAAATCAGCATCTTATAAATTTTACTATTAATTCTTAGATTCATATTGAGAAATATGTCATGTAACTCTATTTCAAAATTTTAAAAGTATTTTTATGAGTTATGTGGATCCTCTTACATTTGTCGTTGAGAAGAGGAGAGTGTTAATAATGAATCAAATATCAGTGACTACTAGATTAAAGTTTTTAGAAATTGATATAATTTATAAACAAAAAAAGGGTGGCTAGATTAAAGCATATAAATATTGATATACCTATACAGAGATTTCTGTAGGTTTTAACCCTATATAGAAATTATCTGCAAACGAATCTTAAAACAGAAAATAAACAATAGCGAGAGCATAAAACATAAAACAGATAAACACAGAGATTTTCCCCTGGATCTCAAATCGGGACGACCAGTTTGATTTTTCATTATATTCCTTTTAGTGTTACAACACATATATATACATGTTGAACCATACATAAACTCCAATCCATTAACCCTGGATTAGAACATAACAGTAGTTCCCTTGACCGGATCTACAAAATACCAGGGGCCGAAAACCATCATGCCCCAAAACCATGTGCAAACCCATGCACAAAACCATGGGCGGGTCTGCCCACCGAAAAATAAGGACCAAAAAAAATTTCTGGGGCGCTACCCCGGACCCCGACAAGGGGGGCTACCACCCCCCCTGTGACCCCCCCCCCCATACGTTGTGTCCAGCGCAACGTACAGGGGGAGCTATCGCCCTCCTTGTTACCCCCCCACGCGTGACTAGTCGTGGAAAGAATATAACACAAACCCCAACATTCTCCCACTTGTTGTTTTCTTTCTGCAGGGGGGCATGGGAGAGCTGAGCCATTAGCCCAGCTTTGCAACACCCATTATTTATCTACACCAAGAGAACTTCTGAGTGCTCACAAACTTTTTCAATGCATCTACAACATTCTTCAAAGTGTCCACCTTTACTAACAACACCCTTTTAGCCTCAACCATATATCTCACAAAGTGAAATTGAACATCAATGTGCTTTGTCTTTGAATGATAAGTAGGGTTCTTAGCCAAGAAAATTGCACTTTGGCTATCACAGTATATCCTTATAGCTTGCTGCACCAATCCCATACTTGAACACAATCTCTACAACCAAATCGCTTCCTTGCTTGCATGAGTGACTACCATGTATTCTACCTCTGTAGTTGAAAGAGCTACTACAGATTGTCTTTTACTCATCCAACTGATTGCACCTCCAAATAGGCTAAAAACATACCCACTTGTAGATATTCTTTGGTCCAGATCTCCAGCCCAGTCTACATCAACAAAACCGCGAATGTCCAACACTCTTTCCAATCCTAGTTTTCCCTGGTAGCACAAGCCATAATCACTAGTGCCACACAAATATCTGAAAACCCACTTCACTGCTCTCCAATGCTCCTTCCCTGGGTTTGACATAAACCTGCTAAATACTCCCACTGCATGTGCAATGTCTGGTCTAGTACAGACCATTGCATACATCAGGCTACCCACTGCACTTGCATATGGAACATGGGACATATCCTCCTCTTACTCTTGTGTCTTGGGACACTGTTCAGTAGACATCTTTGTACCTATAGGAATCGGAACATTCATCGGTTTACTATCCTGCATATTGAACCTCTACAATATAGTCTCGACATACTTCCTCTGGTTTAACCAAAGCTTCCTCTTTGCCTGATCTCTCTTAATTTCCATGCCCAAAATATAGTTTGCTGCACCAAGATCCTTCATGTCGAATTTGGGGAACAACTGGGTCTTCAAATCTTGGATAATTTCTTTGTCATTTCCAATCAGAAACATATCATCCACATACAAGACCAAATAAATAACATGATCACCAATTAATTTAAAATAAACACAATGATCCTTCTTGCTTCTCGTGAAGCCAAGTCCCCATATAGGTATCAAATTTCTGATACCACATCCTTGGTGATTGTTTTAACCCACACAAAGACTTCTTTAACCTGCATACCAGCTCTTTCTTCTCCTTCACCATAAAGCCTTCAGTTTGTTTTATGTAGACCTCCTCTTCCAGATCCCCGTGAAGAAATGTTGTCTTCACATCCATCTGTTTTACCTCAAAATCAAATGCAGCAGCAATAGATAAAAGTAATATAATAGAAGTAACTTTGGCAACAAGAGAAAAAATATCACCAACATCAATTCCTGGCACCTGGGAATAACCTTTTGCTACCAACCGAGCTTTTTATTTCTCCACCTTTCCTTCTACATTCATTTTCTTCTTAAACACCCATTTTCTCCTGATGGGCTTCCTTCCAGCCGGCAAATCCACCAGATCCCATGCCTCATTTTTATGCAAGGATGCCATTTCATCAACCATGGCCTCCTTCCAAAGTTTTCCATCCTCTGAATCTACTGCCTCCCTGACGGTTTTGGGATCATCATCAGTTATAGTTAAAGCAAAATTTGAACAGAAAACAGATGGACTATACCTTTCTGGTTGTCTTCTTTCTCGAACTGATCTTCTCACAGCTGGAGTTTTTTACTCTTCCTCTTCTGAGTCTTCTTCTGTTGTAGAGTCCGATTCATCCTCCTTCATCTCAAACTCTATCTTCTCAGGTTCCTTTGGTAGGAATTCATGTTTAACAACATATTTCACCTCTCTAAACACCACATCTCGGCTGTACACAACCTTCCTTGTTTCCGGGTTCCAAATCTTGTAACCCTTTAAACCATCCTTATACCCAATAAAGTTGAACATTTCAAATTTATTATCTAACTTGGTCCTTTTCTCCTTTGGAACATGTACATATGCATCACATCCAAATACCCTCAGATGTGAAAGAGAGGGTTTCTGACCAATCCATACTTCATGTGGAGTCTTATCCTCCAACACTGATGAAGGTGATCTATTAACCAAGTAACATGCAGTCTCCATTTCCTCTACCCAAAATTCTTGTCCTAACCCGGTACCACTAAGCATGCTTATTTCCTTTTCCATCAGCGTTATGTTCATTCTTTCTACAGCTCCGTTTTTTTTAGGTGTGTATGGAGTAGTCTTCTGTCGTTCTATACCACACTTCTTACAGAACTCTTCAAATTCCTTCTTGCAGAACTCCCCACCATTATCTTTCCTCAGCACTTTTATCTTCTTCTCTGTCTGGTTTTCCACTAGAGCCTTAAATTCTTTAAATCTGTCAAAGACTTCAGATTTCTTCCTTACGAAATATATCCATGTATTCCTTGAGAATTCATCTATGAATGAAACATAGTACACAGACTTACCCAGTGATGGAACCGACACAGGTCTAAACACATCACTGTGCACAAGCTCTAATATCTTATTCGTCCTCTTAGCACCAGAAGGAAAACTCACCCGATTCTGCTTCCCATATACACAATGTTCACAGAAATAAAAATCCATAGCTATTAGACAAAACTTCTACCATACCATTTCCATGCAGTATCCAAAGGCCCTTCTCTCCAATATGTCCAAGCCTTTGATGCCATAGCATGGTCTTTTCTCCATAGACCGCTAGGCTTTCCGCTCCACTTTCGGGAACCATAGAACTGTTGCACCCAGCAATAACAGTGATGCCCTGAAGCTTGTACAAAGTTCCAATCCGAACTCCTTGCATTAATTCCATTGCTCCCTGAACCATCTTACAGGTATCTTTCTCGAACACTGTTTTTACACCTGCATCATCCATCTTGCTTACAGAAATCAGATTTCTGGCCAATGTAGGAAAGTGCAGAACACCAGGAAGTGTTCTAATCCTTCCACCTTGCAGCTGCAACTTGAATTTTCCACGTCCGACAATTCTGGCCTTCCTATCATCAACTAAGAAGACATCACCGCCATCAGATTTCTCATACTCGCAAAACCACTCCCTATGGGGAGTGAAGTGAAAGGATGCACCCAAGTTAGTCAACTATGACTCATGATCTACATGTGTATTTGAAGAAGAAGCCAAATACACATCCCCACCTTCATCTGAGGTTTTTTTTGCCTCTGTAGAAGGAGCATCATCAGATCCCTTTCCTTTCTCAAGAGCTTTAGATATGCAGTCCTTTTTGTAGTGCCCTTCCTTTTCGCATTTCCAACACACCTTTACAAACTTTCCAGGAGATTTAGATCTCGCTCTAGATTTAGATCTCCCACTCGAAACCTTATTCTTGTTTTTGTTCTGGGACATTCCTCATACAGATAAGGCATCTCCATTCTGACCCTCCATATTTCTCTGTCTCATTTCCTCCGACAGCATGGCTAAGACAATATCATCAAAATTCAAAGTAGTTGTATTGCTACCTATTGCAATAACCAGACTGTCCCACGAGTCTGGTAGAGAACACAACAAACTGATGCACTTATCTTCATTTGAGATTTTAATATCAACAGATGACAAATGACTTACCACAGTATTGAAGCCATTCAGATGTTCTGTCACCGAGTCTCCATCCTTCATCCTCAGGTTATACAGCTTTTTCCGTAGGAACAATTTATTCACCAGAGATTTAGATTGGTACAAAGTCCCTAGCTTGTCCCACAAGGTCTTCGACGTAGCATCCCCGGATACATTCAACAATACTGAATCTGAGACACACAACCATATTGTGCTCTTTTCCTTCTTATCCAATTTCTTCCAGTATTCATCTGACATTGTTGTTGGTTTAGTACCCGGATCTACCGCGATCCACTGATCTTTATCCACCAGCAGATACTCCATCTTGAGCTTCCACAACTCAAAACTCTGACCATTAAATTTCTCGATCTCTATCTTCCCCCCGCTCGCCATCTTCTTTCACTGCAAGAATCGATCTCGCAGATCTCTCACTGAACAGGGTCTACCTCATGCCAAAGCAAAAAACCCCTCAGCAGCAAAGGCATCCCCTTGAAGCTGAAACTGATCTGATACCAAATGTAGGTTTTAACCCTATACAGAAACTATCTGCAAACAAATCTTCAAACAGAAAATAAACAATAGCGAGAGCATAAAACATAAAACAGATAAACACAGAGATTTTCCCCTGGATCCCAAATCGGGACGACCACCTTGATTTTTCATTATATTCCTTTTAGTGTTACAACACACATATATACATGTTGAACCATACATAAACCCCAATCCATTAACCCTGGATTAGAACATAACCATAGTTCCCTTGACTGGATCTACAAAATACCAGGGGCCAAAAACCATCATACCCCAAAACCATGTGCAAACCCATGCACAAAACTATGGGCGGGTCCGCCCACCAGAAAATAAGGACCAAAAAAAAATTCTAGGGTGCTGCCCCGCACCCCGACAAGGGGGGCTACCGCCCCCCCTGTTACACCCCCGCGCGTGACTAGTCGTGGAAAGAATATAACACAAACCCAACAATTTCTACATCTATCATATTTGATGAGACATTCCAAGGTGCCAATCAATATGATAAGAAGGAACATGGGGCAATGAGAAACCTTGACATATCCTACTTATTTCCTTATAAAAATTTGAAGGTTCCCCATATTCCATAATTACCAAGAGGTAGTTGATATGCATCATCAATTCATTCTATCATCTAATTAAAATAAAGGGTTAAAGAGTCTTTTTGGAGGAAGCATAATTTTCTTTGTCATTAGACTTTGCTAGGTAAAGTTTTTGGCTTTATTCGTCTATCTTTTCTCCTTTTTAATAGTGTAGGGTTTTTAATAATGTATTTCTTCGTGGAAAATAATGAGGATATCGATTATTTATGTTCCTACTTGTAATTTAAAAATAATTGAATTATATACCAATAATAATATATGAATTTATAATTCTCCAATATTTTGGTTTTCATTCCCTAGTCTATGGCTCACTTTCTAATCCACACATATTAGTGGCATATATGTTATTAACATATTTAGAGTTTTTTAGTTCTTATTTTTGGGTTCTTATGACTCCTTCGTATATTTTGAAAATGCATAGTTATATACTTATCTACATGCATCCCCTCGGACGTTTTCCATTTACTTTACTTCTCACATATAGTTATATAAATATCTTTCCTCTTCATTGAATGAATCAATTTTTCACTTTCATTGTTGAAACATTACTTCCTTTTATAAGTTTTTTTTGTGATAATCATCTTTTAGTCATTGTCTTCCAGTGTGGTCTTCTTGACTTTGTTGGTTTAAAGTCACCAAGTTGTATAGGTTAAACAATTTTCTCAGAAAATGAAGAATGGTGAACTACCAAGGTCCCCTTCCAAGCCTTATCCTACATCAACGATATAAGAGCTCAAATGCTCTTTCTACATAGATTTTGAGTAATTTTTTATGTTTAAGTTTGTATTCTCTAATTTATTATAGTCCACAACCTAATACATATATATAACTTACACTTATGTTATTAGCACATTTAAAATTTTTAAGTTGACATTGTATATCATTATCAATTATACTATATTTTGCAAAGACATCATCTCTATATATATCTACATGCACACTCTCTGATTTGTGTCGTGCACTTCACTCCTTACATATTATCTTATTATCTTTTTCAATTTTCTTTTTCATTATCTTTTGATTGGTTTCCTTGGTTTAATATGACCAATTGATTTAGTTTAATCGATTTACTCAAAAATCAAAGGATATGACGCAACCAATGTATCAAGATCCTAGCACTAACTTTGATAAGTAGAATAATATCTTAGATGCTTTCATGGTATGATAGCTTAGACACTCTTTTTGCCTAACATCATTTCCCATCAAGAAATATTTTTCATGTTTAATATTTTGAGTCCTGTTGATTGGTGGTTAATTAGATCAGGAAGTTTTTGATGCAAGCCTCACTATCATGAGAAGGACATGTAGCATACCTGCAGAACCAAACAAAGCAGAAAGGAACGAAAAAACATAGAAATATCGAAGAATCAGATGCAAAGCGTTTACTGAAAAGCTCTAGTAAAACAGAGATGAGAGGAAAATCATACAAGGATCAAAGAATCACATGCTACTAAGGGTAAGAATAAGTGTCTACATAAATTCTAAGAGTGTGAGAGGGACATGTAGCATAATAGAAAGCAGAGAGGAACGAAAAAGCATAGAAAGATGAAAGAATCGCATGCAGCCAGAAAGAAGAATAAGCGTTTACTTAAAAGCTATAGTAAAACAGATGTGAGAGGAGAAACACATGCAACTAAGAAGAAACACCAGTGTTTATTGATATGCTGAAAATGACAGTTCGATTGATCCAGAGCATTAAACAGTGCGCTGCTCTGCTTAGGTGGTGTCGATTGAACTAAACTGAATAAGGCTTCAAAAATTAAGAATTGAACCCGACGTGAATCGAACACGCAACCTTCTGATCTGGAGTCAGACGCGCTACCATTGCGCCACGGATCCTCACATTTTAGAAAGATATTTTTTCAATCTACCCACGAATCCTAACATTTTATATGAAGCTCTAAATATGCACTTTCCATTTTTGCTAATAATGAAGATGGAGAGTGGTCGTCCTCGGTGAACTAAAAGCTCATGCTTAAGACGTGATCGTGGACGAGTTTTGTTAGCAATAAACTAAATTGATGACTATTGCAATCGTAAATGAGAACGCCTAGAATAATAACTAACATAAAATGAAGAAAGTGCATAAAGTGGGGATGATTTCATGAAACAAGAAAAACCCATTTCTTACACTATACAGTAATTTCTTACCAAGAAAAAACCATTTTTTTATACAGTAATTTTATAATTATATTAAATAAACATGAAAATATAAACATATATTTATACACTATACTATTGTTATTTGAAAATTTGTAAACTACTAATTTTTATTTAATCTGATTGCAGCAATTAATCCACAAGTAGCCCTAGCCTAATAGAAAATAAAGGCACATATAAGAGTAGCAGTAACTTGGTTCAATTATGCCCTCTTATGTTTTATCTGCAAAATTCATATCATGTGACGGAGAAAATTCTGAGTGGCCATCCTTACGTGTCACACAAGATCACAAAAGTTGAAACAAAATTCTGAGTAGCCATCCTTACTGTGTCACAGACAAGATCACAAAAGTTCATCAACTTGTTGATTGCAACAATCTTGTGATAACGATGACACCACCGTTTCTAAATCCTCTGTTTTCATCTGGCGGGGATAGCTCAGTTGGGAGAGCGTCAGACTGAAGATCTGAAGGTCGCGTGTTCGATCCACGCTCACCTTATCGATCTTTTAAAAAAGATCCCCGGTAAATGGTCGGGTCGATGTCCAATCAGTGCTTACCTCATTCCATGTAAATGGTTGGGCTTATGTTTATTATTTTTAAAGGTATATTTTAACATTTTTAAATAATTAAAATATATGTATATATATTGTTCAAAAATGTTATATATCGTATATTTTCACATTTTTAAATAATTAACACATATATTCAAAGGTATAATATATCGTATATTTTCACATTTTTAAATAATTAACACATATCATATATTTTAACCATTTTAAATAATTAACACATATATTCAGAGGTATAATATATCGTATAATTCATAGACAGCATATGTTGCGTTGGTGATAATTGTTTTTTAATAATTAACATAATATATATCCACAGTTATAATATCTTATATTTTAACAACTACATTCATGACTATAATATGGTATATTTTACATGAGAAATACAGGTAATATATATATATATATATATATATATATATATATATATATATAAACAATAATTAACATAATATATATTTACAGTTATAATATCTTATATTTTAACAACTACATTCATGACTATAATATGGTATTAAAAAAAAAACAAATATCATATATTTATGTTGATAGGCGTTTTCTTTGTTGGCTTGGGGTGACCAAACATTGTTCACCCCAGCCAATAGAAAAGCTTAGATATCACTCTTCTTACCAATACTATTTCTCCATGTGTTTGTCACTCTGACTAATAAAATCTTACCAACTATCTAAATTGTTATCACCCACGTAATATTTTGCCATGTGTCCGTCGCTCTGACCAATAAAATCTTATCAATTGTCTAGATTGTTATCACCCACGTATTATGCTACTCCTTGTTTTTGCAACTCTCTACCCTCAGTCATACTATACCCTCCCTTCTACTTTTCGTTTCAAGAGCCTCCTCTCTCAGAAGTTGTACCCTTCTCCTTCATCCCGTTCAATCCACCCATCCTCCGCCATACCTCCAGCATTGAATTTCACTGAGCACCGTTCATTGTGTCCCTCACATGGCGTCACCTGTGTTAAAGAGTGTTGTTATTCACAAGCCATCTCAAAGGAGATTTCTCAAAGTTACAGTTTTGTGGTCCGTAAGCACATAAAAAAGAGTTCTGAAAAGAAAAAAGAGTTATGAAAAGAAATGGGAAATACATTGTAGTCATATTGATGTGGTCCTTAAGCATATTTTTTAGTTAAAGATAAGTTCAGAAATGTTCCAGCATATGAGGAGCAGGAAGAACCCATCTATTGCAGACCATGTGGATGGAAGTGCAGACAACCCAAATTATTCGGATGCTGAAGATCAGTCATGGCATTTGCAACATACTTCAAAAGTCACAGTATACTTCAAAGCAGGAAATTTTGATGATGAATATATTATTCTAATGCCTCTGACACTGGTATTGCAGAAATGTCAGATCTCACATGGCCTTGTCTTCCCTATAGTTCTGATGTAGATCTTGAGAAGGGTCCTAACCTAGAGGTGAAGGCACCATAATTGAATGCGCCTGCTGATCGAGGGAGGAAATTACACAGAATTGGGAGTCGGTCTAAGAAGGAGTGTAGAATATGCCATCTTACTCTAGAAACCAACCAAGAGGCAGGAGCATTTATTGTGTTGGGTTTTTCCTGCAAGGATGATCTGGATGCTACTCACAAGTAGTGTGCAGAGGCCTGGTTCAAAATTAGGGGTAACAAGTTGGTTTTTTTTCCCAGTTACCATCTTTTTCCTTTTTAAGTATCTAGACCATCATTTCTTATCGGCTATAACACCTTAGATCCCAGTGCGTGGCTTGATTTTATGTGTGCCTATTCCACTTGTCGTAGGTTCCTAGGTTTTATCTTAGATTCCTATCTATGTTACCAGAAACATGACTAGGGGTCATGTTTTTCATTTCATTCATCTTGTTGTATTTGTTCTTGTCTTGACACTAAATTAGTGCATTTCTAATCAATTTTGTGACACATGCAACAACCTGATATGGATGTTTTTCCAACCGCTAGTTCATTGTGTTCAGGAATCTCCTGGTGAAGCTCTTGCACAATACACAGTTTCATGGTGTTGGTATGCGGAGGTTACAACTTCTTGATATTGAAGGTGTGCACTTGAAAACCGTATTGGAGAGGGTGTAGCCACCAAATATCATATGGCTCCACTAGCGTGGTTGTCCAGATTCTTCCCTGCCTCCCTAGATTCTAATGAAGGACTTGAGGGTTTTACAAGTGCACGGTAGTGTATTGAAAACATTGTGGCCTGGAAAATCACAAGTGCGAAGATTGTTGAGTCAAAGTTTGGCATTTTGAAGGGTGTCCTTTAATTATAATAATTTTAGAGTTTTTGAGTTTTTAGTTGGAAATGGGTGAATTTTTTTGGTTTAAATTATATTTTTTTGTTGTTCAAAATGGATTTTTAATTAGAAAAGAGGTAACTGGAATCAAGCATATGTAAAACATTTTCTTTGTCATGAAAAAATGTTGTGTTTTTTCTCCAAAAAAAATCCAGTTTGTAAAATGTTGTTGCTCTTGATTTGATTATTCGATGTTTTCCAACCATATTATGTCCATTCGTTTAAACCCATATCTTTTTATATCGAAGACTTTCATTTGGTGTTTGGTGATGGTATGAATTCAAATGAAGTACTATTTGATATTAATTTTAATGATGGACATTTCTATATGTGAAAATGATTTAATTCGAGCTTGTATGTTGCATATAAGTTAAAATACTAAGTGGTATGAACTTTGAGTATCATGAAATTATTGAAACTTTACATAATCATATAACCCTAATACAGTGAATGAATGCCTCATAAGCTTGACTGCTCTAATGATTTATGGAAACAGTTTGATTTGAATGCCTCATAAGCTTGACCGCTCTAATGATTTACGAAAACAGTGTGATTTTTTTATGATTTAAATTTGTTGCATAATGGTTTAACTTTTTTCTGAAAGAATGTTGAAAAGTGGTTTTACATGCTTTACCTGATGCAATTTTGCAGTGTTTGGCATCGAAACATCACTAAGAATCAAACATACCCCATCTATTCTTGAACATCCTATTGAAGGATGCTAAAAATTTTCTTGGTTTGAGTGATTGTTTTGTTTTGTTCAAGACTACAATATCTCATGGGTTTCATCAATCTGGAATTGAAATTATGCGAAGGAACAAAAACTAATCAAGGCAATTTTGTTTATTTTCATATTTTTCTGTCTATACTTCAAATATTTTCACTTTTAACAAACTCTTCACATATGAATAAAGTGGATCAATGCATGTTTGGTATGGAAATCTAGCTTACTGAGCCTAACCTCACCCAACAAATTCGTTGAGCCCTACTGGAATCACTGTCCAAGATTTTTACCTGTGTGGTTCAAGTATTTATGATAGATTTATGCTTTAAGGGGATGGTTGAGATGTATGCTTTCTTACATTCTCATGGGCTGTGAATCGTGAATCCTTGATTTTTATTTCTGTTCACACTTTATAAATTTGTGAAGGGTGATACTATGCCCATAATAGATGGTGTATAATGCTTTGAATACATTTACTTGTGGATCAAATACTGTGTATCAACTTGTTTTCATATGAATTACCTTGAGAATCCTATCATGTCAAGTCATGAATATTGTTAGATGTTAGGCATATCTTGAATGCTAGTATTTCTAAACAATTTAAACCACTAAATTTCACATCTTAAAAAATTATTTATCATGGTCGAGAGAATACCACTAAATGACATGAGTCGATCCACATTGTATGACGTTGTCCCCAAAAATTATGTTTTGGAGCACTTCTGATATTTGGTTTAATCTCTCAAGCTGTATGGAAGAATTCAAATATTTAATCTTTGGAATTTTATTTCATCAAGTGTAGTTATATGATCAAACATTTTTTTGTAGTTTCATATGGTTGGATGTTCCGAGTGAAGTTATATTTTCAGTTGCATTAATAAATTGTAAATGCTTGCATTGATTCTAGTAACTTTGGGACTAATTTAGAAAGATTTGAGTTTCATGTGTATCCTTAATTATGTGCTTGACACGTGAACTATTCTAAACAATGTTATTTTGTTTATAATATGGTACTTCATTTTTTCTATTAAAATCTAAGTCAATTTCATTTATAACATAGGTCATTAGATGGATACCTTTTTCGTTTCTCTGCCCTTTTTTTTATAGTATTCTTCTAATTAGGTTGTACACGCAATCTGCGTCAAATAGCATAAGAGGTTTCTTCTGATGTAGTCCTTGGTGGGGGAAGGAAACCTGCTTCATTACAGACATTTAGCCAAAGATTATGCAAGTGAGTATTCCATTTAAGTTTGGTGTGTGTTTTCCTTGTACATATCTTCATATTTGTGTCTGACAGGTTGCCTTGGAATAATGTTGGGGTTTTAATGAGGAAATTAATAGCTTCATAGATGATGGATGGTCTTTTATGGGCAATGACAGAATGGAGGATGTAATTATTCTCATCAATTAATCTCCAAGCAAATTGTTCAGTCAACAATTTGCTTCTTCTGATGGAATTCCTGCTCTTGGTCAGGGCATCCTATGTGCCAATACTTCTATGCTATTACAAGTTTGAATGTCTGTTACATGATCGTGTCTGGACTCTGAAGTATGTTGGAACATCTCAATGCATTTATGCTATAAAGAGATAAACTGTAATAATGACTTTGGTTGTATATCTTGGATCTTGTAGAATGTTCCTCCAACATTGCTTGTTTGTTTCTTGCATGAACATCGATAAGAATGGGTAGATAGTAATATTGATGCCTATTCAACAACCTCTTGGAAGGCAAGTCCTGTACTGTTCCATTGTCATGAATTGGAGGTTTGGAGGTGACCAGGGCATCCTCCCATTAGCCCATATTGTGTAACATGAGGAACTATTAAAACTTATTTATCTTTGTCATAATTTGAATTATGTGTTATTAAATAATTTTATCTTTATGGTGGACACAAGAGTCCCAAAATCATCCATCTCTAATTATTTGTGTTGAATTGAATATACAAAGTTTTTGGAGGTTATAAATTTGGATAATAATGGCCTAACATAGGAAGAAGCTTCACTATCTTGGGATATGTTTCTATTGCAGGTATCATATTGAAGTGTTTCTATTGCCTAGCAGAGAAAGTTAAGTGTAAAATTTTAATTCTACTAATTTGTTGAATAAATGAACTTGGCTTTTTGATTGGAAAATTTTGTAGTGGACTCGATGAAAATGCAGTTGGGGCCTGTGTTGAACTTGTCTTTGCTCTAATTAATGCATCCTTAGTTGCTCGTTTTCCTTTTATCCCTTCTGGTTTCAGAGTCATTCCTTAAGAATCTGGAATGGTGAGTCAATTCACTAACCACTATAACAAAGCTTCAATTTGATGATTTTCCTTTTACTGACTGTAGAAGGCATCACTTTGCAAATTGCATTAGTCATCATATGGGATGGCTCCATTCCAAACCATACACTGGACCTTGCATCTGCCCTTGAAATTGGATCAGCAGGAGCTTGAACCCTCTAGCTCTTCTTCTCACTATGTTCCTGCTTCGATTCCCTTTTCCCGCTTCCAGTGACGTAGACACATATCACTGTTATCTTTGGGTGAGTGTCTCTTCTCATTAGTTGTTTATGAAACAGAGGTAGCAATGTTGGAATGTTTTTTGGATCATGTTCTTCACATTTTTGGAAAATTTGTCATGTTGACAGTGTGATTGGCTTTACTAGAAATTATTGGTAAAACCAATAATTTTATTCAAAAGTAAAAATAACCAAACACAATATCGGTGTATTTTTGCACCCTTTTGGTGCAAATTCTAGTAATTAATATAAATGAGTTGATATCACTGATTTCGACTAATAATATATTATCCAAATTAAATTTATAAATTTTCTTTTTAAAAGATTTGTAATTCATGTTTATTTTAAAATACATAGATAAACTATTCTTTTAATTTTGTGCACCTCGATTGCATAATTCAACCGACAATACCGCAATTAACAAGGGAGGCATGCAAAGAACTCTTATGATTTACCTACAAATTTCGTATCATGTGACAAGAGAAATTCATTCTTGTAGTCTTTTTACTATGGCTAAGAATGTTGGTTACTTTACGGGTTTTTCCTTTTCCCCTTTTGTCTCAATTACGTATTCATTATTTGTGGACAACCTACTTGTATTTGGCAGGCTTCTTCGAAACCGATGGTTCTATTTACACTACATCCTTCAACGTTTTGGAGCACATCAACAAAGGTAAATCTCTATTGATATTTGCATGTGGGAATATGAATGAAATAAACTTCATAGCAAATTTCTTGGGTGTTCAAACCAAAATTTTATCAGAGGGGTTCACCTATATGGGATTCAAGCTGAAAGCATGTGGATACAAGAAGGAGGACTAGATATGGCTGGTAGATAAATTCAAGTGTAGGATCCATAATTGGTCGCACAGGTGGTTGTCTCTAGGTGGATGGTATATTCTTATCCAAGTTGTTCTAATACAATTTATTGTATATTGGGGGCATCTATTTTTCTTTCCTGCCCACACTGTGGATTGGATCAATGTTGTCATTGCTAATTTTTTATGGTTTGGAGGTGCTATGAATAAGAAGATTCACTTGTGTAAACTACACACAATTTCTATTCCAAACTATGGTGGATGGGGACTCCTTGACGTTCGCACATTTGCTAATGCCTTGCTCATTTAATAATTTTGGAGAGAAATGAACTCAAAGGGTATTTGGGTTGCGATCATATTTCATAAATACATACATGGGAACCCGTTGTCACAGATATATAGAGGTGTTGTTATCTCGGCTAATATGGAATCTTACATATGGAGCAGTTTCAAGAAGGTGACGCATCTGATAAAGGATAGATTAGTGTGGAGATTCGGGAATGGTTAAAGCATTGGCGTGGGTTGTGATCGTATACTGGGTATTAGTGACCATAGGCTTCTGGATGATAGGATCATTCATAGACTAGCACATAGGGGCATCTTCCATCTGTCTCAATTGTTCTTATGCTGGAAACAAGGGATTCCGTGCTATAAATTTGCTTCACAAATTGGCTTGCTAGAGGAGGACACACACACATGGAATTTTTTCATTTCCACTCTAAGCGAAGGGGGATTGTGCCATAATCAGGAGGGTGACAAAATTGTTTGGAATGGGGTAATGATGGGGGAAGTTCTGATCGTAAAGGAGGTGTATATGAGCATTATTCAGGTCCAATCATCTGATAATACCCCATCCCCTTTCAAGAAATTCTAGAACTGGAAAATTTCCCTTAAGATTCTATTATTTGTTTGGTTGGCTTGGAAAGGACGCACCCTGACGTGGGATAAACTTATGAGGTGTGGCTTCTGTGGTCCAGGATGGTGCGCATTCTACCACGAACATGAGGAATCGGTTGCTCATATTTTTCTATTTTGTAAGTTTACATGCACAATGTGAGCCTTATTCTCTCGATATCACATAGGTTCGGGTTGGAGTCCAGAAAGCTTCACTAATACTTTGGAAGATTGGGGAGCTCTGAAAGGAAAATATAAACCATTGCCTTTCTTTTTGATGTGGGAGATTTGTCTTTCTCGGAACCGATGCATTTTCAATGGGGAATATGCTAATATTGCCCACATTCATGGTGCGATCATGGTTTGGATGGATAGTCTGCCACACCATGCATCACCTAAAAGGGATTTGTCTAAACGCCTTTTGGCCACATCCCATTACTTTGTCGCCAATATTTTTTGATGGGGCACAACAAGATGGATGTTGCCGATGTGGGGCATGGATCAAACTGGAGAATATGGATCGATATCAATTTTTTTGGAAAAGAGGGGAAGGTACCAACTGTAAAGCGGAGCTATTGGCATTATGGAGTGGTCTGTGTGTTGCCTATAATTTAGGCATACAATCTGCTAATATATATAGGGATGCAAAATCTATCATAGATGGCACAGGAGGTAAATAAATTTTTATTCCTTTGGGGTTGCAGGGATGGATTTCTCGTGTAAACAATATGCTCGAAGTACTCAATGATCCACCTTTGAGACATATATACAGAGAAAACAATACCAGGGATGATTTCCTATCTAAACGGGGTCTCCTTGCTCCCTTTGGAAATATTAAAATTTCAAATTACAGAGGGGGGATTCTGCACAACGAATTGGAAGTTCCTTTGCTGTGACCCTCAACATTTACTGGTGTGCATGACGAATGAGCCTTGGGACACCAGCAAGCGAGTGGTACAAGCGAGCTGGTTACATCACTGGTTATCATGTATGTTCTCTCTACAAGCGATATTGTCTGGTTTTTGATGTGGCTGGATTATCTTTACAGGTTGCCTGGATCATTCTAGTTATATCGATTATATGTATCTGCTTCACATATCCTTTTTTTATGACCTGTTATGTTTTTTTAGAGATGTGGTAATCGACTGACGTTATTTCTAAATGGAAAAACTTCTCCAGTCATTAAGTGGATCTCCATGATGCCGTGGAATGGTAAATTGTAACAGAAAATTATCTGCTCTGATTAAGCCATCCTATATGATGATGTTATCATAGATCATGTACTGATTATATATAATATAATATAGCGTTTATTTTTCCTTAAAAAAAAAAAAAAATCCTATCATGATATTACACACCAGTTTTTATTTACGTGAACAGATTAAAAAGTTCCGTAATTTGTAAATCTTATTGCGTAATTTTTTTTTCCCGAGAAAAAATCGAACTATTCATTAGAGTTAACAAAAATTTACATCGCATATGTCCTAGCATTCCATAAGTTCTTATCCCCACGAAGTGGAGCAAGAGAATCTAACATCCAACAAAGTGTGGGATTGTTGGTATAAAGCAAGAACACTCAAGGACCAGAAAAACAGAAAAATCTGCTTAAATGGTAACGAGCATCGACCATGTGCTATAAAAGCTCCAAAACTGGGCCTCCCAACCGGGAGAAACATCCGACAGTGAAAACGATGATAGCAACCATCCAAAACCTAGTCTTATAAAAGGCCTGGCAAAAATAAAATTAAGTCTTTATACATAGGTTCATGAGTTTAACAAATAAATACACAGCATCACATATAAGTTTAAAAGTCTAAGAATAGGAGTATCCAAAAATATACAACCCCTCCAGAAGATATAACGGTGTTGGAGAAAAAATAAAATACATAATGAGAATCAACAGCTGAAAAAGTTGGGGAATCCCCCGTCAATATGGTCTGGTGTCCGACACATGAACCTCCAAACCATCCATCTCTTCAATCAGCCACGAGCCCTAAGCCTATCTAAGATCGACTTTAGACAGGTCGTTAGCCTGCTAGTTTACACATGGGAAATCTTATTGAGTAATTTCCCCATGATTATTTACATTTACTCTTTGGAAATAGTATAGTTGGGAGAGAGTGTGAGCACAATTTTACTAGGATGGTGAAAGTGTCGCCAAAATTTTGTGATAAATTTTTCAAAGAAATGTGATTTTAAAAATGTTTGAATAGTTTATATATATATATATATATATATATATATATATATATATATATATATATATATATATATAAAATGTATCATTAATAATTTTGGTAAATTAGTTATAATTTAGGTTTTTTTTTTTACTTGTACTAATTTTTTAATTATTTTTGGGCTAAAACTTTATATTCATTGAGAATACACTCTTAAAAGAGTCACAAAGTAGACCTTAGGATCCGTCGTCACCTTTTCACATCTTTTATAAGTAATTACAATGAATCTAAATTTATTATAAGTGTATACAATTTTGGATGATCTTTGTTGCATAACAATAGGATATGATACCTTTATTCCTAGGCCTTCTCATCTTTTATAAATGATTACAGTTCTAGATTTATTATAAGTGTATACATTTCGTATACAGTTCTCCATGATCTGTATTGCATAACAATTGGATATGATATCGTGGGGTCTTGGTTAAACGGTGATGAGGCGGGTTATTATAGCACTCATCAAAGGTTCAATTCTCTTCCCTGATCGGGGTGATGTGATTGGAAAAAATGAAATTAATAGTAAAAGTTAACGCAAGATTTCATTATGCAAAATATTATGCAATAATATTGGTAAATTTATATATATTAACTACATACAAAAAAAAGTTTATTGATCTAAATATGCCATAACATGCACTAGCAAATAGACAATTCATTATATATATATATATATATATATATATAATATATATATATATATATATATATATATATATATATATTGACTAAGATAGACTACTGTATTGGTAAATTCCAAGTGAAGTAGAAAAATCATAAGTTAATCAAGAAGATATGAAAATATTAACAGTGAATGGAATGACTAGATTCACATATATTAATTATATACACAAAAGTATACTAACCAAGATATGCCACAATACCAATAAATTCCAAGTGTAGTAGAAAAATCATTAACTACATATAAAAAAAAATCTACTCACCAAAATATGCCACAATATTGGTCAATTTCAAGTGAAGTAGAAAAATCATTAGTTAATTGAAACAAAAGGACATGGAAATATCAAGAGTACCTAAAATCACTGGATTCAATAGAAATTTGACAGCTGAATTATAATAAATTTTCTCATTATTTAAAAATATAATATAATTTACATAATATTTATTTTCAAAAATTTAAAAAAAAAAAAAAAAAAATGTTTTATAAGATAATTGTTTGTTTTTAAAAATTAATTGAAATTTATATAATTTTTGTTTTTAAGAATTAAAAAAAAAAAACAATTTCATAACTTAATAAAAATTAATTTCAATTTATTTGTCATCTGTATTTTTTGTTATTTTAATTTTTCTTTATTTTAATTTTATTAAAATATTAAAACTTTGTATAATAATAAAATTATATATATATATATATATATATATATAAAATAATAAATCATTATTTATATATATATATATATATATATATATATATATATATATATTAAGTAATGCTATTTATTAAAAATAACAAATTTATTGATCGATCACGAATCCAGTAGAGAGCTACTGGCTATCTTTAATATTACTATATTTTTAACCATAAATATTCGTTTGAAGTCACAAATATGTTCTGGGATCCGCCATATCTATGAATGCATTCTGAACGTATTAGTGTCCTATACTAAATATCATTAAGTGAATTAATCTCCATAATCAAGTAATGTCATTAAGTGGATTAATTTCCGTATTCAAGTATAATTGAGGATTACACTTACACGTACCTGGTTAATAACCATTTACTCTTTAGTATATTTAGTACAATAATGCAAGGTTTACATGTGATGTTTCACAACAATGAGTAAAGGTCGTGTACTTTTTTATTTCATAATCTATATTATCTATATATGACATGTTTACAACCATTATTAATGGTGTACCTTTTTTTCTTTGTTGGAGTATATATATAATACGGTGACATGTTTACAACCATTATTAATGGTGTACCTTTTTTTCTTTGTTGGAGTATATATATAGATATATATAATATTACATACGGAACGGATTATAAAAATTTGATTGCATTTTTTTATGACTCTTTTTTCATGTAGCGTGAAGGGATTTTTATACAAAATTTTATAGATAGAGATTATTTACTTTTTAATATAATATATTATTTTTTCAAAAGTTAGGTAATGAAAGGAGAGGGAGGGATATTATAAAATTTTGATGGAAATATAATGGATAAATTTATGTGGTGTCTTGGCAAAAAAAAAAATTTAATAATCAAGTAGAAATATACGAATTATTTCTGGGGTATCTCTAGCTCAAGAACACAAAATTAAAGACATTATCATTTTAGGAGACCTTTCCATAACTATTTGTTACTTGAGAACTAGTGCTCCTCCTAAATACAATGCCTTGAATATTTTGTATCATCGTATTAAGAGAATTCTTCTCTCTTTAACTAGCTCTTCATTCTTTCATATTCTCAAAAAATTAAACTTGGAGGCAGAATATGTCTTATGGACGAAGGCCAAACTGAAATCAATTGTTTGAGAGGCCATGTATTAATACCCTATGAAATCTTTTTATATTCCCCTAACCACCCCCCCTTCCTTGTCCCTCCCCCGTAAGCCCTTGTGCCCCATCCCACACCCTTCACTCCCCTCTCTTCTTTATTTAATATATATATATAAGAGATAATGCTAATCTCCGAATATTTTTCAAGATGGTTGGATGTTAGAAGGGCGTGGAAAATGCAACCCTCATGCTCGATGCAAGCTTTCATGCCTTAATTCCCTATGTGCGAAAGAGACATGTTCACAATATTAATCTTTTTGGTAGCTATTATTGCATCATCTTGGATTGCATCATGATGATTTCTCTGCCTCAGAGTACCAAAAACAATTATGATGAAATGAAATTCTGGCTACAACTCCCATGGGGTGATTGGAATAAATTTGACTAGGGGGGCTTAGATTCATCCATAATTTGCAAGCAAAGATTTTCTAGCACACAAAAATTCTGGTGGATTATGCAGCGAGTCTCCCCTGTTTCAAGGGTGGTGTCTTGGTGTTGGAAAAATTGGAAGCTTCGTGATGAGCTTCAAGTAATTCAGAGCACTTCCTCCTTCGGTGGGAACATTGTGTGGGTGCAACACATTGTAGTTGGGTGCTCTGGCGCTTTGGCCTTTCACGGTCTAAGGTAAGATTTCCCATTCCTATAATCTTTGGTTCCACGAGAAATTCCTTTTGAATTGAAAAGTTCTATGTTTTGGGCCTCTCATCTGCTCTCATTCTGGTTTCCAATTTGGTGGTGGTTCGCTTCCTCTATTTGAATCCTATTAATATAAGGTTCCTTTCCAAATTTTGTTGTGTGACTCAGTGGCTATGTTGGAATCTCCCAATTTTTTAGCCCTCTCATGGCTTCTCTTGGCTCTCTACCTTCAGTCGCTCCGAATTATCTAACATCTTCGCTCCACATCTACAAAACTTTGACTCTTTAATGGAATCACACTTCTTAGCCTCCACAGTGTACAACCAATATAAAAAAGAGCACAATGCAATTAATTTAGAAATATATGATTTACATGTAATTATGTATCAACAACAGGATTCTAAATGAAATTCACTGGATATAATTGTGACTCTAAAACAACAAATATTTCGTTTAAAAGATGAGGTGGATGCAAAGAAAGGTATTATGATTGGTCCAACTACAGATTGTCCATCCAGTCAATGAACCCACTAAGCCAGCTCGCAACGACCTTGATAGGCCAAAATATCCTCCAGCTGATCCATAATTGTAATGTTTATCTTCCAATGCTCATGTTTTCTGTTCTAATTTTGTTGCCTCTTCTCTTCCCAGAAAATAAGAGTACAAATAGAATTGGGGTTATTTGATGTAATCTTGGCATGTTTAATTAGGTACAATTTGGCATCCTAGATGTCTCTAAGAAATCTTGTTATCCAATTTTCCCTGGTATTTGCAGCATCTGGGCATAGATTTCATGCAAATTACTACTTATTTATGTTTAAAAAAAAGAGAACTTTAGGAAACCACTTTATATTGTTTGACTAAAAATATTACATTCCTCTTTCTATCGATCTGTCACTACGGAAACTAGATTAGTATCACAAGTATAGAGCTTTTACCCAAATTACTAAATTAACAAGTATGACAAGTAAATATAATAAGAAAAATTTGATATTTCCTCTAGACATACTATATGTCCTATTTCTATAACTATCAAAACGATTGGATTTAATAGTAAATACTATAAAAACAAAGATCATCAACCTGACCATATGAATTTTAAGGAGAGTCAACACATAATACCCATGGATTCTTATTCTCCTCTATTGAGGCTCGAAAGTCAAGATCTTGTATCTGCTTTTCTATAAGAGATAACTCCTTCTTGTCCAAGATTTATACTTGTAGTTGAATGGCATCAATACATAACAGGATTTCCTATTAAACCCAACTCAAGTCCAGCAACAAATTACCCACAATCATCTTTATATGCAAATAGAGATTGATGGTTTGATGATAACTCTTGTAATAGCCATGACTAGTTTCAGTATCCAGGACTTAGTGTCCTATATTTTCTTTAGTCTCGTCATCCCAAAGGAAACATCTCTCTACTTGAGCCTTTATCTTACCTATATTGAGCTCATTTTTTGATATTAGGGGGATGTGCTCCCAATGAATGAAAACTGAGTTCTAAACATTTTATTGGGTCCTTGTTCGAGGTTTCCTTCATCACCCATGAAACCCCCAATGACCTTGGCTTGTTACAATATGGGTTTTTGTAATGAGTAGGCAGGTTAGAAGCAGAGATAGATGGTGTGTTCAGGGATGAAAGCACCATAGGATTTCCAATCTTGTTTCAGAATAAGGATAGGTACATAGGACATTTAAAGGAGACCAATGGAAGAAATCAACTAACATATTAAGGGAAAGATCAGGGTCAAATATAAAAGGTTACAAAGGCTAATTCACAACTCAAAAATTGGAGGAAAATTAAACACAAAGAAGTAAGCCAAAGGATACCAGATAAATCACCAATCTAAAAGCTAAGAATGTGATGGGTGAGCCTAGATGACTCACTTCTTAATGCATTTGAACCCAACATCCATATCCATTGCCATTGCTGTCAAGCAAGGTGGTCAGGGTGACTTGTAATGATGACCCAATCAATGAGGAAACAACATATACACAAACATTAACCTTCTTGAACTCCCTATTAATGCTATGAAGATATGCATGCTACAAGTGGTGCAATTTGGTAACCCCTATCCAAGGCCTGAAAAGGATGTGGGAGATGCAAAGTGGCATCAATTTTCCTTCTTGTGAGACATTTGCATGTAACGTATGGCAGAAATTTTCTTCTCATGTGACATTTGTGTGTGACACACCATTTGATAATTTTAATAAAATATTGAATTACAATTCACTTTTTATTTAGTTATAAGATCTTGTTAATGCACAGTAAAAATTTTACTATACAAGGTTTGACATGCAAAAACTAAATTGTCTATTAAATAATAATAATAATAAAATCTCAATAATTATTTTTTTACTATTTTAGTTCACTCATTTTAAAATTCTTCTCTAAACATAGTGGAGTAATAAAATATATATTCATTCAAAATTACAAAAAATAATCATGTCCCATGCTTAAAAAAAATGACAATCGTGTTAATAACGTCCAAGCATAGAGTTATCGATTTGATTGATAGCAATTAATTGTGAAAGAAGAAATATTTATTCTTTTTTTTCATGTTAATTTCTTTTTTTTGAGTTTTTTAACACTGTGGGAAAACTTATTATAATTCAGTTGTCAAATGGGCAGTGAGAACAACCATCTATGGTTGGTAATGGCGAATGCAGGCTCAGTGACTCATCAGTGTTATTCAAGGAAAACCACACCACTTGGACTAACCTGATGATGGTCTGTAAGGGATAGGCTTTCACTCATGGCTTCTTCTATGGGTCTTGGGTTGTTAACCTGTTTCCTTACTTCTGAGGAAGACGAGCTCTTAGCCAAGAAAAAATTGTTTTAGGGCATACTCTAGGCCCTTTTATCTTTCATAAATATATCACTCATTATTTCGTTTCTGCATTTTTATTTACAAGATATATTTATATCTTAAATTAAAAATTATTTTTAACTAATTTATTTATATTGAATTTATTATAATGATTTTGTTTAAATATTAATTAAAAATAGATGAAATAGTTATGTGTCATGTTACTTTATAAATCTATTATGGATTTCATTTTGAACATTTATACCCTTAAAATTCAATCTTGACCTCTTACAAGGACGATTTAAATTAATAATAATTTCTTATTTTCCCAGGAATTTCAGTGTGCTTATTAGATCTATTTTTTTAACGTAATTATTACTCTATGTAATCATAAAATTTGAGATTTATTTTAAATATATTTGAATAAATATTTTTGGGGGGTTTATCTTGAATTTTTAATTATAAATTTATTTTATTATATTTAATTTTTTAATTTATGTAATTGTTATCGTATTTTTTTAAAGTCAATTGTTTTTATTAATTCAAGAAAACTTTACATTGTGATGAGCATAGTTTTAAAACATTAATGGTATCATTTCTGTCATATGTATTGGCTAATAGATAGAGACTTAAAGACACAAACTTTAGCAAAAGAAAGCTAGAAGACCAAAGACTTATTGTCCAAATGAACCAAAATTGTTCAAAATTAAAATACATCTCACAATCATCATTAAGCATCCATATTACCTGAAGTCGGGTCATCAAGGCCACCACCCCCAAGGTGGTGAAATACTTCATGTATATGAGCCTTCATGCGTGTCATTCTCCCTTCAAAGTTGTCCAAGCACTCCTAGAGTCGTTTCTGACCTCTGGGAAAGGAAATTAACCAATCTAGTATATGCCACTAGTTGTGCTAAATTTCATTCAAAAAACCAATGACCTCGTTACGATCATTGTGGAAATATTGAGTTAGTTGTTCTATTTATGTTGTCACTTGACTAATTTGAGCTTCTAGGGAATCGAAGGGTGGAGGCAAGTCCACACACCTAAGGAAAATAATGTATTTTTTCTCTGGCTCCTCCCCATCATCATGCTAGTCCTCATGATGCACCACCCATGTCCATGGGATATGCCACTCTTTGAGACCGACCTCACTAACAAAGCATAGGCCTTTCAGTGGGAGCTTCACTTTTCCCACACAACTCTGCTGACTAAATCCCTAACTGCTTATACAGGTGAACCACCCCCAAATCCAAAAGTCTCCAACCAAAAACACACCCGAGCCCCACTCCAAAGACCCATTATCCATACTTTTCCAACCACTCAAATTATGTCCCTCATAGGCAAAGAGATCATCAACCACCAACACCATTATGTGTGGGCATCCCACCATCAATAAAACCACCTCCCACTCACCCGCCCATTGGCTCTCTAGCCATTTCAATTGCTTCTAACTGTAGCTACGAGGATAAAGATACCTCCTACTGCCAACATGTTGCCATGATGCCCTTTTGTTTATAGAAGACCACCACCATATAAATCACACACCACCCTTGGGATTTTAACTCTCCAATTTTCCACGTGTTGGCCAACCTAGCTTGACCCCACGACTCCCTACACTTCCAACACTTCTCTCCAGGAACATAGAACGACAAAAAAATATATATAAAATCATATCAACTAGAAATCGAGGCAAGCAAAACCAAGTGAAATGTGTGACCACTGAACAAAGGCCTATAGGACAAAAAATGGGTCGTAGAGACTCCTGTACCCACACCAAAGCTTACATCAAGGCCCAACCCAGAAACAACAGACCGATTACTGAAACCAACAATCAGTACAATAAACAACATTCACTCTGTGAAAATGGGGGATGTTGTCCCGAGATCCAAGAAAATGACGAACCCAGCTTCGTGAACCACCACACACCTCACCAATGCGTAATTATTCATGTTGGCAGGAACCCACCTTGATCCAAGGTCCCATATGCCAACTCTATGTTACCATCGTAGCTGACACAACACTAACCTTCCCCCAAACATTGCTCGCATTGATCAACACCAGGCTAGGAGCAGGTAATGACATGACTCGTAAGCCTCCCTTCGCACATGGAAAGACTATACCTCATTTCCCAACACCTGCAAATGAGTTCTACATCCAATCTCCAACCCATTATACTCGAGACCTTCTCTAGAATATTTTCCCACAAAGTGGCAAGCGAAGCTTTCCAAACATGTTTCATATTCATGATGATGTGTGGTGTTTGCATTAACACCCATGTCTTGGGCTTTTGTTTGATCATATGCCACCCCATTAGGGAAATTGTTCTTGTATTAAATATAACATTGCATATATATTTTAAATTTAAATTATATATAAAATAAATAAATTATTTTCAATTTTTTAATTGTATATTTATCATAACATTTATTTTATCAAATTATTAATATGAATTAAATCTATGAAGTGTAAGCCTTCTACAAAATTGTGTTCTTGGTATAAAAAAAAACATTTATATAAAAGTGTAAACCTTTTCAAGTATTTTCTCCTTTAAAAGGATACACTTAATAACATTTTGGTTATGATGAATTTATGTTTTTTAATATATCACATAATGAACAACAAAAAATTCTAATTTTTTTTATCTATTTTGATTTAATAAGAAGATAAACACATTTTTGGTGTACAAATATTGTCTATTCTCTCATTTCTTTACATGGTATTAGAGTAGAATTAGGCGTGACTCCCGCACAGGAGAGCCCATAAGTATGGAAGTGTGTAATAATAATATGTTATAGATGTATATTAACATAGAAAAGGATAGTAGATCATGTTGTTACATTATTATTATTTTACTCATTGTTTGAATTAATGCACCACTGGATGTTTCCTGCACAATTGTAGTTTCAAAAGGAAAGAGGAATTCTTCTTTGGATTTCATTGAGGACATGCATAGAAGAGAGCAATCATTTCCTTTTGAAATAAATCTACCATTGGAGAGAACTTTGAGTGCTTCATGTAGGAAGGAGCCATCATTCCTTTTTTGAAGTTGTAGTGGCCTAGAGTGCGGTATATTGTAAAGTCAATTTGATTAATAAAAGTTGAAAAGTCAATTTGATAATGAAAAGTTGAAGTGTGTAGTTTTATGAAGGTATACAAGGAAATAAATGGAGAAGGTGACAATATGGCTATACAAGTGACTTTCATAAAAACTCTTTGAATCTATCTCTTTATTTTTTCTTCGGCCCTCACAGTGAAAATTTTTGCATGAAGGCTCTAGGTATATGTAGGAGTGACATCCACCATTTGAGTACACTGCAATGTGTAAACTTTGTTATAAACCAATATATATTCATCTTAAGCATGATTATAACACTACAAGGAAAAGACCCTCTAGCGGATTTTTTCGAGGAACCCCACAGAAAAATACCCGAGACGTCCGTTTCTAGCAGAGGATCCTAGAGGAGGTTGGCGGGCGGTGGTTTTTGCGGATGTATTTCGTCCGATGCTCTTATCAACCTAAAACGCATTGGTGCGTTCCATATGAAAAAGCACCAGTGCATTGCAAAAATTGGCACACCGAACACCGTGCACTCGGTACACACAGGCCCAATGCGTTTTATTTTTGTAGAGCACGAGTGCTTTACATGTCCACCACACAGATACCGCCCGGTGTGGAATAAATGAAATGCACCGGGGCGCCCACAAAACGCCCCCACCAGTGGATGGTTAAATAAAAAAAATTACGGCAAAAAAACTGCATAAAACATTGGCATACCAAAAATAGTGCGCTCCGTACACACCCTCCCGGTGCTTTTAATTCAGTAATCGTGCTGGTGCATGTCATATTGTCAGCCTTGGTGCCTCATAAAAAGCGCCCGGAACATAAATGACCCGGTACCAAATGACTGAAACGCGTCGGGCTCCCCGTAAATGCTGCGCACCGAAAAAGGGTTTAAAACAAACAAAATTATGGCCAAAAAACCGCAAAAATCATTGGTTCACTGGGCACCATTACCGGTGCGTCCGGTTACTGTACAGCCCCGGTGTGTCACATAGCAACGCCCTGGCACGTCATAAAAGTGAGCAGAACATAAAATTCCCAGGGCGGAATGATGGAAACGCACCGAGGCCCCATAAATTCCACACACCTGAATAGGGTTAAATAAAAAAAAATCATGGCTTAAAAACTGCAGAAATCATTGGTTCACCGGACAGTGTCACCGGTGCATCATGATAATGTAGAGCACCAGTGATTTACAAATACTCCACCCCAATGCCTCCTAAAAGCGCGCAAACACATAAAGAGCCCGGTGCGTCATACATACAACGTATCGGTACTCCAGAAAACATCCCGCGCACCGAAATAGGGTTAAATATAAAAAAATTATGGCCAGAAAACCGCAGAAATCATTGGTTCATCGGACACTATTATGGGTGCATCATATTACTATAGAGTACCAGTGCATTAAAAATACGCCGCCCTGGTGCCTCCTAAAAGCGCGTGAAACAGAAAGAGCTCGGCACGGCATACAGGAAACGCACCGGTACTGCAGTAAAAATCCTGCGCACCGGAATAGGGTTAAATAAAAAAATTACGGCCAAAAAACCGCAAAAATGATTGGTTTACCAGACGCCATTACTGGTGCATCTCGTTACTGTAGCGCACCGGTGCGTGATAGTTATGACACCCCGGTGCTTCCTAAAAGCGCAAGAAAACAGAAAGAGCCCGGTGCAGCATTAATACAACACACCGGTAGTCTAGTAAAAACCCGGCGCACCGGAACAGGGTTAAATATAAAAAAAAAATTACGGCCAAAAAACCGCATTTTTCACTTTTTTTAGTGCTATAGAGCTCTCAAGCACCGGTGCAAGTTATCCTTGCTTGAGCCGCACTGACATCTGTGCTCCCATTGCACTTATTGCACGAACTACTGCTGTACATTGCCACCAATCTCCAGCTTGAATTTTATAAAATAGTGGACAAATTTTCTTTTTTAAAATTGTACAGCCAATATGCCTCCTCGACGAGTAAATGTACATGTATTTTTCTAGTTTTTCCATAATTAAACCTTTTAGCGGATTAGAATTTTAAAAAACCTTAAAATTAACCATTAAAAAAAAAAAATTTGTCACACGGTGCTCTCGAGCCGTTCAGCTCGCACTGGTTGCGGTGCTGCCTGTAAATTTACAGGGCACATCGGTTTGCGGTGCTTTCTATAAATTTATAGGCTGCACCGGTTTGTGGTGTTGCCTGTAAATTTACAGGCCACACCGCACCTGGTGCTAAAGGCGTCCGCATCGGTTCCGGGACAGTACCGCGAGGTGCACAGTGTAATTTTAAAATTTTTAAAAAGTGCGGTGCAGTCATTTACCAAGCTGCACCGTTGACAATGTTGAATCACAGCCACCCGATGCATTGACGAACTTATCCACCCCATGGCACGCAAGTTTTTCGACGCACTGGAACTGCTAATCGACATTGTCAATGGTACGAGGTGGTGAACCGGTGCTAAGTGTATCCACACCGGTTCCGGGGCGGATTCCAAAGGCGCACCGTGTAATTGTAAATTTTACAATGAAGAGCGGTGCACTCAGATACCTGGCCGCACCGTACAACTATGTACGGTGGTAGGAGGGTGGTGTGATGACTTAGCTATAAGCCCCGGGGTGTATAGTGAAGTCAGCGCACCGGCCTCCTGACACTGCACTTAGTGAATGGTGCGCTAAAAATATTTTCTGGAGCACCGCTCGCGGTGATTTTTATATCATTATGTGCACCGTAGATGGTGCGTATCTATGTATGGATGCACCGTTATCGGTGCGTGACTGTGTTTTGGGCGCACCGTCTCTTGTTTTATTTATTTTTCAAAAAATATTTATATACATATATTTGTAAATACATGTTTCATTTAATTAAAAAATTTTGTTTAATATGTCAATCATTCAGAGACGTGAAAGGAGAGAAGAGGAGCAACAACAACAAAAATAGGCGGAACAATATAGCATGGTTCACCTGTGGGAGGTAAAAGAGAGGGAGAGAGATGCGTACCCTCGCCCTATTACAGCAGCGACACAGGGGCTCCTAAGGCAGGTAAAGTCCCATAGTGGTCTTTTGAGACATCTTATCCAAAGGTGGAATGCCGAGAGATAGGCTTTCCGAGTTGGTATCAACCAGTGGTACACGCCCACTGAGGAGGATGTTTATTTTATTACAGGGATTTCGAGGAGAGGGGTGAATTTTCCCTCATTCCTCGAGGTTCCAGTTGGCTGTGTGGCAGGGAGTCAGTTATTTTACTCCCAAAGATACATTACAGCGGACATATTGTCTCCTTCAAATTTTCAGGTCTCTGCAGGACAATTGCATATTGGTGCATTTGGTGGTGAGGAGGTCCAGTGTCTCTCACTTATCATTTCCACCATTTCGCACAACACCAGTGACGGGCAACGCATTAGTTGCCAAATTTTATATTATGTTGATTCTTTACTACAGAAGCCACGACTTGTCAGGTGGTCTGCCATTTTTTTACAACAGTTCTGTACAGCATTACATAGATGTCGTGCTCGTGCATAAGGGAGGGTCAACTTCCTTTTTGCTTCAGAGCTTTTTTGTTTATTTTTTGAGAGGTTTCCAAAGACGAGACCTTATTTTCTTCGGCAGCTTCGTAGGCCGATGACTGAGGCATGTATGCATATGTGGGGGCAGATGATGCCCAAGAGGGAGGAGAGTCTGTTTCTAGCGAGGATATCAGATGATGCACTGGGGTTGCTAGCCAATGTTTTTTAGCATCCCTTCATTATGGTCCCTTGTCCTTATGCAGGGTTGGATTTGCGAGGGTGTGCCAACATCCTCTTCACAGATGACGAGCCGCCAGATGATAGAGGTAATATAACTGTTTTATTTAAATTTATTCTAACATTTTCTTTAACTTGTTTTTATTAAATTGTGTAATGAAATTGTCTAATTATTGTTGTGTACTTGTATATATTTTGCAAACATTGGCTCTTATGATGGCGAGGAGATGCCGCCACCACCACCTGATCCAGTTGTGGATATTGATGATCTTGATGCCGAGGATTAGCAGGAAGCCAATGCAGATGATCAGAGACTTGTTCCTGCTGGTTCGCCGACCCGCGGTCGACATATGAGTGATGCTAGATACAGGATGGAGTTGGGCGACCAACTCATTGCATTGCTTGTTGAGGCCGGCATCTGCCCCACTGATTTAACAGATATAGAGATCGATGATAGGCTCTTACAGATGTGGAGAAGCATGCCGCGTGACATGTACAACTTGATGTGGCATGTCGTAGGAGTTACGATAGCTTTTACAGGACTGATGGACAGTCTACGAGCTGCATCATACCATTGACATCTCATGATCGTTCACAGCCTCGCGCCGTGCCAAATTTGCATGTAGAGCCTCCAGTAGCATCTACCAGAAGTCATCATGGAGATGAGGCTCGATCATTGGCTGATCCATGACATTTATATTACAGTTGTATATTTTTACCATTATTTAGTTATATATATATATATATATATATATATGGTCCATGTATTTTATGTTCATTTTGCAGTTGTACTTAATTTACATGTTGGTGATCATCATTATGTGTATGTTGTTAGGTCATGTTAGATATGTTCATTTAATGTGCAGGTTGTAGATATATGTGTATGTGATAGCATGAGATGTATAGTTGATGTTTGTGTTGTACTGATGATGTTAATATATAATGTTAATTGTGTTTTGTTAGATGATCATGATCACAATGATGCAATAAGCGATTTTGAATGTGTTTTTTAGTCAAATATGATGTTTGTACGATGCTTATCGTGAACATGATGTTTATTAATTAATTTATAAATACCAAATGATCATGATATTGTAAATTTGTAATATTTTTATTTGTAATTGTATTTAAATTTCTAAAATTGTAATTGTAATGATATATATGTAAATTTCTAAAATTGTAATTGTAATTGTATATATGTAAAATTCTAAAATTGTTATTGTACGTGAAATTGTAAAATTGTAATTGTAATTCTAATAATTCTAATTCTAATTCTAATTGTATGTAAAATATTTGTAAAATTTTAATTGTATTAATGTGAAATGAATTTATTAAAATTTTTAAATTTGTAAATTTGTAAATTTTAAATAATTGTAAAATAATAAATATAGAATAATATGATTTATTGTAACATAATGAAATTTAGAAAATAATGCAAATAAATTCCTGTACTTAATTAGAATTATCATTATTTTATTATGATCTTAGATAAAAAAAAATAATTAATTTATACAGTACACCATTGTTTTTGAGATCAAGTACATAATACCAAATTATCAAGTGAATTATTGATTTTAACATTAACACAATGCAAATTGCCAATTAATTCAAAATACATATTACATTAATATTTCGAAAAACTCATCTTAAAAAGTATAAATATTGATGAAATAACACATATTGTACCATATCACTCTCGGTTCTCATCATGATCACCCTCATTATCTTCTAGCTCGCATGGCATGATAACACTATTGTTCTCAAAAATATGCTTTGATCTAGGGTCATGTGTCAATACGAACCACCCATCCCTATCCAACACATCTGGGTAGAAAAACACCTGGTTGCAGTGTTTAGGGAAAACATAGGGCTCCTTAGCTTCATCCCACATCTTTCTAGACTTGATACATATTAGCCTACTATCGCGATATTCCTTTACATTATTCTGATCAAAGGTGTCCCACCACTTGCACCTAAAAATAACACATTGGAAAGAAGAAAAATCCACTTCAATGATCTCTTGTATCTTTCCGACGTAACCTATCGTCCCTCTTACTTGTTGTTGATCATGGTGGCTAGATCGACTAGATTAATCGAACTCAACTTCCACTCCATATTCTTGTGTGATGTTTCCACAATCGACATTCTCTGTGCGAAAATGGTGTCCATATGCCCACATAGATGGGAACAAATGCACCTATTATAAAAAAGTTTAAAAAATAATATAAGTGTCATGTGTCTTATAAATAATAATCCAAAAGTTAAAATATGAAATGTAGATGTCTTAATATAAGTTTCAAATTTACATATAAATTATTACTGAGTTGCTGCACCCAATCCCTATGTTTAGCGCATCCTCTTCAGCACGCGGGTAATGACCGGTAGCATCGTATTTCTCTCTGACTTGGTCAGCAACTCAACTGTTGGGGCATATTTTTGGCATATTTTCTTTTAAATGATCGGGATAAGGCACACTTCTACCATTCAACCATCTAAATTCTTTCCTATCACTATCCCATTTCATTCTTTTTTGTTCGTACAATGCGACCCATGGTTGTGTTGCTTCAGAATTGTAAAGAATGAATTTATTGATTGCTTCAATTTCTGCATTCGTTGATGAAATCAAACCAACATTATATAGTACTTAGAGATCAAAATATACATTATATCGAAGTTCAACATGAATATAATTAATTACTTTTTGTAAATTTGAAAAATTATAAGTCACTTACTCTTTATCAAGCGCTTTTTTCCACTTGTTTGGAGCAACTCTCCTTCTCTTTTGTCTTCATCCAATTCATCGCTCCAAATCACCGCACCTGGTCTGTTGTCGATCTGCTTGATGTACTCACTGGCATAGTAGAAAGACTCATACGATATGTACCCCTCTGCCATAGACCCCTTGGGTTTTGCCCTTTGTCGAACAAAACCTTTCAATTTCTTCATGTACCTCTCTAAGAAGAACATCCAACGACAAGAAACAACCCCAACTAATTCAACCTCATCTACCAGGTGGATTAGAAGATGAACTTGTAAGTCCATGAAACTCGTTGGCAGTTCCTTCTCAAACATACAAACAATCTCAACTATCTCTTGACGCCACCGTGGAATGCTAGCCACATGAATCTCCTTTGACGTGATCCAACGTAAAAATGCAGATAATTTAGATATGGCACGTCCTAGGTCTTGAGGGAATTCATGTTTCACACACCCATGCACAAAAAAAGGATAATGACACTGCAAAGTTATAAAAACGTGCAATAATATACAAAATTAGTTATGTTTTATGATCATCTACGCATGGGATAAAATTTACTAATATAAAAAATAATAAAATCATGCTTTTGACATTATACGTACTCTTAGAAGATTCAAATGGTCATGCGATTTCAACCTCGACAAATGGTCATCCACGATGAAGCAGCGCCGTAGTGAAGACCCATATGAAGTTGGCACCCTCACATCCATTATAACTTCCTTTGCCAAAGATATATCATCTTTTTTTAAAATCCATGGGACATCACCTTCTTTGAAAAACCATGAATTAGAGGGACCAGCGCTACCTCTGATTCCGTACTTTCTAATCGTCTTGGCCAATGTGTCACTTTTTTTCGATGATATGTGCCTCCATAAAGAAGATAAAACATTTTTAAATATATGCATGGGATCTAATAGGCATGTGCCTCAATATCTTAAAAGGAGGACCAGTACGTGATTTACCCTTATTTTTTTATTTATCATACATGTCATGCCCACATTTCGGACACATCTCTTTGTCTGCATATTCTCCTCTATATAGAATACAATCATTTGGACATGCATGATATGATATGTACTCAACACCCAACATTTTCAACAATTTTTTTGACTCCTCGCAGCTACCGGGCAAGACATTATCACTCGGAAGAACCTTATCTTTGAATAACCTGTAGTTGGTGATCATCAAAAACTATATTAATAAATGTACATTAATTTCAATATAATTATTAACGTTCATAAAATTTAACATTTGTAATGTTCATTGCAGTGTACTGATTATATTTCAAATTTATATATAAGGCCGGAAGTACTTTATGGTAACTTACCTCAAAAGTTCCGAGAAAAATGCATTTTACAAGCCAAACTTTGCTTTCAAGTTGTACAGTAACATCGTTGTCCCCAACTGGGTAGAATTTTACTGACCGCTGAGTCCAAAGAGAGGGGTGGTGGAAGCAAATTTAAGGCTTTTGAAAAATGTTTCAGCGATATGAGCATTATCCCCTAGCTGATCATCATTTTGGAATGCATTTAACAACATTGTCTCCATGGCAGTCGTATCCCTTAATTAATCATCCATACCAACCTCTATTTGATTGTCTCCATTGCCAGCTTTTGAAGAACTACTATTGTTATAGTCATTCCTAATTGGTGAATCTGGACGTAGAAGGAATTGAATCGGTAGTTGATTTAACCATTCTTGGTATCGTTCCTCTCCCATTTTTTCTCTTAATTCAGTCTTCTCTTGATTTGACATTGTCGTGGGGTGCAACGGAAGATGGTAGGTAGGTCATTCATCATCACTAGAATCCTAATAATTTAAAAAATTGGACATGATTAGTACAAAATATTATGATATCAATCAGTAACCACGTTGACAATATTGCATGATTATAAATTGGTTTCATGTTGAAATAATTACATATTAATCAATATATATACCAAACAATTATAATTATAATTACCATCATTGTCCCGGGATTGTGGCTAGAAGATGCAATATTGTTACAATTGGCAGGGTGAAGTGGCTGTCCATTTTCATCTACCAAATGCGCCTTACAGTATGCAGCTCTTGATAAGAAATTTCGATGTTTTGGAGCAGCACTTTGAATATAATTTGTGCATTTGAACTCGATGATGAATCTGCATGAACCTGGAAATTTGTATACATTATAAATTTAATTAAGTTGTACATGATTGACTACATGGACAAAAAACATACATAAATTCAATTAGATAGTGAAAAAATAAAACAAATCTAAAGTAAATATTACGTCTCCACATGGATAGGGAGAACTCCGCGATGGACTTTGAGAAATATTATGGAATGAGATGGATTTTGAAGAATTGTCCATTTCATATAATATATGATATTTTCTTCCTGCATTTGAGCAAAACAACAATAAAATTTGGTGCACAAACCTAAATATAATTCCAGTGCGTACTGTTCAGATAACTGCACTGGCGAATTCTTTATTTTGTGCACCGGTGCGCTTTTGTAACAAGTAGCACCGGTGCGGTTGAATTAAACGACGCACCGGTAAACGAATAACCGCAATAAAAAAAGTGCAACCCTATTTTCTTTAAGTGAAAAAAAAGCGGTAAATTGAAAATTGGGCAGCAAAACATTCTCGAAAATCTAATTTCATAAAACATTTCTTTAAATACTAAACACTTTTCATTATTTCACTATTTTTGCAAAACAATTCAGCCAGAGAATTAGGACTTTTCAATTTATATTTATAGGGTTTGTATTGCTAAATATCGACCTAAGACATGCAACCGACGGGACGATTAGCACAGTCGTATCCTAATCCATGTCGGCCTTGGAATGATTTAAAAATAAAAAATAAAATTTACGGTGTGCCCTATGTAAGGTAGCACACCGGTGCTCTATTGTTTACAAGAGCACTGGATAAGTAATGTGAAAAAATAATATTTTTTTTAACGGTGCGCCTGCTAAAAAAACTAACACTAGACGATTTTTATTATTTTTATGATGGTTAACTGGTGCGGTCATTGACCTGTAACGCACCGGGGCTTCTTGTTGACATAGAGCACCGTACAGTGTATTATACTATTTTTTCGATGCATTGGAAATTCATGAACGCACCGAAGTCGGTGCGTTAACCATGAATGGCACACCGGTTTTGTGAGATTTATTTATTTATTTATTTTAATTCAGAAGTTGGCAGTTTATTTAAAAAAATATTATTGAATGATATGATACAGGTTTGATATTGTTAAAGAAATGACTAACAAGAGATCAAGTAACAAAAATACTAATAACACATCAAGAAAAACAAAAAAGGCAAGTTCTTTGTAAATTTTTTACAAAAAAATTATTTTTGAACTATATTTAAGTTTAAATAATATGTATTGTTTAATGTGTATCATGCAGAGCCACAAAATTACGAAGCTCGATAAGATTATTTTTTATCTATGACCAGAAGAACATACAAGCTTAATGGAAAAATTGCAAAAGAATGAATTAGGTACTGGAATGAAAAAATACTATCGATCCAATATGAGTTTCTTTTTTTAGTTTTCATTAATAATATAATTAAAATTATTAGATAACATGTGTGAAAAAGTCTATTAATTCACCTATGTTTAATGTTCTACAGGGGCCAACAACTCAGAAAAGGAATGTTGTTCTAAAAAAAGAAAAATAATATAACATGCAAATGAAAATTAATTTCTCCTTAGCTCATCTGGAGTAGTGTTGGAGGTTAACGAAAGAGGGAAAAACTTTTACAAATGTTTGAAGGATCTAGTGGAATGAATGTATAGACGTTCTTTCCACTTACAATACAAAAACCAAACCAACAGATTTTATGTAAACTATAGGAAGAGTTTCCAAAGAATTGGTCAATGAGACATGTCAGACTTTTAATAGCAAAAACGTACAACAACAAAAAGAAGGAATGAAAAAGTAATATTCCTTTAGATGTTTGTCTAGAATTATTTATAAATATCACTTTTGTTATACTTACTTTTCATATATCAATATAAAAATTAAATAGTTTATTTTCATATTACATTTTCAGGAAGATTATGAAAATCTCAAAAGATGAACGAGCTGATATTAGAAATATGCTAGTAGGAATGTCCAAAAAGGTGTACAAGGAGATGGTCAAAGAAATGGACAAAATTGCATCGCGGGAGGAGCCATCTCAACAACAACGTGCTTCAAATGTAATATGTAATCATTGAATTTTTTGATCATTAGGTAAAATAAATAAAAAATTTAGCAATAAATATTAATTTTCAAGTATTTTCTTGCAAAAAAGAAAAGAAAATGGAACCCATTCAGCACATAAAACAGGACGACAAGGAAGAAAATGGTTGATATCTAAGTTTGTGAGTAATTGTTACTTCCTTATAACAACTTAACTAAATTTCATTTTTGTATTTTTAAGTTGTTTTACAAAAATCATCATTGAATGTCTCCAAACAGGTGCTAACATATAAAGAAGAACCATCAGACGAATTGATTGAAATTGGTTTAAATATGGATTGTGCGTATATGTTGGCATATCAGAACTTAATTGTGGAATTTGTAATCATCTATCGATCTTGTTTTACTTAGCTACATCTATAATTAATAGAAAAAATAAATCTTTTATATTAAATATATGATTTCTTATGGGGTATAAAACTTGCATGAAACAAAGTATGGCACTGCGCCAACAGATCAAATCTTGAAAGATGGCATGTTACATGGTTTTGAAAGAATGTGTATAGTTTATGAGTCAATTGTTGCATTGGTACGTCATTTATTTTCGATTTAGATTGATGTATATTATTTAATATTGCAATTTTCATTATTCTCACCAATGTATATACACTCATTACAGTTTATTTTTATGTTTGTAGATGGAAGAAGGTGAAGAAGAAGAAAACAATCAACGTCGTGAACAAAACATTTTTGAAAATAACCCAAGTCATGGAAGTAGCTCTAGCAGTGATAGCAGTTCAAGCGAAGAATGATGATCACTATGTTTGGATATAAAAGCAAGGCGTTGTACTATTTTTGGAAAAATGTCTGTGAAATCAAACATTTTCTTTAATGTAATGGACATAGTGTCCCAATTGAAAGATAAAGGGATACCAATAACTGTCCCATTTTGTATGACAAAGAATGTCTTATTCATATATATATATATATATATATATATATATATATATATATATATATATAATAATAAATGTTTTAATTTATTCTATTGCGTTCTCTATTGTTGCTATTGCATTCTCCATTGTCGTTCTCAAATGCAGTAATAAATATTTAATTCATATGAATATTGTTACAACATATATATGTGTCGAATTTTGATGAATAATGAATTTTTAAAAACTGCAATAATTATGATATGATATAACAAATTAATCTAAACATCACATTCAAATCCATTAAAAAAAATATAATTAATATGAATATTGTTATAACATGTGTCAACTTTTGATGAATAATGAATTTAAAACAATCACAATAATTGCACTGCCACAGGTCGATGTTTCTAAAAAATACAAAATGAAAACCGGTGCACTTGTATTATTAAGCGCACTGGTGCGTTTATACTACCTATTGGGACTGCACAAATACCAAAACCAATTAAAAATATCAAGGTGTTTGTGCGGTACGGCGCTCTGGTGCATTTATGTATCTAAATGCATCGGTGATGTTTTACCACCTATGAGCACCGTACGAATACCGGTACCAATTATAAGTTGCGGTGCGTCTGTGTGATACTACGCACTGGGGCGTTTTTTCTGTTTGTACGCACCGGTGCATTTGGATAACCAAAAAGCACCGCACGAATACCGATACCATTTACAAAGCTCGGTGCATTTGTGTGATAGTATGCACCGGGGCGTTTATGTGTCGATAAGCACTGGTGCATTTGTATGACATATTTTCACCCCACGAATACCGATACCAATTGTAAACCTTGGTGCATTTGTGTGATATGATGCGCCAACGTGTTTATACGACCTATGGGCACCGCTCAAATCCCAAGACCAATTAGAATGGCCCCGTGCGTTGTATCACCAACACCAAGCCCGGTGCTGTTATTTTCCTTAACGGCCCGGTGCATTCTTGTTCGACCGACCCGGTGCATTGTCTACCGATACGCACTGGTGCGTTAAAACCTGATAAGAGCACCGACGAAAAAACTTCTGTAATAACCTCCGGCCACCCATTTTTTTTTAGTTGTGTTGAATTTTCGTTAAAAGCTCTGCCAAAACCTCTGTTACCAAAAACGGATGTGGTAGCATATGTTTTTTTGATAATTTAGGCCAATTTTATAACAGTAAAAACCTCCTTTATAACCTCCGCTAGAGGGTCTTTTCCTTGTAGTGTAAAATGCACCAAAAGGAATCAAATATCTTCAGGTGAAAAGCTATTTTAGAGTAAAATTTGAAGAAGAAAAAAAATCCCTCCCATTCTTGATAGATGCCAATGAATATGCTCTCTCTCTCTCTACGTTATTTTTTTTTTTGTAAGCAAGCCTAAGAACTTAATATTACCAAAAATTATTTAAATAAATTACAAGTTGGGATGAGATAGAGAAGCTTGCGTTTAGATGAGGAATTATCTACAAAATTCCTATTATACATAAAACTTGTGAGGGCCCATTTGCCATTGAATGGGAAACCAGATGATCCTTTGGAAAAATCATATGATAGTTTAATTTATTTCAAAATAGAGGCAATACAGATGTCATATTTTCTATATTTACTAGAAAAAGTGAAATAACTATGAAAACTAGAAAAAGACAAGGACATATAAAGCCTAATGAGGAACTTGGTCATTCTGGTTTCTTGGCGCTTAAACTTCTTGAGGATGGTTGTGTTGTGATTTGACCTTATTTTCTTGATCCAACATGTCCATATAGGTGAATGGATTATCATATCCTTCTGACGGCTAGGGAGAATCCTCTCATTCAATCACAACACTGTAAGAACCTACATTGAGCTGAGGGGATTCTCCTTTGGTGAATTAGGAAGTGTCGGTATGATTCCTTGTATGACTATCAATTTTTGGCTTAGGGCTCTTGCAGGATGGAGAACTTCCACAATCCTCATGTCCCTTATTATTTTCCTTAATCACTAGAGGGCCAAGGTTGGAAGAAATGATCGTCTAGTGACAAGATTCCATGGAAGTTAATATTTCATTTGAGATGGTGGATGTTTGAGTTACAGGGATGGGAGGAAACTCTAATTCAGTTGATCTAGAGATATTTCACAGAGAGAGGTGCATGTTCTTAAGATTGGCGTCGATATCTACCATTATGTTCTCTACTCCTTCTTTAAATTCTTCCATGTTTTAGAGTTGGAAAGCTAATGGATGTCTCACTACCCAATATTCGTTGCCTAAACATTTGCACTCTTCCTCCTCCATTGCAGCAAGTAGATGACGAATGAGGGGTAGAATGTCTTATTCAAATAGCTCCTTCTCTTGGCCAAGTCGAGGAGGAAGGGGTAGTTTTTCTAACCCTCTGGCACCATGTCTAACTCTACCACATTCACTAAACGTTCTTGCATGCTTGGTACAATGGAACCTGGTAGTTCCTAAAGCAAGTATGTTTCCCCCCTCTTCTGAACCTAACACCTACAGGGGAGAATGACGAATAGAATGAGGGATAAATCGATTTAGTTGGAGGAATGCCATGATTGTGTATGTAAGGTGGATCTCATGCTAGATCCGAAGGGAATTTGCTGGACACCATGGAATCACTACATGTGAGCTAAATTTATGGTTATCATATGGTCTCTGATAGGGAACAATGTTCGAGTGTACACTTGGAACCGAGAGAAGTATACAACAAAATCACTTAATCCTACATATTAAAATATTTTATTATTAACCCACATTGAATTTTTTTATTATTATGAATATTTTAAAATCATGTCACATATTAATTTTATATTGAGAATTTAATGAATTACACTTCTCCCTCTTATTATTCTTATAAGGAAGTACTTAATATTTTTTATTTTATTTTTTACTATCAATTACTTTTTTTCTTTGGACATTGAATATGATATATTTTTTTTCTATGTGATTCATGGACCCTAGAGATCAGTGAACACATCCATGGAATATTGGTATCAGGAATATACGCTTGAAGGAATCACTTCTTTCTCGATCAACCATAGAGCCTAACCTCGATGGTGTCAATAGAATTGAACTCATGACCTCTCAACACTTTAACGACGGGGAATCAACCAATTGATCCAACACTTGACACTAGAAATTGAATATTTTAAAGTTGATATTGACATAAATTAGTTAACATAGATGTTAATTTTTTATTTTTTATTTTTTAGGTTTACCTCAGGGTTGAAAATTGAATATTTTAATGTTGATATGGACATAAATTATTCAACATAGATCTTAAAATAGTGGTTTTTTTTTCATTGCACCAAAGATCAATATTAGCTACATCCTCATAAAACCCACCCATGTCTAAGTGAGACGTTTATCTTTCATGTAGAAATGACCCCCAAGGAGCAAGAATGTCAATCTAGGTGGGGATGGAACTAGAGTGGGGAGGATAACAATGAATCCTCACTATCACCCGAGCTATACCCACTTGAAATATATGGATCTTAATATAGTTTATTTAAATATTGTGTTAAATATTTTTCAAAAGGTATAAGGTCTAAATATCTTATTCACACTTTTTTTAACTTATTACTTCATCTCTTTTTAAATTTGATATGAAATTATATTACCTCATGTGGACATTGAAATATCTTATTGATGACGAAGAGTGAGTGAAATTTTTTTAAGACATTGGGTTGTAATATCAACAACAAATCTAGTGACCATAGTGATGTTGGAATTATTAATGTTTTATAATGCTTTTAGTTAAAACTAACTAAACAATCATTTTTTTATTTTTTTTAATGATAGCCAACATTGTTTTTCTATTTATAAAATATTTATTTTCATTTCAAAGAGAAACTTGCAAATTCGACATTGATCACTAATTGAATCACACATTACCCTTATATTTTAAATGTAAAATACATGTCTCCAAGCAAAGATCTTAAGACAAATATTAATTTACCCCTAACATATTAAAACTTTCCTTTAACTTATTTCTTGCAACAATATTATAATACTAATTTCCCCATGATTATCCATTTTAATTCAACTCCCCGATGGGGATGAGTTTATGTCATTAAATGTCGTAAGGTTGCATCATTTGTGTGTGAAAGAGTACACTGGAGAATACGATGGTAATTGTGGGGATCAACGCCCACATCACCACCTATCTGAAACTCAGCAATTTGTGGTGACTACACTATCCACTCGCTCAACCATGGGATTGTATGTCAAATTGGTTTAAATGAAAGCGAGAGGTGTGCGAGAGAGTTCAATATGAAATTCCTTTTGCTTCAATTTCCTAACCTTAATACTAGCTATGGTTGCACTACGCATCAAGTTGGTCTTTAATGGATATATTAACCTATGTGTCAGCAAGCACACATGTCCTTTATTGCTTATCCATAGTTTTAGATGTCATTCTAGTTTGTGACATCCTCAAGGTATAGGTTATTTTTATAAAGAGAGGGACCCCAACCTAGGGTGGCATATTTTCAACGAGGTTTTCATATACGATAACTCCCTCGTACCTTTCTTTCATTGCAGCTCAGTAAATTTTGTGCACAATGGCTTCGGTGAAGGCCAGGTGATATTTTTAAGTCCTTTGAGTTTTCGTGTTTGTAATTAACACAGTTTATGGTAAAATTGGTCTTCCTTGTCTAGTTCAGTATTTTAGACGTCCATGTTTTTCATACTCTTTTTACATAACACAGTGTTAGACCCTTCAATTGAGTTGTTCGTTGTGTTACCCTTTGTCACCTTTGAAATTCTCAATTTTGTTCTGATCGAGTTCTTGGTTTGGTGGTCTGTCGGTCCTTACATATAGTTTACATAGGCCTTACACATACACAAAGTCAAATTCAAGATGAGGTCTATTTTGGTATCAGTCAGGGAGCGTCCATCTTGTTCGTGGTTGATGATATTTTTCTCATGGATTCCCTTCTAGGACCCCTCATGTTAACCCTTATTCATAATCAAGTTTTCCATTTCCATTTTGTTCATTCCTAAACTCTCACTCTGCTACCACTCGAGTCACAGAGTTTGATTCTCAGTCACATATTTGGAGGTTGGTTTTACTGGTTATATTACCCTAGTCTTGTGAGGTCTGCTTCTAATACAAGTTTTCATGGCCCTTAGGTCATGCAAACCTATTCTACGGGGTGGTTTTACTGGAAGCTCCATCTCCCAACATCGGCGCCTCTTTGGTTTGCACTCAGTGCCATACCACTTTGACTTTGCTCCTCTAGAAGTGACAAATGAGATCCTCCACTTGGAAGAAAAATATTTTGGTAACAAGATATATTTCTTTGATACAGAAATTAGTGGATACACCTCCAGGTGGACTCCAAATCTTGGAAACTTTCATAAAATAAGACTTCACTTCTTACATTTAGTGGCATTTCACCGTCATCTTGAAACGTTGTTTCATATGGTCATCAGGGACACGCAATTTGGTCACTACCAGTTAGTTCCAGGACAAGAGGTGACTAAAAGGATCCTCTGGGACATAAGATATAATCTCAATGATATAGTTGTTTGAATCACCACTACAACTAAAATACCTTCTAGCGAAGGCTTTTGCAGAAGCCCCTATAAAAATAGCCCAAAAATTAGTTTGTAGTAGAGGTCACTAGCAGAGGTGGGTGGGCAGATGTTTTAGGGATGTTTTTTTACGGTGTTTCTACAATACAAAAACCCACCAGTGCTTTATTATCCATAGCATTGGTATTGCATAGATCATGGTGCACTGTGGAAAAATTATTTTTATGAAATAAAAAAACATGGTGCGCTAAATAACACAACACAACGATGCTTGAATAATCGATAGTGTCAGTCACCTTCATGTAGTAAAACATCTGGGTGCATACCATTAAGTAGCACAGCTATAGTTTTTAAATTTTAGAAATGTGGTGTTATTTTGCAACAAATCACCGGTGCAGTAAAGGTACTAAAATGCCCCAGGGCGTCTTCAAAAGAGCACAGTTAAGCAGTTTTTAATTTTTTAAGATAGAGCGGTGTTATAGTCAAACAAAGAATTAGTGTGGTATCTATATTAGAACGCCCCATGGTGTCTTAAGAAAAGCACTGCAATATATTTTTTAATTTAAAAAAAAATATGGTGCTCTTGGATCTATTCCGCACCAATGCAATTAGAGTAACACACCGAAGGAGGATTAAATAAATAAATAAAAATATTGACCATAAATGTCATTTTACCATCTACACTACTGGAGAAATCTAAAGCATCGGTGTCACTCTTGTCTCATGCAAGCGCCTTGACGTCGGTGCTTCTCTTGCTCACCATCCTTCCATACCTTGTTCACTTCCTGAGTTTCCATTTTTTCAAACCGTGCTAAAAAAAAAAAAAAATCTCCATTACGTGTCCACAATTCCTCCTTGATGACAAAATGTCCATGTAATGTATATGTTTCTCTCTAATTTAATTTTTTAGGGGATTAAAATTGAAAATTAGGTTAAAATTTCCATTGTTTTAAAAAAAAAAAAATTCTCCCTACACGGTGCACTCGATATATTCAGCTCATACAGATAGTGGTGCACCCTATAAATTTACAGGGTGCACTGAATTTCGATGTGTGAATATAACACATTGTGATTCTAGTGGTTTGTTTTGTAAATGAAAACACATCGGGAAATCGATAAATTGCACGTTGGTGCATTACTCTTGGTGAGTTTATATTTACCAAATGTACCACAAAAATAATATTTATAAAAACTATAGCTCAGTGCATTCGATAACCTAAACATTTCGTACCAATGTGAAAAGGCTATACGTCTGTACCGATGCATAAGCATCACACATAGTGATGAAATTTAAATTTGTGAGCCAACAATGGGAGTCATATGTATGTTCGCACCGATGAATTTTTTTTATTTTTTTTAACTAAAATGGGTATGGATTTTATTAGTAGAGAACTCCGAATGGTCATAGCCTTACATATTTCAGTGCAATTCTTTTACATTTTCTATTTCCAACAATTATCTATTTTCATGGTATACAAATTGTTTCTGGATCTCCACCATTTGTGCTTAGGTCTCCTTGGGCCAAAGGCAGCCTTTGTTGGCATAGAAGTCCACTTCTTTGTTTGATTCTCTGAGAATGTGATAGCATTTGAAGGAAGTGAAGTCTTGGAGTAGGTATCTCAACCTTTGCAGGTTCTTATTTAAACTAGATTCATTGAATTGGCCTTGCGTATGTATTATTTTGATCAGGATTTCTGAGTCTTTGAATGCTTGCAGCTCCCGATGTCCTCTTTCTTTGGCTATTTGGCATACTTTTATCAAGCTCAGGATTTATGCTTGATTGTTAGTTCGTTGTCCTAGTCCCCAACTGAAGGTTTCTTTGATGCTTCCATCAAAAGAGTAAATGAGTCCTCCAACTACTGTTGTCCCGGGGTTTCCTTTAGAGGCACCGTCAAAAAAAGTTGTTGTTGTTCCTTGCTTCCTCCACCAATTCTGAAAAACTTCATCCTTTTCTCTTAGCCTCCACTCAGGATTTCTGAGGGGTTTGTCTGTGTTGTGTATCCGTTGTGTGAATGCTTGGGTTCCAAGCCAATTCTTTTCCTCTAACTGCACCGAATTGTCCTCTTTGATTTTCTGGGAATTCAAAATTTCTAGAAGGAGTCCTTTTTCTTTTGTTGCTACCATGTTGGGGGTCCAAGTTACATTGTTAAATATCTGCTCATTTCTAGCTAGCCATAGCTTCCAACACACAAGATTGGGGAGAGTGATCCAGATTCTGGCCCATGAAGAGTTTAGGGAGAGCGACAAATAGCGCTCTTTCCATGAGAGGAATAAGTCCACAACTGAATTTTTAGTGGGGATTGAAGCCTTTAATCCTTGAATAATGTGATTCCAAACTCTGTTTGCATATGTACATTCAACAAATAAATGATCCATGGTTTCCATGGCTTCTTTACAAAGTGTGCACCTATGCAGACCTATAATGTTTCTTTTCATAAGGTTTTCACCGGTCGGGATCTTTCTATGCATTAGTGTCCAGAAGAAGAAGTTTACCTTGGGCAGCGCCATTGGATCCCATACCTCTTTCCAAAACTTTGCTGGATGAATTCGATCTCTATGTGTTTGCATCAATTCATAGCCTTTGACTGAGATGTATGCTCTTGTAGGTCCCCATCCCCATTTATCCTTTTTTGTTTTATGCACCGGGGTAGCATCACGAAGTTCTTGTTTAAGCATTTTTGTTTGATGCATTAGGTGAGCTAGTATATCTCTGAAATCCCAATCAATCCGAAACCCAGACTCATTCCATTTTGAGATATCGTAGAGCATCTTTTCCCCTCTATTTTCTAAAAACGTGCATATCTCATGCAAGTTGTCTTGTGTGGCCAATGGCGAGTGGCCCATTATACTATCAGTCAGCAACTTGACGCGTTTCCCATTCCCTGGGATACGATATAAATTCTGGGTGAAAAAACGCTGCCCTTTAATACATAACTGCCATAACAGCGAGCTATTTTTGCTGTTTGCGATCTACAAGTTTCTTAGATTTGCATTTGGTAAGTATTTATGCCTCAGAGCTATGCTAACGGGATGATTGGGGTCACTATGGAGTTTCTAGAGTATTTTGCATCCCAGAGATACGTTGGCAGAGTCCAGATCTCGTATTTGAAGGCCTCCTTCCTTCAAGGTTCGCGTTGCTATCTCCCATTTCACCAGATGAAATTTTCTCTGGTTTCCTTTGCCTCCTTGCCACAGAAAATCCCTCATGATTTTATTAATCTGTCCTGAGATCGACTTGGGTGCCATCAGGTATGACGCTTGATAAATTGGCAGAGATGACAGAACTGATTTTATAAGGGTTAATTTACCTCCATGAGTTAGCCATTGACCTCCCCATGCAGTGATTTTGCCTCTAATTTTTGTAATTACTCCCTCCCATAGATTGGCTCTGTTTGTACCCAGTGTTAGTGGCAATCCAAGATTGTTGATTTTTTCCCATTTTGCGTATCCATTAAACCCCAAGTTTCTTGCTATGTTTTGAGTTTCTTCCTCCTTTGTATTCCAACTATATACTGCACTTTTCCTTTCACTGACTAGAGCTCCAGATACTTTGCAATATGCTTGAAGAGTATTTTTATATGCAGAGCCTATTCTAGTTGAAGCTCCTCCCAGCATGAGGGAGTCATCCGCAAACAGTGCATGGTTTATTGCTTTAAGGTCCTTTGTTATTTTTAAACCTGGGGTTGTTCTTGTTATCATATCAAGCTCCAGCTTTCTGCTCAACGTATCCACCATTAATATGTAGAGGAATGGAGAAAGGGGACATCCTTGTCTCATCCCCCTCGTGGCTTGGAAGAAATCAGATGGCCTCCCATTTACCAAAGGCACTATCCAAGGACTACTGGTGCATGCTTGGATCATATTTACAAACTCTTGATCAAATCCAAAGGAGAGTAGAACTTGATATAGATAGGACAACTTGACTCTGTCGAAGGCATTAGCCATTTCTAACTTGATCAGCATACCTTTCTCCTTTCTAAGATTGCTGGAATGCATGGCTTCCTGGACTTGGATTACATTGTCCAAGATGTGTCTCCCATTGACGAAGCCCCCTTGCGAATCTGATATGAGTTTGCTCAGCAGTGGCTTTATTCTGTTTGCAAGAAGTTTTGCAATAATTTTATATGAGGCATTGCACAAAGAGATTGGTCTGAACCAGTCAAAGGAGGACGGGTTTGTCTCTTTCGGGATTAAAGCGAGGAATGTTGAGTTGGTGTTGCCCCCCATTTTTGCTTTCTTCAAGAATCCTTTTATCATTCTAATTAGATCTGTTTTAATTATATCCCAGCATATCCTGTAGAAGTGTATGGTGAACCCATCTGGCCCAGGGGCTTTGTCTGGGTTCATGGACCAAATTATATTGTTGATTTCTTCTTCATTTGTTTGCTTCAATAATGCTGTATTATCCTCTGTGGTGACCAATGCTGGAATGTTCTTCAGGAATTATTTTTTATCTTCTTCACAACCCTCTTTCTCTTTGTTGTAAAGATGATGGAAATGTAATACTGCAGCAGATTTTATCTGTTCTATTCCTTTGCAGAGCCTCCCATCAAAGGAAGTGATCTCTAAGATGTGATTCCTGGAGAGTCTAGCTCTACATTGTCGATGAAAATATGACGTATTTTTATCTCCAAGTTCCAGCCAGAGACTCCGGGACTTTAGTCTCCAATACTCTTCTTCATTTCTGAAGGAGAGGAATGTTTTGCATTAGGCTACTTGATCCTTTTCTAGTTCTATTTTGTTTATATCAATTGTGCCCATTTCACTTTTTATAATTTCCAAGTGTTGCAGTGCCTCGATTCTTTGGTCTTTGGGTGTGTTTGTTGGGAATTTACTCCATTCCTTGAGTGCCTTTTTTTTTTTTTTTTAAATTTTTGTTCCCATACATAATTGGGAGAGCCATTGACTGAGGTGTTCCATGCCATTCGGACCGTCTCTACAAATCCGCTCTTTCCATTCCACAGTGGGCTGAATCTGAATGGGATTGGCCCCAAATTCTCTTCCTCCTCTAGCATTAGCCGGATGGGCTTATGATCCGAGGTGAGCTGTGGAAGGATGGCTGATGAGATAAGCCTCCTTTCCATCAACATTATGCTTTGGACCAAGAACCTGTCCAGTCTGGCGGATATATGGTCTTCCCCTGTCCTGTTGTTTGTCCAGGTATTGAAAGTTATGTTTCCATATTTATAAATACATGTTTCTTTTTATAAAAAAAATTGTATTTTATGTATGAGGTTGATGTATTTTATATGTCAAACATGTAGCAGAGAGGTAATGATGCAACAACATCCAAACTTCTAAGTCAAAATATATTTTTACTAGAGTAGGATTGTTTTTATTTACCAAGGGAATTGGTTCCCTGACCTATTGTATTACTTATTTAAATGTATTTAACTATGATTTTATGAAAACTCATATGAGGTGTAAAATCTCTAAGATTTCCAAAAGTTATAGAAAATCATGGTTGTTAGTATAGGATTATTTTTAGAAAAGTTATGGATAGGTGAGATTTTTTCCATAAGACAAAAACTAATTTACCTTGAAAAACATGAGAGATTTAGGGAATAAATCATTAGAGCTTTATGGAATAAATCAAGGAGTGATTTATGGATGTAGCAAAATCTACTTTTCTTATTATTTTGTATTTAATCATTGTAAGCCTACGAGAAAGGATAATGGAAAAATGAATATGGAATCAAGCCAAGAGAGAAACGTATGATTGTGAGGTAATGCATGTACAAATTTTCTATGTTAATAGAAATTCAGATTTTCCAAAGTATCTGTGCATGACTCCTTGTATTATATTTTTTTATGTTAAATTCTTTGAGTTTGCATGAACTCATTGAAGTGTAACAATTTGCGTGAATTTTTGGAGAGGTGAGAGTTATATTATATTATTTAAAGGTATTTGAGGATGTCATTAAATGATCATTGGCTATTAGGAATAAAACTTTTGTTATGAGCATGATTTACATATGGGTAATGTTGCTTACTTATCTTGGTCATATATTAAGTTAAGATTGCAGGTGTGTGGAATTCGACATTGCAGGAAGAGATGAAATTTCCCTGCATCAAGTGGTATGAAATTTGGTACGCTCTTTGGAATTGAGGTTTGCAACCAACATAAGGATGACTTATAACAAGTAGCAATTGGGTAGAAGTTGTCAAAAGGTAGTTCCACAATGAGCGTGGGTAGGATTTCCAAGATAATATTGTAGAGAAGGAATCGTAAATACCAAAGGCTAATATTGGTAGGAATTTTGGTGAGGTATTAGTAGTAGGTACATAAGTTTCTATGAGGTAAAGGCTTGGTTTCAATTTACAAGCGAACAAGGAGAGTTCAAAAGAGAAGAAGAAGTAAAATATGGCATTTGATGGGTTGAAAGAAAGGTTCTAGTCAAAGAAGGAAGGAGGTTGAGACAATTGGAAAAATGTAAATGAATGATGAAGAAAGGGAGAAGGAGATAACTAAGATAAAGGAAGAGCTCAACAAAATAAAGGATAATATACAAGAGAAAACAAAGTAGTGGCCAAAAAAAGTGATGAAAGAATTGAAGAATGGAATTTATGTTGGAAAAAGAGTCCAATTGTCATTGAGAAGTTATATGCACGAAATCAAAGAAGATGGAGGAGGCATCTGATTAGATATTGGTTAAGGATGCTTGGAGAAAGTGAGGAAAGAGAGTTGGAAGTACCAAAGGATACTTCAATGTCTCATGTCTTTAAAGCTAATGAATGTTTTTTTTCTACATGGAATGAAGAAATGATAGCATAGGATTCTGTCATTTCAATGGAGGAAACAAGATTTCCATATCTAACCAATAAGGAGGGAAGATGTGTAGATACAATGTGTGCAAGTAATGGAAATTTCCAAAAGGATGAGGATGTGCAAAGAGAAAAGATTTGGTTTAGAGATACTTCAAATGATGAGGTACAAAACCCATTGGGAGATATTGTGCAAAGTTGGAAAGGAGTGGACATCAATTTATTTCTGCATAATTGAAGTTTTTAGAAGATCGGTAAAACAATCTTAGGAAAGGGAGTATAATTAATTGCAACAGTCCAAGAAATGATAAGAATGAGTTTCCCATGGAAAAAAAGTAGCAACAAGGGGACAATAATGATGATGAGTTTCAACAGAAAATGTAGAGAATGATGGAAGCAACTCTAGACAATTGGTATCATCGTAAATTAGTGGTGGAAAACAACAAATTCCAACAAGGAATGGGTGACTTGTGCCAGATAAAGGACAAGTTGGGCATAAATATTGAGGAGATAAGGAGGTTGGTAATTAAAGTGTCCTAGAGGAGGCATGTTGTAGGAAAAAAAGAAGATATCAAAGGTTTAGAAAGAACAGAGTGAGTATACATCAACAAGGAAGGAGGATAATTGCAGCATAAGGTTTGAAAGCCTGGAAGAATGAAGAAGATGACAATAAAGCAACATCAGTATGACAAGGAAAATAACCAATTGCAAAACAAAATTTGGGATCCAGGAAGATTTGCTTCATCAATACATGGTCAGGAGACCGTGATTCTTTTTCACCTTGGGAGTCTAATGCAGGAGCATCCAAACTTCCATGTCAAAATATACTTTTACTAGAGTAGGTATCTTTTTATTTACCAAGGGAATTGGTTCCCTAACCGATTGTATTACTTATTTAAATGTATTTCCCTATGATTTTATGAAAATACATATGAGCTGGAAAAACTCTAAGATTTTCAAAAGCTACAGAAAAGTGTGGTTGTTGCAATAGGATTAGTTTTATAAAAGTAATCGATAGGTGATATTTTTTCCACAAGACAAAATCCAATTTACCTTGAAAATCATTAGAAATTAGGGAATAAATCATGAAATCTTTAGGGAATAAATCATTAGAGATTTATGGAAAAAATCGAGTGATTTATGGATGTAGGAAAATCTATTTTTCTCCTTATTTGAATTTAATCATTGTAAGCCTACGGGCAAGGCTAATGGCCAAATGAATGTAGAATCAGGCCAAGAGAGAAATGTATGATTGTGAGTTTATGCATGTATAACTTTTCTTTGTTAATGGAAATGCATATTTTCCAAAGGATATGTGCATGACTCCTTGTATTATATTTGGGTATGTTAAATTCTTTGAGTTTGCATGAAAATGTTAATTTTAGTTTGCATGAACTCATTGAAGTGGAACAATTTGTGTGAATTTTTGGAGAGGTGAGAGTTATATTATATTTTAAAAGTATTTGGGGATGTCATTAAATGAGCGTTGGATATCAGGAATAAAGCTTTGGTTATGAGCATGTTTTACATTTGGGTAATGTTGCATACTTATCTTGGTCATATATTAATTTAAGATTGTAGGTGCATGGTAGTGGACATTGCAGGAAGAGGTGAAATTTACCTGCATCAGGTCATCATAGGCAGAAATAACAGGAATAGGAGAAGCAAGTGGAGCCATACAATATGGTCTAACCATGGGATTCCAGAGAGAAGGAGATGGATTTATACCCTTGCCCTATTACTGCAACGACAAGAGCGCTCTTAAGGAATGTAGGCCTCCTCAAATACTATGAGGAGGCTACATCCCTGAAGGCGTACTCTGTCTTATTAGCACATCTGATCCACTAATGGAATGCCCAGGAGGAGACTTTCCATGTTGGTCATAGGATGTGGTATAGGCCCACTAAGTAGGACATATACTTTATCTCTGACCTATCCATGAGAGGGGAGGATTTTCCCCAGTTCGATGATGTCCCCCATGAGGTTGCAGTTGACACACAGAGATATGTTGAGCCTCATGTGGTCTATCATGTAGATTTTCAAGTCCGTGGTGGAAAACTAAGGATTTATTTTTTCGTTTCAGAGGAGGTTAGGTGTCTTTCATTGTTAGTCACCACCATTTCACACTCTAGTAGTGATGGGAAGCACATTAGTTTCCCTCTTTTGTATTATGTTGATTCTTTGATTCAGGTGCCATGTTGTATCAGATGGTCTACCATATTTTTGAGGTAGTTTTGCATGGCTTTAGATATATGTCATGCATTGAGACATGGGAGGGAGACCTTCCCTTTCTCTTTAGATATTTTTATGTTTTTTTTAGAGGTTTCCAAAGACGAAGCCTACATTTAATCGTCGTCCTCCTAGGGTGATCATTTAGGTCCGGATGCGGATGTGGGGGAAGACGATGCCCAAGAGGGGCTTGTTGGAGTATCCTTCTAAGATTTTTGTCGAGGCATTGTCGTCATTGTCCAGTGAGGACGACCATGTGTTTGTCATGTTGGCATTTCCATACGCGGGGATTGATTGGAGACAGTTTCCCAACATCCTCTTCACAGAGGCTAAGCCTCCAGATGATAGAGGTAATATTAGTGTTTTCTTTAGATTAATCTAGTTTCATTTTATTATTTTAATGTATTAGAATAAAATTTATTCTAGTGTGTTCTTTAATTTTTTTTATTAAATTATTTAATTAAATTGTCTAATTATTTGTGTGTACTATATATTTTGTATACATCGGCACATTCGATGGGGACATGCCTCCTCCCCCACCGAATTGAGGAGATGAAGATATTGGTGAGCCCAAGAGGGTGAGGTACATTCTCAGGGGGCGTGGGCATCCAGGTTTGTAGTGTTGGTTTGTGATTTCGAATGTACTACTACTACAGATTGGCTAGAGACAACAACATCACTGCCACTAGCCGAGTAGATTTTGACTTGCCACTGGGTCTAAAGAGAGGGGTGGTGGAAGTATATTTTTGGCTTTCGAATAAGGTATCAGTGATATGAGCATCAGCCCTTATCTCATTGTTTTGGAATGCATCTAACAACATTTCCTTCATGGAATTCGTATCCTATAAGTAATCATTTATACCAACCTATATTTGATTGCTTCCATTTCCAACTTATGATGAAGAACTACTATTGTTGTAGTTATTCCTAATTGGTGAAATTGGACATAGTGAGAATTGTATAGGTGGTTGACTCAACCATTCTTTGTATACTTCCTCTCCAATTCTTGCTCTTAATGAAACCTTCTCTCAAGTTGACATCGTAGTGGGGTGCACATGAATATGGTAGGTGTGTCGCTCATCATCACTAGAACCCTAATTTCAAAAAAATTTGAATGTCATTAGTACAATGTTAATGATATTAGTAAGCACATAAATTTAATTTTTTTTTTGAAATTACATTATAACAAAAAATTATTACCATCATTGATCCAGGATTGTGGCTAGATGTCATCTTCCAATTTGCAGGGTGAAGAGGTTATCCATTTTACTCTACCAACTACTTGTGATATGTTGCTCCTGATAAGAGCTTCTGACATTTTTGAAATGGAGAAGTATTTTGTGCATCTGAACTAGATTCTGAATCAGGATCCTGCAAATTTAGATATATTTTTATTCAAATTGACATGGTTAATAAAAATAAAATCAATTAGGTAATTGAAATATAAATAAATTTTGAACTTACTGGAGATGGAAAGGGAGAACTTTGTGAAGGACTTTGATCAACAATATAGAACGAGTTGGAATTTTAAGAATTGGTCATTTGATATTATTGAGATTTTGTCCCTGCATTTGAAAAAAATCATAAATAAAATTTTATGTGCATATATAAAATTAATCTTGAGAACTGTATATCCAAAATTTTAATTTTGAGAATAAGGTGACTTTAACCATAAAATGTATATTATGAACTACTGTAATTCATGTGGATGCATCCTAAACGATAATTTGAGATTTATATTATATTTTACGTGAAATTAAAATTTCAAATAGCTTTTAAACCCAATTTATGTGCTTATCAGAACAAAGCGCACTAATGCATTTAAAAAAATACCACCATTAGTGCGTTCAAATAATACCCACACCGATTTTCGACATTGTGAAATTTTTTTTTATCATATCGGTGCTCTTCTAAAAGAATTGACACATTTAAAAAAAACAACACTACTACACACCTATTTTTCGGATTTTACAAAATAAAAATGAATTCAACCAACTTGGTGCTCTTCGAGCACCAATGATTTTAAATGAAAACTACACCATTGCGATAAAAAAAATAATCGCATTGTTTCAGGATTTTGAAAAAAAAATTATCATGTAAGTGCATTGAAAAAATTTGGCACCCCAGTAATGTCAGTGTGCTTTGTTTATAAACGCAGTGGTGTGATTTACTATTGAATGCACTGATGTGCAGAGAAATTGAAAAAAAAACTGCGGATTTTCTTTTAATTAAAAAATGAGCACAAATTTATTTTTCAAAACCTAATTTCATAAAGTATTTTAAACAGTAAAAGTTTATTCACTATTTCATTATTTTACCCCAAATTTCAAGGCAGTAATATTATATTTTTTATTTTATTAATATTTTTTTTTACAATTTTTGTTAGGGTTTAATTAAAATCGAGATCATTTGTAAAAGAGACATACTAAGAGCACTATGGAGCTACAAAGTATTTTGGATCTACCGAAAGATCAAAATTTAAAAGGCATGGTGATTCACTTAAAATTGTAAATTTCATTGCTAAAATTTTTCTACCAATTCACAATTAATGTTTTTCAGTTTAGGCATTTTATATTTAATGAGTTTGTGTACTTACTATATATAGGGAGTTTGACATGTAAAGTAGGGGAATCACTTATTGAATTAGATTCAAACCCTGTCAACCCTTTCCTTTTTTTGTTTTAAAACAATAATATGTTTCGCAGTGTGCCCTCTGTAATATAACGCACTAGTGCTCTCTATGTAATACAATACACTGGTATATTATAACACTATTGATTCTATCTAGTTTGTTCATCGTTTCTCCTATTGTAATATAATGTACTAGCGTGCCTCTTCCAAATAACACCGTTAAATCATTGTGGTGTGTTTAGCCTTACAAATCTCACTGTCATAATTTAAAATTATTTAAAAAAATTAATTTTCCATGATGCGTTGAACAATTAAACGTTTGGTGCATTTAATGGGATAAACACATCAGTGTGTTGATTCAGATAAACACATTGATTACCACAGATTTTTCTGGCTGGAAATTAGTTGATTTATTTTTAAAATATTTAATGGCTTCTATATTGAATGATACATGTTGTATATTGATAAAAAATGTCTCAGAAGGTGTCAAGTAACAAAAATATTGTTCGATGCAATGATAGCACATAAAAAAAACAGACAAGGCAAGTTCTTTGTAAATTCCTTACAAAATTAATATATTTGAACTATATCTAGTTTAACTAATATGTATTGGTTGGTGTGTGTCATCCAAAGCCACAACATGAAGAAGATTGATAATATTATTTCTAATCTAAGTGTAGAAGAACATAAAATTTTGATAGAAAAATTGCAGAAGGATGAATAAGGTGAATGAAAAATTACTATTCAATACGATTTTTTTTATTATTTTTTTATTTTCTTTAATAATATACTTAAGAATATTAGATACATGTTTCAAACAATCTATTAATTCATATATGTTTATTTTTATACATGCATAAATAATGAAGGAAAATATCAATGTTGTTCTAAGAAAAGAAAAATTATAGACCATCTAGATGACAATGAATTGGTCCTTAGCTCATCTAGAGTGGTGTTGGAGGTTAATGAAAGGGATGGATTTTTTTACAAAACTATCAGGGATCTAGTGGAACAAACATATAGACATACTTTCCACTTACAATACAAAAATCAATCCAATGATTCTAAGAACCAAATTATATATAAACTACAGGAAACGTTTCCGGAGAAATGGTCAATGAGACATGTTATACTTGCAATAGTAAAAACATACAACAACAACAAAAGTATCATTCAAAAGGTAATATTCCTAATTAAAGTGATTTTATAGAGTTATATGTCTATATTACTACAAACCATTAATTTATTAATATCGATTTTGTTATATTTTTAGTTTTTCATATATCATTATAAAAATAGTTTATTACTTTTTTTAGGAAGATTATGAAAATCTAAAATGATCAACATGCTGATATGCAAAGCATGTCAATAGGAATGTCCAAAAAAGTGTATAAGGAAATGGTCAAATAAATGGAAATAATTGCATCATAGGAAGAGTCATCTCAACAACAACATGCTTCAAATGTATGTAATCATAATTGGTTTTGTACATATAAAAAAAAAAAAAAATTAGCATTAAATATTAATTTTCAAGTATTTTCTTGCAAAAAACAAAACAAGATAGAACTCATTCATCACATAAAACAAAATGGCAAGGAAGAAAATGGTTGATTCCAAATTTTGTGAGTAATTGTTAATATTTCCTTGTATTAGTATATGTCATCATTACACTCATGTATAATCTCATAAATAATTAAAATCTATGCAAAAAGAAGTTGATACTTCCCTTCTCTCTTTATTAGCCATGTGCTCATTTACTTTTGTTTATCATATATATACATGAACAATCATATACATTAAAACATCTTATCGTTCCAACTTGGGAAGATGTTATATTATTCATTCCCCTACATCCACATTGCCAATAAGGTCTACCATATCAAAGTATTTGGTTCAAACAACATTTTATTAATAGAATCCTTTGTATAACCTAGTTTCCCTGCAAAATCAAGAAGATTAACCATACAAGCATAAAAAATAGCCCAAGTGTGATATGGTAATCCTATCTCATTCAGTTAAATCATTTCCATCTTTCATTCACCAACCTTGCATGACTAGACAACGAGAGAAGGCCACAAAACTAACATATTTTGGCTTTATGTTTGTCACTCACATTTCGCGAAAATTAGTAATGTAATTTTTATCATGTTCATTCGCCCTTACCTTGGAATCATTACAATCTAAGAGACTACATCCCTTGCTAGAATTAGCATACTAAGAATTGGTGTGGTTTGTAGCACCTTTTTCAAAATTTGTGGTCCATATGTATGAGAAGATGAATTTCATTCTTCAAAAAAGCATTCATACCACACTTTTTATCACTTCCATTCTCATACTCATTCACCTTTTCTCCCTAGGATGCACTCTTCATCTAGGTGGATATCAGTGGCCACCCACCTATTCCATTTGGACCCGCACCATCAACTCTTCCAGTCCTTCACTTCGAACAGTTTACTGTTTTTAGCAGGTTTTCGGGTCCTACACTCTCGGAGCCGTTTTGGGGCCTTGATGATCCAGGTAGATATTGGTGGCCACCCACCTATTCCATTTGAACCCCTACCATTAGTTCTTTCCATTTTTAAGTTGCAGCACAACTGACTATTTTTAGCATTTTTTTAGGTCCTGAACTTTCGAAGCTCTTTTGAGGCCCTAAATGACGTTTTTTGGGAAAACTGATAGCAACATGGGTCTATGGACCGATGTTGCTCACACTGAAAGTTGTAATCCTCGGATGTATCTTTCTAACGAGCTATTGAGCGCGTCAAACGGAGATCAAATGCCAAAGTTACGTCCCCAGGAAGTTGAAACACCAATTTACCCAAACGGGACCCACAGTTTTGGCGCTTCATCTCCTAGGGTTAGGTTTTTGGATGTTTCGGGCTTTACATTATTTCTCAACAATAAATAGGCCATCGAGCCTCATTGTAACACATTGGAGAGGCATGTAGCTCTCACATCTCTTCTCAGGGATATGTTACCAGTGCCCTCTCCCACTCATTTCTATTATTCCTGTAAGCTTATTTTAGTTATTTGTTTTGTAACACAGTTCAGAGGCTTGTAGCCACCACATCTCTTCGCAGAGATAAGCCTACTAGTGCCCTAGTTGTTTATTTACATTATGTCTGTAAGCATATTTTATTCATTCTTTTATTAATAAAAGGAAGCATTATTTCCATTGCATCTTTGTTTTTATGGTTATTTGTGTATTCTGTTGTGTTCCTGCATAAATCTGGATCAGCTCTGGACATTGAAATCTAATAATCCATCACTTCAATCTAAACTTTATTAATTTCCTAGCTAGAATTCCTTCGAAAATATTTATTTGATCCATCTTTCAAACTGACTGATATGTTTGTGCTACTCTGATTGCAATGAGAGAAAGAACTAGAAGGTCAAACTTTCCTTCTTGTTTCAATGATAATACATTCAATACTCTTTTTGATATCATCAATACGAGATCCCATTTCATCAATTTTTTTGTGATGACAAATTGAAACATAGTTTGGAAATTGGATTGTTTTTATTTTCTTTTTGGGGAGGATACAGTATTTTCGTAAACAATTCGATGATGATGAGTTATCATAGAGTTTCATAAATCTCTGGTTTGAAAAGGGATTGTTCAACATGTTTACATGGGTGGATTTGGAAACCTCATTTTCACTTTGAGAGATTCCCAACAAATTCAAATATTTGACTATCACTGTTGAAAAAGTCATTGTCCATCTTAGTAGTCCATTACTGAAATTTCTCTGAAACCATACCCAGATGAAAAATCCACCAACATCCTTGCAGCATTCTCACTTTTGAGACTTCCTCTCCACCTATTGTTGCCAAATATTATTTTCTTGCGAAGAATCTATAGACCTATCTTGGAAACATTAGTTATTCTAGATCATAATTTTGATCTTTTAATGTATTAGAACCATATTGTGATATTTTAATTTAGAGTTTTCATGTTGTATTCATATACTCTCCTAGATAATCTTAGATACTCTCTTGTGAACAACATAGAGCTAGTTGGGAATGGTTGAGATCTATCCTTGGATGTGAGAGGCATATGGGTTTCAGTAACAATATTATGAATCTAACAGCACTAGGATATCCCAATCACAGAATCTTGTCTTGTGGGGATAGCTCAGGTGGGAGAGCATTAGACTGAAGATCTGAAGGTCACGTTTTCAATCCATGGTCATCGCATCGTAGCTTAACAGGTGTTTGAATTTTTGGATACATAAAATATACACCCATGCGTTGTGACTGAAAATGTGAAACACACTCACTGCATCGTAGCTTGACATGTGTTTGAAGTTTTGGATCTTTAAAATACCTAATAACTATTTTATATGATATAAATATATTTAATTAAGGTGTTCATAATTAATTTATAATTGAAAATTATCTATATAAACTTGTTCTTTAAAATTTTAATATTTTTTTGTTTTTAAGATACACATTTAAATCCTTTTTTTCACAAATTTTATAAATAAATAATTTTTTCAATTATTTTTCAAAAGAAAACAAATTTTAATCTGGTATACAATGTTTATTTCTTTATACATTTAATTTCATATCATAAAATTTTTCACTAAAAATTTGGGATAATTGCTTTTTCAAATATTGTGTGATATGATTGTTTATGTTTGACTATTTATTTTTTAATGTTTAAAAATTTAGAATTATTTTTTATGGATTTTGATGTAAATGTTTAATAATATTATAAAGTATTTTTATTTTATTTTCTACTAATTATTTTCTATTGAAATGGCATCCCAAGGGGGCGAAGAAAAATTGAAATTCCATCACATAAAAACTTGTATTAGTTAACTGAGTCGAGAAGATTTAGTTAGCTCAGTAAATTCGAGTTGAGGGTCAAAGAGGAGGCATGTAGATTTCTCCCATGATTTTAGTGGGTCTAGTTACAGTTATTTGTGGGTTGTAATTAGTTAACTAAATTATTTGAGTTAAAATCAGTTTAACTAGTTCTAACTGAGAGATGAGCTAGTGATAGTTCTAGTGAATTAAATCTGATTTAATTCACAATTAGTGGTCAATAAAGTAACTTATAATTCGCTATAAATAGTTGTTGCATGTCAGTTCTAAGAAAGGCCCAGTTGAGATTGGGGTTAAAGGAAGATAACTATCAGTTGTATAATTAGATAATTGTACAGGTCATGCATGGGGTCATCAGGATGCCTTGAAGGAATTACGTAATCAACGAATATTTCATTTAAAAGATGAGGTGGATTCAATGAAAGGTATTATGATTGGTCCAGCTACAGGTTTTCCATCCATTCAATGAACCCACTGAGCTACCTTGCAACGACCTTGATAGGCTAGCATATCCTTCAAATGATCCATAATTGTAATGTTTATCTTCAAATGATCATGTTTTTTGTTCTAATTTTGTTGCATCTTATCTTCTAAAAAAATAATAGTACAATTAGAATTGGGGTTATTTGATGTAATCTGGGCATGGGTAATTAGGTAAAATTTGGAATCCTAGATGTCTTTAAGCAATCTAGTTATCCAATTTTCCCTAGTATTTGCAGCGACTGGGCATAGATTTAATGAAAATTAGTACGCATTTATGTTTTAAACAAAAAAGAGTTAGTAAACCACTTTATATTGATTGATTGAAAATATTACATTCATCTTTCTATCGATCTACCACTAAGGAAACTAAACTAGTAGTACAAGTATAGAGATTTTTTCAAAATTACTAAATTAACAAGTATGACAAGTAAATATAATAATAATAATTTGATATTTCCTCTAGACACACTATATGTCCTATGTCTATAACTAACACAATGATTGGATTTAATATTAAATACTATAAAACCAAAGATCATCAATTTGAACATATGATATGGAAGGAGAGTCAACACTTAATACCCATGGATTCTTATTCTCTTTTATTGAGGCTAGGAATTCAAGACCTTGTATCTTATTTTCTATAAGAGACACCTTGTTGTCCAAGTTTTATACTTGTAGTTGAAGGGCATCAATACAAAACAAGATTTCCTATTAAGGCCAACTCATGCCCACCAACAACTTACCCATAATTGTCGTTATATGCAAATAGATATTTATGGTTTGATGATAAATCTTGTAATAGCCATGACCAGTTTCAGTATCCAGGACTCTGTGTCCTATATTTTATTCAATCTCCTCATCCTAGAGGAAATGCCTCTCTACTTGAGCCTTTATCTTACCTATATTAAGCTCATTTTTTGATATTAGGGGGATGTGCTCCCAATAAATGGAAACTGAGTTCTAAACATTTTAATGGGTCCTTGTTCGAGGTTTCATTCATCACCCATGAAATCCCCAATGACCTTGGCTTGTTACAAGATGGGTTTTCGTGATGAGTAGGCATGTTAGAAGAAGATATAGATGGTGTGTTCAGGGATGAAAGCACCATAGGATTTCAAATCTTGTTCCAAAATATGGATAGGTACGTAGGACGTTTAAAGGAGACCAATGGAAGCAATCAACCAACAAATTAAGGGAAAGAGAGGAGTCAAATAAAAAGAGTTACAAAGGCTAATTCACAAACTCAAAATTCAGAGGAGAAGCCAACACAAAGAAGTAAGCCAAAGGATACCGGATAAACCACCAATCAGAAAGCTGAGAATGTAATGGGTGAGCCTAGATGACTCACTTCTTAATGCATTTGAACCCAACATCCATATCCATTGCCATTGTTTTCAAGCAAGGTGGTCATGGTGACCTGTAATGCCCAATCAATGAGGAAACAACATATACACAAATATTAACCTTCTTAAACTCCCTATTAATGCTATGAAGATATGCATGTTACAAGTGGTGCAATTTGGCAACCCCTATCTAAGGCTTGAAAAGGATGTGGGAGATGCAGAGTGATATAAATTTGCCTACTCGTGAGACATTTGCATGTAATATGTGGCATAAATTTTCTTCTCATGTGATATTTTTGTGTGAAACACCATTTGAAAATTTTAACAAAATCTTGTATTACAATTCACTTTTTATTTATTTATAAGATCTTGTTAATGCATTGTAAAACTTTTACTAAATTTTGACATGCAAAAACTAAATTGTCTATTAAATAATAATAATAATAAAACTCAATAGTTATTTTTTACTATTTTAATTCACTCATTTTAAAATTCTTATCTAAACATAACATAGTGAAGTACTAAAATATATATTCATTCAAAATTACAAAAAACAAGCATGTGGCATGCTAAAAACAAAATGATAATCATGTTAATAATGTCCAAGCATAAAGTTATTAATTTGATTGATAGTAATTAATTGTGAAAGAAGAAATCTTTATTATTTTGTTTTTCATTTAGTAATAGAGAATAATTTAGTTGATATATTTATTTATTTTTTATTTGTTTGAGTTTTTTTACATTGTGGGAAAACTTATTATAATTCATTTGTCAAATGAGGAGTGAGAACAATCATCTATGATTGTAATGGTGAATCTAGGTTCACTGACTCATCAATGTTATTCAAGGAAAATTAGGCCACCTGGAATAACCTGATGATGGTCCATAAGGGGGCAGGCTTTCACTCCTGGCATCTTCTCTGGGTCTTGGGTCGTTAACATGTTTCCTTAAGTTAGAGGAAGACGAGCTCTTAGCCAAACAAAAACAGTTTTAAGACATACTCCAAGACCTTTAATCTTTCGTAAATATATCATTCATTAGTTAGTTTTTGCATTTTTATTTAAAAGATATATTTATATTTTAAATTTAAAAAAAAAAAATTAGCTAATTTATTTATATTTAATTACTAATATTAATATATAAATAATTTCAATTATAATGATTTTGTTTAAAATATTAATTAAAAATAGATGAGATAGTTATGTGTCATGTCACTTTATAAATCTATTATGGAATTCATTTTGAAAATCTATACCCTTAAAATTCAATCTTGACTTATTACGAGTACGATTTAAATTAATAAGAATTTCTGATTTTCCCTGTAAAAGTTTCAATGTGCTTATTAAAACTATTAGATTTCTTTTAAATATAAATAAATAAATATTTTTGGGGGTTTATGTTGATTTTTTAATTATAGATTTATTTTATTATATTTAATTTTTTAATTTATGTAATTGTGATTGTATTTTTTTAAGTCAATTGTGTTTATTAATTCAAGGAAAATTTACATCATGGTTGGCACAGTTTCAAAACATTAACAGTATCATTCTTATCAGATTTTTTGGCTAATAGATAGAGAAAAAAAGACACAAACTTGAGAAAAAGAAAACTAGAAGACCAAATTTTGATTGCCGAGATGGACCAAAAATGTCCAAAATTAAAATACATCTCACAATCATCATTAAGCATCCATATTACCCGAAGCCAGGTCATCAAGGCCACCACCCCCAAGGTGGTGAAATGCTCCATGTATATGAGCCTCCATGTGTGTCATTCTCCCTTCAAAGTCTTCAAAGCACTCCTAGAGTTGTTTTTTATCTTTGAGAAAGGAGATTAACCAATCTAGTATATGTCACTAGTTATGTTAGATTTCATTCAAAAAAAAATGACCTCGTTGTGATCATTTTGGCAATATTGATACAGTTGTTCTACTTATACTGTCACTTGACGAATTTTAGCTTTTAGGGAATCAAAGGGTGGAGGAAAGTCCACACACCTAAGGAAAACTATGTGTTGTTTCTCTAGCTCCTCCCCATCATCATGCTGGTCCTCATGATGCACCACCCTTGTCCATGGGGTCCGACACTCTCTGAGCCCGACCTCACTAACAAAGCATAGGCCTTTCGGTGGGAGCTTCACTTGGCCCACACACCTCTGCCGACTAAATCCCCAACTGCTTGTACTTGTGAAACACCCTCAAATCCAAAATTCTCCAACCACTGACACACCCGAGCCCCACTCCAAAGACCCACTATCCAATCTTTCCCAACCACTAAAAGTCTGCCCCTCACAGGAAAAGAGATGATCAACCACCAGCACCATTCTTTGTGGTTATCTCACCATCAATAAAACCATCTCCCACTCACCCGCCCATAGGCTCTCTAGTCGTGTCGATTGCTTCTAACTGCATCCATGAGGATAAGGATACATCATACTGCCAACATGTTGCCATGACGCCCTTTTGTTTATAGAATACAACCACCATATAAATCACACACCACCCTGGGGATTTTAACTCTCCAATTTGCCACGTGTTGGCCAACTTGGCTTGACCCCATGACTCCCTACACTTCCAACACTTCTCTCCGGGAACATAGAACAGAAAAAAAAAAAAAAGATATAAAAACATATCAACTAGAAATCGAGGCAAGCGAAACCAAGTGAAATGTGTAACCACTAAACAAAGGCCTCTAGTACAAAAAATGGGTTGTAGAGACTCCTTCACCCACACCAAAGCCTTCATCAGGGCCCAACCCAGACAGAGCAGACCAATCACTGAAACCAACAATGAATAGACTAAATGACATTAACTGTGTGAAAGCAGAGGATTTTATCTCGAGACCCAAGAAGATGACAAATCCAGCGTCGTGAACCACCACACACCTCACCAATGCGTAATTATCCATGTTCGTAGGAACCCGCCTTGATCCATGGTCTCGTATGGCACTTTGAGTTACCAGCGTAGCTGACACAACGCTAACCTTCCCCCAAACATTCATCGCATTGATCAACATCAAGATAGGAGCAGGGAATGTTATGACTCGTAAGCCTCCCTTCGCACTTGGAAAGACTATCCCTCATTTCCCAATACCTATAAATGAGTTCTACATCCAATCTCAAACCCATTATACTCAAGAACGTCTCTAGAACATTTGCCCAAAAAGTGTGAGGAAAATCTTGCCAAACATGTTTCAGATTCATTGACGATGTGTGGTGTTTTCATTAACACCCATGTCCTAGGCTTCCGTTCGACCATTTTCCACTCCATTAGGGAAATTTTTATTATATTAAATATAACATTGCATATATATATATATATATATTGATTGCATATATATATTTAAAAAAATTTATTATTTTGAATTTTTTAATTGTATATTTATCATAACATTTATTTTATCAAATATTTAATATGAATAAAATCTATGAAGTGTAAGCCTTTGACAAAATTGTTTTCTTCGTAAAAAAAAACATTTCTATAAAAGCGTAAACCTTTTTCAAGTATTTTCTCCTTTCAAAGGATACACTTAATAACATTTTGGTTATGATGAATTTATGTTTGTTAATATATCACATAATGAACAACAAAAAATTATAAATTTTTATCTTATTTTGATTTAATAGGAAGATAAACACATTTGTGGTGTACAAATATTGTCTACTCTCTCATTTCTTTACATCGTATCAAAGTAGAATTAGGCTTGAAGACCGCACAGGAGAGCCAATAAGTATGGAAGTGTGTAATAATAATATGGTATAGATGTATATTAACATAGAAAAAGGATACCAGATTATGTTGTTACATTATTATTTGTTTATTCATTGTTTGATGTAATGCACTATTGGATGTTTCCTACACAGTTGTAGTTTCAAAAGGAAAGAGGAATCTTTCTTTCACTTTCATGGAGGACATGCATAGAAGAGAGCTATAGTTTCCTTTAGAAATGAGTCTACCAATGGAGAGAACGTTGAATGCTTCATGTAGGAAGGATCCATCATTCCTTTGGTGAAGTTGTAGTGGCCTAGAGTGCGGTATATTGTAAAGTCAATTTTATTATGAAAAGTTGAAGTGTGTATCTTTATGGAGGTATACAAGAAAATAAATGGAGAAGGTGACAATGTGGTTATACAAATGACTTGCATAAACACTCTATGAATCTATCTCTTTATTTTTTCTTCGGTGCAAATTTTTGCATGAAAACTATAGGTATATGTAGGAGTGGCATCCACCATTTAAGTACATTGCAATGTGTAGAATTTGTTATAAACTAATATATATTCATCTTAAGCATAAATATAGCATGCACCGAGAGGAATCAAATCTATTCAGGTGACAAGCTATTTTAGAAAGAAAAAAAAAAATCTCTTTTATTCTTCATAGATCCCAATGAACATGCTCTCTCTCTCTCTCTCTCTCTCTCTCTCTCTCTCTCTCTCTCTCTCTCTATATATATATATATATATATATATATATATATATATATATATATATATATATATATATATATATATATATATAACTTGTGCATTGAGGCGTTTTGTGCATTGAGATATTTTATATATGGACTGCATTGCACACATTAAATTGGGTATTTTTTTATTAATATATTTTTAAGTATACATTATCTTTTTTAATTGTAAGTAAGCCTAAGAACTTAATATTATAATAAATTCTTTAAATAAATTACAAGTTGGGATGAGACAGAGAAGCTTGTGTTTAGATGACGAATTATCTATAAAATTCCTATTATAAATCAAACTTGTGAGGGCCCATCTTCCAATGAATGGGAAACCAGATGATTCTTTGGAAAAATCATATGATAGTTTGATTTATTTCAAAACAGAGGAAATACAGATGTCATATTTTCTATATTGACTGGAAAAAGTGAAATAACTATGAAAACTAGAATAAGACAACGCCATATAAAGCCTAATGAGGGATGTGGTCATTCTGGTTTCTTGGCACTAAAACTTCTTGAGGATGGTTGTGCTAGGCTTTGACCTTATTTTCCTGCTCCAACATGCCCATATAGGTGAATGGATCATCATATCATTTTGACAGCCAGGGAGAATGATCTCATTCAATCACAACATTGTAATAACCTACACTGAGTTGAGGGGATTCTCCTTTGGTGAATCGGGAAGTGTCGGTATGACTCCTTGTATGACTCTTGCAGGATGGAGAACTTCCACAATCCTCCTGTCCCTTATTCTTTTCCTAAATCACTGGAGGGCCAAGGTTGGAAGAAATAATTATCTAGTGACAAGAGTCCATGGAAGTTAATATTTCCTTGGAGATGGTGGAAGTTGGAGTTATAGGGATGGGAGGAAACTCTAATTTAGTTGATCTAGAGAAATTTCGTAGAGAGAGGTACATGTTTTTAATATTGGCATTGTTCTCCACCATTATGTTCTCTACTCCTTCTTTAAATTCTTCAATGTTTTAGAGTTGGTGAGCTAATGGATTTCTCACTGCCCAATATTCGTTGCCTAAACATTTGCACTCCTCCTCCTCTATTGCAGCAACTAGATGATGAATGCGGAGCATAATGTCTTGTTCAAATAGCTCCTCGTCTTGGTCAAGCCGAGGAGGAAGGGGTAGGTTTCCTCACCCTCTGGCACCATGTCTAACTCTGCCACATTCACGAAACATTATGCATGCTTGGTACAATGGAACCTAGCAGTTCTTAAAGAAATTATGTTTCCCCCCTCTTCTGAACCTAACGCCTACAGAGTAGAATGACGAAGCGAATGAGGGAGAAATTGCTTTAGCTGGAGGAATACCATAATTGTGTATGTAATGTGGATCTCATGCTAGATCCAAAGGGAATTTTTTGGACACAATGGAATCACTACATGTGAGCTAAATTGAATTATTCCCATGGTGCATGGCCACTACCCAGGCTTAAGTTTGAATGTAAGGTTGATGGTTGTCATACAATCTCTGATAAGTTACAATGTTTGAGTGTACACCTGGATCCGAGAGAAGTATACAACAAAATTACTTAATCTTACATATTAAAATATTTTATTATTAACCCACATTGAATTTTTTTATTATTATGAATATTTTAAAATCATGTCAGATATTAATTTTATATTGATAATTGAATGAATTACACATCTCCCTCTTATTATTGTTGAAAATGTAGCAAGATGATGGAGCTTAGTGAAATTAAGTCGCCTTCACTAAGTGGGCCCACAGGCAAATTCTGGCGCAAAGTCTATTTTTAGACTATGTCTATTTTTAGACATATGGAGCATGGTCCGGGGATTGCAGTATGTTATTATTGGAGTATTGGTCATGTTGGTAAAAATATATGGGACTCTATTTTTTGGACCTATAGGTCGAAGTCTATTTTTAGACTGCCTCTCCTTAAAATAGGGAAGTCAAATATTATTTACCCTTAATAATATTTGGACTATAAACTTCAGTTTACTCTCTTGGAACACTTCAGTTCGAGCCTTGGAAGTGGCTCATGCATCTGACAGAGGAATTACGCTATTCCTAGGGTTTGATGGCATCATGCATGGTTGACTTCAGTTAGGACTTCAGTGGCAGAAGTTTGGTGGAGTTAATGAGACGGCTAGTGGAGTTGTGTTCTGTTTATTTTAGTTGAACTAGTTGAGATTAGTTTAACTAGCTAATCAATTAGTTATGAGTGGAGTGAATTAAATATTATTTAATTCATTAATTAGTAACTCATTACTCAACTCAAGAACACATCAGTTCACTACAGTGCATGATCAGTTCAGTGGAGACCAGTGAAAGAGGTAGATGAAAGGGTGGAGTTAGCTATCAGTGGCGACATCAGTTGTGCATGAGATTTGCAACACACTTGGAGGAATTGCCCATGATGATTGCGTTGTCAAGCCAAGGATATTTGAACCTTGGATCTCTATATAGACAGGCCATGATTGTGCAATAGAGGCAAGGCAATTGGCGGTGAGTTTTGAACCAGTAACCTGTTCAAAACCAAGCTAGTTTGTGTGTAACTTTATGAGAAAGTACTGAGTACTTGTGAGGAGTATTGTATTGAGTTTGTTACATGATTTCTCCATTATAATATACACAATAGCTGCGGGGTTTTCAGCTATAAGCTTTCCCCATACATACTGTGTTAATGTGTATGATGAATTGATGTGTTATCGCTTGTTTTATTTCCACATGTGTGATGATCTGAGTGGAAGAGATTATGTGTTGCATATGAATTCGAATTGATATGTGATCAGGATAGTCTCGGTGGATAATTAATCATTATTCAGCAAATTTCTACAATTATTCTTATAAGGAAGTACTTAATATTTTTTATTTTATTTTTTTACTATCAATTACTTTTTTTTCTTTGGACATTGAATATGATATATTTTTTTTCGTATGTGGTTCATGGACCCTGGAGATCAGTGAATACATCCATGGAATATTTGTATTAAGAATATACACTTGAAGGGATCACTTCTTTCCCGCTCAACCATAGAGCCTAACCTCGAGGGTGTCGAGAGAATTGAACTCGTGACTTCTCAACACTTTAACAACGGGGAATTGGCCAATTGATCCAATGCTTGACGCTGGACATTGAATATTTTAAAGTTGATATCGACATAAATTAGTTAACATAGATGTTAATTTTTTGTTTATCTTTTTTGGGTTTACCTCAAGGTTGAACATTGAATATTTTGAAGCTGATATGGACATAAATTATTCAACATAGATCTTAAAATAATGGTTTTTTTTGTTCGTTGTACTGGAGATAAATACTAGCTACATACTCAGAAAAACCACCCATGTCTAAGTGAGACGTTTATATTTCATGTAGAAATGACCCCCAAGAAGCAAGCATGTCAATCTGGGTGGGGATGAAACCCAAGTGGGGAGGATAACAATGACTCCTCACTCTCGCCCGAGCTATACCCACTTGAAATATAGTTTTTTTTTAAATATTGTGTTAAATATTTTTGAAAATATATAAGGTCTAAACATCATATTCACACTTTTTTTTTAACTTATAATTACTTCATCTCTTTTTAAAGTTGATATGAAATTATATTACCTCATGTGGACATTGAAATATCTTATTTATGACGTATAGTGACTGAAATATTTTTACAACATTGGGTTGTAATATCAACAACAAATATAGTGACCATAGTGAGGTTGGAATTATTGATGTTTTATAATGCTTGTTGTTAAAACTAAATAAACAATCATATTCATTTTTTTTAAATATAGCCAACGTTGTTTTTCTATTTAGAAAATATTTTTTTATTTTATTTTAAGAGAGAATTGTCAATTCCACGTTGAGCACTAATTGAATCACACATTACCCTCATAATTTAGGTTGTAAAATACACGTCTCCAAGCAAAGAGCTTACGACAAATATTAATTTACCCCTAGCATATTAAAAATTTCCTTTAACTTATTGCTTGCAACAATCCTATAATAGTAATTTCCCCATGATTATCCATTTTAATTCAACTCCGTGATGGGGGTGAGTTTGTGTCATTAACTATCGTAAGGTTGCATCATTTGTGTGAGAAAGAGTACACTATAGAATACGCTGGTAATCGTGGGGATCATCACCCACATCACCACCTATATGAAACACAACAATGTGTGGTACCTACATTGTCCACGGGCTCAACCATGGGATTGTATTTCAAATCGATTTAAAGGAAGGCGAGAGGTGTGTGAGAGAGTTCAATATGAAATTCCTTTTGCTTCAATCGCCTGACCTTGATGCTATTTATGGTTTCCCTACACATCAATTTGTTATTTAATGCATATTTTAACCTACGTGTCAGTAAGCACACATGTCCTTTGATGCTTCTCCACAGTCAGAGATGTGTTTTCAGCTTATGCCATCCTCAAGGTATAGGTTATTTCTATAAAGAGAGGGACCCCAACCTAGGGTGGCATATTTTTGACGAGGTTTTCATCTACGCTAACTCCCTCATAAATTTCTTTCATTGTGGCTCAATAACATTGGTCCACAATGACTTCGGTGAGGGCCAGATGATATTTTTAAGTCCTTTGAGTTTTTGTGTTTGTCGTTAACTCATAGTTTATGGTAAAATTGGTCTTCCTTGTCTGGTTCAGTCTTGTAGGCGTCCATTTTTTTCATACTTTTTTTACATAACACAATGTTAGACCCTTCATTTGAGTTGTTCATTGTGTTACCCTTTGTTGCCTTTGAAATTCTCAATTTGGTTTTGATTGAGTTCTTGGTTGGGTGGTCAATCGGTCCTTATGTATAGTTTACATAGGCCTTACACATACACAAAGCCAAATTCAAGATGAGGTCTATTTTGGTATCAGTCAGGGAGTGTCCATCTTGTTCGTGGTTGATGATATTTTTCTCATGGATTCCCTTCTAGTACCCCTCGTGTTAACCCTTATTCATAATCAAATTTTCCATTTCGATTATGTTCCTTCCTAAACTCTCACTATGCTACCAATTCAATCACGAGGTTCGATTCTCAGTCACATATTTTGAGGTTGGTTTTACTATTTATATTACCCTAGTCTTGTTAGGTTTGGTTCTAATACAAGTTTTCATGGCCTTGAAGTTGTGCCAACCTATTCGACAGGGTGGTTTTGTTGGAAGCTCCACCTCCCACATTGGAGCCTCTTTGGTTAGCACTAAGTGGCATACCACTTTGATTTTTTTCCTCTAGAAGTGACAAATGAGATCCTCCACTTGGAAGAAAAAGAGTTTGTAAACAAGATATATTTCTCTGATACAGAATCCATGTACATACCTCCAGGTAGACTCCAAATCCTGGAAATTTTCATAAAATAAGACTTCACTTCTTACATTTAGTGGCATTGCACCATTAGCTTGAAACGTTGTTTCATATGGTCATCAGGGACACGCAATTTGATCACTACCAGTTATTTATAGGACAAGAGGAGACTCAAAGGATCCTTCAGGACATAAAATATAATCTCAATGATATATTTGTTTGACTCACCACTACAACGAAAATATCTTCTAGCGGAGGATTTTGCGGAAGCCCCTGTAAAAATATCCCAAAAATTATTTTGTATTAGAGGTCACTAGCTGAGGTGGGTGGGTGGATGTTTTTTTACAGTGTGTCTACAATATACAAACCCATCGATGCTTTATTACACATACAAGCACTAGTGCTACATAGATCATGGTGCACCGTGGAAAATTTATATTTATAAAATAAAAAAAACATGGTGCACTAAATAACACAACACATTGGTGCTTGAATAATCGATAGAATCAATTCCCTTCATGTAGAAAAACATCTTGGTGCATACCATTAAGTAGCACCACTATAGTTTTTAAATTTCAAAAAAATGTGATGTTATTTTGTAACAATGCACCGGTGCAGTAAAGGTACTAAAATTCCCTAGGGCGTCTTCGAAAGAGCACCGTTAAGAAATTTTTAATTTTTAAAAATAGAGTGATGCTATAGTCAAATAAACCACTAGTGCAATATCTATATTAGAACGCCCAAGGGTGTCTTAAGAAAATCACTGCAATAGATTTTTTAATTTAAAAAAAATATGGTGCCCTTGGATCCATTCCGCACTGATGAGGTTAGAGTAACACACCAAAGGAGGCTTAAATAAAAAGAAAAAATATCGATCGTAAATGTCATTTTACCATATACACTACTGGAGAGATCTGAAGCACCGATGCCACTCTTGTCTCGTGCAAGCGACTGAAGTGGATTTTCTAGAAGGATTCAAAGACAGGACTTGAGATACAGGGCCAATTATATGGGGATGGGTGCCTTAGCTCCTTATTCTCTTGCATCCTTCCATCGGTGCATTCCTCACTTACTACAGGTGGAACTCTATAGTGGAGAGCATGAGCATGGGAATCCCCATGATCACATGGCCCATGATTGCATATCAGCCATATAACTCAAAGCTTCTAGAAGAACACCTGGGTGTGGCCATAAGGATATGTGTGGGTGTCAATAGTGTGCCAGATGAAGAGGAATTAAGAAGGGAAGTGACCATGCTTCTAGCTAATGAAGAAGGAAAGCTTGGGAACTGAGGAAGCATGCAAAAATGGCTATGAACAAAGAGGGATCTTCTTTTACTGAGTTGCAGGCTTTTATTCGAGATATGCAACAATTGCGCAATAATTTTTTTGTGATGGAATTTGAAGGGTAAAGTACATTCTAAACCCGATCTTGTAAAATGATCTCGTTGGGATTTTAGTGGAAAAAAAAATTTATAATTTAAACTTTTTATATTTTGGTTTTTTTTAATTTTATTTTGCATAAAAAAAACTAGTAGAGAATTAATGAAATTATAAATTTAAGTGAAAAAATTTATACAAATATTTTAAATATTTTGTTATATTATTTATATATTTAAAAAATATGTTTCAAATAACAAAATAAAAAATCATAATATCTTAAGAAAAAATATCACCAAATTCAAGTAAAAAATAAAAATATAATATAATTATAAATTTAAAAAACAAATTTATGTTACTATATTCCAAACTTAAAAAAATTATTTTATGTTACTATATGCCAAACATAAATTTAACAAATTTATGTTACTATATTCCAAATTTATGTCTCTTGAGTTTGAAGTTTGGGATCTTTAAAATACGTACCCATTTGTTGTGATTGAAGATCTGAAGGTCGCGTTTTTTATCCACAGTCACTGCATCGTAGCTTGAGAGGTGTTTGATCAATGAGACTAATCCTTCTGTGGTTCTTCTCCAAGAGACTATGTGCCCACGTGTGAAAGTTATCGATCATATGCTATCTATTCGGCCTGGATGGTATGTTGTCACAGTTGATGCAGTGGGAAGGGCTGGGGGCATGCTGGCTATATGGGATCCTAATCTAGCAAAGTTTAAGGCTTATAAATTCTTCGAGGGCATTATTCTTTCTGGTTTCGCTTGGGGTAGTAAGGAGATTATTCATATCATCAATTTATATGCTTCATGTCATAATCGATCTGCATTCTGGGACCGTTTTGAGGCTTCATCGATCCTGCAGGTCACAAATCTTATTGTAATTGGGGACTATAATGCAACCTTATCAGTCGATGAGTTGTGGGGGCATAGGGCGAGGTCGAACCCTCTGGCTGATCGCATTGGCCACATTTTCAGTGACAACAATTTGGTTGATATTAGTCCTACACCTGTGGGTCCGACATGGAAAAATAGATGGAAGGGGGAGGAGTTTTTTGGTAAGAGATTTGATAGAGCTATGGTGAGTGAAAACCTTATCCACACAATGGGAAACTTTCACTCACGGATTACTGAAGGAACCTTATCACACCATATGCTTTTTTCTTTGTGTTGGCGTAAGGAGGCCCCAGTACATGGGTTACCATTTAAATTCAATCGTGTCTGGTTAATGGATCCGAGGCACAACCAAATGGTGATGGATCTATGCCAGGAGGTGAGTCATGCGAGGGAGAGGGCTGGATGGCGACGTCTCTCTCATTGGTTACGGGTGTTAAAAACACGCTCGAAGCGATGGGAAAGGGAAAAGAAGAATTTCATGAGGGCGGAGTTGGAAGCTATATCTGCAGAGATTACGAGAATACATGTCAGGTTTAGGATCTCTCCCCCTTCCCAGTAGATTTATGATCACCAGAATATATTGGAAATCTAGGGAGAAAATATTCTGGAGACTTAGGAGGTTACATGGAAGTTGAAGAGCAGGGTCTAGTGGTTGAAAGAAGGTGATGCTAATACAAAAATTTTCCATAATGTGGCCAATGGCAGAAAGAACCGGAATTCAATCTAGAAGATGGAGGTGGCTAATGGGACAATGGTTTATTCGACAGAGGAAATCTAGGAAGAGGCTTACAGATACTTTTCATCTTTCTATAAGGCTATTGGGGATATTGATTGTAGGTGTCAAGGATGGGTACTTGACTAGATGTCGTTATTTTTGGATCGTGCTGCAAATGAGCTCCTTGGGAAAGAAATCACAAAATAAGAGATTGGAGCAGTTCTGAGGTCATTTGCACTGGACAGGATTCCTGGGCCAGATGGGTGGTCGGCTGAATTCTTCATACATTTTTTTGATATGCTGATCGAAGACCTCCTTGTGACGACTGAATTGATTAGACTTAAGGGCCATGTCCCTCGGGATATGAATTCGAATTTCATAGCTCTGATACCGAAGTCATCAAATCCTCAGGGTTTCTCGGATTACATGTCGATAGCATTATGTAACACCATATATAAGACAATGTCCAAGATCATTGCTAATTGATTGAAGGGGTTTCTGTCGGATTTCATCTCAGTGGAACAACATGGTATTTTGAAGGGCATGTCAATCCATGAAGTTGTCGCTACTGCACAAGAGGTGATCCATTCAATTCATACTAGCAAAATGGATGCTCTTATTATGAAGGTGGACCTTTTCAAGGCTTACGACTGTGTCGATTGGTCCTTTATTAGATTGCTACTTCTTAAGCTCAAGTTCTCGATGAAAAATATTCGATGGGTTATGTCATGTGTCTCATCGGTGTTTTATGCTATGATTATTAATGGGAAGCCAATGAAATTCTTCGAGGTGGACAGGGGTCTTCACCAATGTAGTGCGCTTTCACCGCTCATATTTATCCTTATTATGGATGTATTCAGAAAACTCCTTCAGAGGGCTACACGGGCTAGTTAGATAACGGGTTTCACTCTTTCCCCTCCCATCTACATTACTCATTCTCTATTTGTTGATGACTTACTTGTATTTGGTAGGATATTGCAGAACTAATGGTTCTACATTCATTACCTGCTAAATCGCTTTGTTGTGGCAACAGGGTTACAAAACAACATAGGGAAATCATTGTTGATTTATGGTAATGGGGATTTAAATGAGATAAGTTTTATTGTTGATTTCATGGGTGTCCAAATCAAGCCATTGAGGGAGGGCTTCTCATACTTGGGCTTTAAACTAAAGCCATGTGGATATACTTCGGCTGACTAGAGGTGGCTGGTTGACAAGTTTAAAGCCAGAGTTCTTAGATGGAGCCATAGATGGCTATCTCTTGGTGGCAGGTTTGTGCTGATACAAGCGGTGTTGATACTGTTTATGGTATATTGGGGACACTTATTCTACTTTCCGGATCAAATTTTTGGCCATATAAACGTTGTTATATCCAATTTCCTATGGTCAGGGGCCTCCATCAAAAGGAATATTAACTTATGTAAGCTTAGAATTATATCTATGCCCAAAGAATATGGAGGTTGGGGATTATTGGATTTCCAGTAATTTTCAAATGCTCTTCTCACCAAATCGTTTTGGAGGGCCTTAAATTCTGGTAGTAAATGGTCTAACATATTTCATTTCAAGTACATTGATCGGAATTTATTGTATCAGATTTACAGGGGGGTCACCTATCACCAAATGGTTGAATAAACCATATGGAAAAGCTTCAAGATGATTATGCTGAGTGATGGTTTGAGATTAACGTGGATATTTGGGAATGGATTGAACATCCTATTGGGGGTGGACCGCATTTTTGGGATTGAAAAAGAATGTCAACTGGATGCCAAGATTATCCACTGTCTAGTGCACAGGGTATCACTCGCTTACATCAACTTATATCCCATTGGTGAAGGGGAAATCCAATCTAGAAATCGTGGAACCAATTGGATCTACCAGCAAGGGATGAGCCTGCGTGGAAGAGATTCGCGGATGCTCTTTGGATGGGTGGACTATGTCTTCATCAAGACGTTGATAGTCTAATTTGGGATGGGATCTCTAAGGAAGGAAATCTGAACATCTATTTTGCAATTGTGGCACGCCGAAATGGTGGATGGGTTGACTCTTCATTTAGAAAATATTGGAGTTGGAATATTCCCAGTCCGGGTCACTGTCCATTATGTGAAGTGCAAGAAGAAATGGTTTCTCATCTGTTCATGTTTTGCACATTGACGAGGAAGGTATGGATGTTGTTTTCTGAGCATATTATTGGTGTTGGGTGGATTCCAATTGATATTAATGACACCTTTGAGAAATGGGGTGAATCTAATGGGGTGTATAAATCTTTTTCGTTCTACTTGTTTTGGGAAATTTGGCTTGCCCAAAATAGACTCATTTTGGAGAATGTGCCTATCAATTTATTATATATTCATGGGGACATTATGAAGTGGATTAAGGGTCATGATCTGGACCTCTCCATTATTAAATATCACACCTTTTGCATTCGTCCCCACCCAATTTCCTTGCTTTTTGTATTCTTTGATGGGGCAGCATCAAGGGGGGGTATGCGGTTGTGGTGCTTGGATAAACATGGACAATGGGGATCGCGTTCATATGTATTGGAATGGGGGGATGGGCTCAAAAAATAAGGTGGAACTCTTGGCTGTGTGGACTAGTCTATGGATGGCACATGAATTGGGTCTGCAGTCTATCTTTATATACGGGGATTCAAAAATAATTATTAATGGTATTAGTGGGAGGGCCTCTTTTTAACCAAGAGGTTTACAGGGATGGATTAATCGGATTCATGGGCTGCTTGCCAAGATTAATGCTCCATCTCTGACTCATGTTTACATGGAGAAACAACTCTAAAGCGGACCTTCTATCCAAAAGAGGGTTGAAGGTGCCACTAGGGCGCATTTTTGTGTCTCTCATCAAGGGGAGGCAAAATATCCTTCAACAAGAATTCCCCATTCCAAGAGGGATTCTTCAGAGATATCATATTTTTCTTACTATTTTGGATTGGTGTCATGGGAGGAACTCTTTCTACTTTCTGTTGTATTTGGACTCTTCTTTTTTCTCATCCGTCGTGATCAAGCGAGTCTGCGAATGGTGGTATGGAATCTATGTTCTGGTTCTTATGGGGTGAGTTGTTTCTATATATTCTTCTATTCTCCCTCGATATATATGTAGGTATTTCCTGATGTCATTAGAGCGGTATTCAATGGTTTTAATGGTAGTTTTTCTTTTAGCAATGCATATGGTTCAAGATGAATGGCGATATAAACTCTTAGTGGGTACAGCACAATGGTTACATTTCGAATGTATTGTAGGGACTTTTTATTTCCTGATAGATGTTGTGATGGAAAATGGCAGGTAATTGATGGTTGCAAATGTCACATGAAGATGTAACTATTTTTATAATATATAATACAGTTGTTTTTTCTTTTCTGGAAAAAAAAGGTGATTGAAGTTCTGGATCTTTAAAACACGTACCCATGTGTTTCCTTTGAATGCTCGAAGGTCGCGTGTTCGATCCATACTCACCATAACACAGCACGTGTTGCCTTTCAATGCCCAAAGGTCACGTGTTTGATTCACACTCACCATAACACAGCTAGACAGGTGTCTACAGTTTTGGATGATAGGTGTTGCCTTGAATGACCGAATAATTGTATCAAATTAAAAACTATTGAGATTAAAACTAATATACCTGAACATATGGCACTAAATGGTAACATATTTAAGCATTCTTTATTCATATGGTTGTTGTTGTGTAATAATTTTATGTTAAGTTGTGTAATATTAATAATTATTTTATATGATATAAATATATTTAATTAAGGTGTTCATAATTAATTTGTGATAAAAAATGATTTATATAAACTTGCTCTTTAAAATTTTATTTTATTTTGTTTTTAAGATACACATTTAAATCTTTTTTTCATAGATTTTATAAATAAATATTTTTTCAATTATTTTTCAAAAGAAAACAAATTTTAATCTGGTATACAATATTTATTTGTTTATACATTTAATTTTATATCATAAAATTTGCAGTAAAAATTTGTGATAGTTGTTTTTTTAAATATTGTGTGATATGATTGTTTATGTCTATTCATCTCTTAATATTTAAAATTTTAGAATTATTTTTTATGGATTTTGATGTAAATGTTTAATAATATTATAAAGTATTTTTATTTTATTTTTTACTAATTATTTTCTATTGAAATGGTACCCCAAGGGGGATTCTAATTTAATTTTCCCTTAATTAAATTAGAAGAAAAATTGTAATTCCATCACATGACAACTTTTATTAGTTAACTAAGTCAGGAAGACTTAGTTAGCCAGTAAATTTGAGTTGAGGGTCAAAGAGTAGGCATGTAGATTTCTCCCATGATTTTAGTGGGTCTAGTTACAGTAATTTATGAGTTGTAATTACTTAACTAAATTATTTGAGTTAAAAGTAGTTTAACTAGTTCTAACTGAGAGATGAGCTTGTGATAGTTCCAATGAATTAAATATGATTTAATTCACAATTAGTGGTCAATCAAGTAACTTATACTAATTTTGTATAAACAGTTGTTGGATGTTAGTTCTAAGGAAGGCCCAATTGAGAATGGGGTTAAAGGGAAGATAACTATCAATTGTATAATTAGATAAGTGTACAGGTCATGCATGAGGTCACTAGGATGCCTTGAAGGAATTGCATAGTAAATTATTTGGAATTTCCTTTTTAATAGGGCCACAATTCCTCCAAGAATGAGTAAGAAAGGCTGAGAATTGGTTAAGTATTGTATTCATTTTTCTTAGATAAGAGTGAGTCAATCAACAGAGTGGAGAGGTTTCTCAGGAAGGGAAATAGCATTGTATTATTTCATGATATTGACTTTATGCAATATACAAATAGCAAGGTTTTGAGAATTTTCTTTCCCCAGATACATCTTGTGTTGTGTGATTGCTATTTTCTTTCTCTTACTTGTAATGTGATTGTGCGATGTAATTCGGTTTCGAAAAATTTGTAGAAGTGACTCAGTATTTTGTTTTACTACGTTACAAGATCAATTGAATCCATTTAGATATTTCTACATGGTATCGAAGCAAGAATCACAATAGAAGAGAATAACAAGACTTTGTTTTGAACAAGTACATTGAATTTGTAGATTTATTCTTCAAGACCAGCAGCAGATCAAGATGTCTTTCAATGGCTTGAGACTCGAATATGCACTCGAGGGAAATTAAAATTACAAAGCATGGAAGTATAGGATGGAGGTAGTTTTGGAGGACAACGGACTGAAGGAATACATAGACAGTGATATTCCCCAACCTGCAGCAATAGGCAGCTCAACTTCTTGATGCATGGAAGAAGAATGTAGAAAATGCGATAAGGATCTTGTTATAAGGAGTTTGAGATCATATTTTCTCAAATCTCCATGGAAAGGCAACTCTATATGTTATGTGGAATACCTTAACATATCTATTCCAGAATAGCATCGACCATAGGAAGCTGGAGATGAAATAAAAGCTTAGAAAGATCAAGATGGAGAATGGAGACACAATCCAAAAACGCTTGATGAAATTCACTCAATGTTAAGATGAGCTTGGAAGTGATGGGGTAATATTTTCCCAGGATTATTTGGTGATCGTATCACTTCTAGGCTTTCCCAAGAGTTGGCATAGCTACTAGGACTCTATGAATGGTAGGGAGAAAGTACCAGAGTGGGAGCGATTATGGTCCAACTCGATACAAGAAGATATTTGGTAGAGCACCAGAGATGGAACCTCATCAAAGATTGATGATGAGGATAAATGTGCCATGGATGGAAAGGAAAATAAATGGAAAGGTAAGGTGTCCCATTCCAAATCAAAGTCCGGCAAGGCATGAAAGAAGCAAGACTTGTTAAAGGTAAAATGTTTTCACTGTCATGAGCTTGGACACTATGCTATAATTTATCCACATAAGAAGACAAAAAAGAAGGCCTCGGGAGGAGCAGTAGGTGAATCACTTGCTTCACAGTTCGAGTTGGATGTTATTCTCATCGCGTGCATAGTGTCATCGGGGATGGGTTCTATGTGGTACCTATATAGTGGAGCTTTGTTCCATATGACTGGAAACAAAGATTTCTTCGGTATCTTGGAGGAGAAGGATCTTCACATGCACATTGAAATGGGAGATGATGGGAGGTATAATGCTACCAGTATAGGTACAGTTAACTTTTAGAGGGAGTCAAGTAATCCACTCACATTAAGATATATCATGTATGTTCTTGGTTAAAGAATAATTTTGTTTATATTGCTATGTTGTAAGATCATGACTATTATGTGATCTTCAGTGAAGGAAAGGTGTTCCTTCATCACAAATCCAAGGTACAGGTGAAAAATATTGGGGTTTGAGTAAAAAACCTCTACAAAATGGATGTAGAAAAATGTGTTTCCTTGACCATGAAAGTAGAGAAGGTGGAGATATGAGACATTGGTGAGTTATGGCATAGGATATTGGGCCATATACACCATAGCATTTTGAATATAATGCATCATATTTCTACAGGACTTCCAAAGGGTGCACTTGCGTAGAGAGATACATGCAAAGGGTGTACATTGTGGAAGTATACCAAATCCACCTTTCACCATGAGGAAAGATGATCCAAGGAAATCCTTGAGAGAGTTCACTCAAACGTGTGTGGATTGTTATCAATAGCTTCCACAACAAAACACATGTATTATGTTATTTTTTTTATGATTTTTCAAGAAAGTGTTGGATTTTCTTCATGCATAAGAAATATCATGTGTTCTCCAAGTTTTGTGAGTTCAAGGCACTCGTCGAGAAAGATACCTGGAAGAAGGTGAAAGCTCTGAGGAGCGACAATGGAGGAGAATATATCTCTAATGAATTAAAGAAATTTTGTGCTTAAGAAGGAATTCAAAGATAATTGATAGCACCTCATAACCCACAAAAAAATGGGGTTGTAGAAAGAAAGAACAAAACTACTGTTGGAAAAGCACGAGCTAGGTTGCATGATCAGGGCCTACTATTGCATATGTGGGTGGAAGCATGCAATACAATAGTGTTTGTGCAAAATAGAAGTCCTCATCGAATACTTGGGATGAGTACACTAGAGGAATCTTTTTCAGGTAAGAGACCAGATGTGACGAATTTTAAAATTTTTAGTTCATATTTTTAATGCCATGTAACCAAAGATGTCAGGAAGAAGCTATAGCTAACAACGGAGTTGGATATATTTATGGGGTACACTAATACACCTCACAACTATTGGGTGTACTTTCCAGCACACAAGATGACAGTTATCAGAAGAGATGTCAAATTCGATGAAGAAAAAACCATGTGAATTTCCCTTGAGAGGGAGCTTGAGTTGTGTGTAGTTGAGGAGCTCTTAGCTCCAAAATAAGAACCTCAGGATATGGAGCAGCCACAAGAAGAGGAAGAGAGAGTGGTAGAAACCACTCATGCAGATCCATCCACTAGATATGGAAGGAAGCACACTAGATAGGTCGACAGGTTGTTGCTAGATGCGAGAGAGAATGTGGGAGCACCCACATCACAACGCGGGTAGAGAAGGTCCACAGAGCAGTAAACTAGATACGTGGATCTTATGAGCGAAGTTGTTGAGATAGAACCATCCTATTTTGAGGAAGAAATGCATCAACCAGTGTGGGTTGATACCATGGTTGAGGAGTATGACTCCATTATCATAAACAATGCATGGGAAGTTGTCCCAAGACCAGAGGGGAAGTCAGTTATAGGATCCAAGTGGATATACAAGGTGAAGCAGGCAGCATATCGGAGTGTGGAGAAGCACAAGGACGTATTTGTGGCCAGAGGGTTCTCTCAAGTGGAGGGGATTGACTATGATGAGAATTTTTCACCAGTCACAAGGTACTCATCAATTAAATCCATCCTTCCACTCTAAGGGAAGATGGGATGGCAGATACATCATATGGATGTAAAGAAAACTTTCCTCAATGGGGTGATTGAGGAAGAGTTGTACAATGATAACTCAGAAGGTTTTGAGACATTATACAAGGAGTCGCATGTGTGCAGACTCAAGAGAGAATTGTATGGGTTGAAGCAATCACCTCATGCTTGGTACACCAAGATCGTTAGCTATTTCACCCGGTTGGGCTTCACCAAGAGTGAAGTAGATGTGAACCTATATCATATTGTGGTAGATTTTAAGATTTTGATTATTTTACTTTATGTCGATGATCTGATACTGACAGTTGATGAGCAACTAATCAATTATTGCAAAGAGGATCTTGCAAGAGAATTTGATATGAAAGACATGGGGATATTGCATTATTTCCTGGCATTGGAAAAAATGGAAAAGAGATGGGGAGCTATTTGTATCTCATGGAAAGTATGCAAACAAGATCCTCATGAAGTTCCACATAGATGGTAGCAAACCCATGGAGACTCCTCTAGCAGGAAACTGAATGAAGGAGGATGCTACTTCGAGTGAAGTAGTGGATGCTGCTATTTATAGGCAGCTTGTGGATCACTCATATATTTGGCGAAACATTTAACAGACATATTCTACGTAGTTAACCAGCTTAGTCAAGCTATGGTTAAGCCTACCAAACTCTTTTGGAAGGTAGGAAAGCATGTTTTGAGATACCTTAAAGGAACTACAGATTATGGGCTATGGTACAGATGGGCAGAGGGAGTGAAGCTTCAAGGATACACCGATGCAGATTGGGCAGGGAGTCCATATGATAGGAAGAGAAAATTAGGGGGCATATTCAACATAGGATCAGCAGCAACTTCCTGGTACAACAGGAAATGGAGATCAATTGTACTCAGTTCAGTAGAGGCAGAGTGCATGGCAGACAGACAACTAGCATGTGAGGCCATCTGAATGAGGAAGATACTTGTTGGTTTGTTTAGTCGACAGATGGATCCGATGATCATATATTGTGATAACCAAATTTGCATCAAACTCTCAGTTAATTCGGTTTTTCATGACAGGTCCAAGAATATTGATATCTGGTATCACCATCTCAAAGATTATGTGCAGAGGTAGATTATGTCATTAGATTACATTCCCACGAAGGAGCAGGATGCAGACATCTTGATGAAGGTACTGGCAATAAGAAAATTTGAGTTCCACAGAGACAGGATCGGGGTAGCAGATAATCCCTTTCTTGTTGAGAGGGAGTGTTGAAATGGAACCAAGAGATGTCACCCCAAGGGGGCTTTTGATTTAATTTTATCTTAATTATAATAGAATAAAATTTGTAATTCCATCACATGACAACTTTTATTAGTTAATTGAGTCATGAAGACTTATTTAGCTCAGTAAATTTGAGTCGAGGGTCAAAAAGGAGGCATGTATAGTTGTCCCTAACTTTTAGGGGGTCCAGTTACATATATTTCTAAGTTGTAATTAGTTAACTCAATTATTTGAGTTAAAATCAGTTTAACTAGTTCTAACTGAGAGATGATCAGCTAGTGATAGGTCTAGTGAATTAAATTTGATTTAATTCACAATTAGTGGTCAATCAGTTAACTGATAATTCACTATAAATAGTTGTTGCATGTCTGTTCTAAGGAAGGTCCAGTTGAGATTGGGGTTAAAGGGAAGATAACTATCATTTGTATAATTAGATAATTTTATAGTTCATGCATGAGGTCATCTGATGCCTTGAAGGAATTGTGCAATCAATTCTTCTGAATTTCCTTTTTTAATAGGGCCACAATTCCTCTACGAATGCGTAAGCAAGGCTGGTCAGATAGAGGCTGAGAATTGGTTAAGTAAGAACCAATTTTTCCTAGATCAGAGTGAGACAGTCAACAGAGTGCAGAGGTTTCTCAAGAAGGGAAATAATATTGTATTGTTTCATGATATTGACTTTATGCAATATACATATAGCGGGTTTTGAGCAGTTTTTTCCCCATATACATCTTGTGTTGTGCGATTGATAATTTCTTTCTCTTACTTGTTATGTGATTGTGCGATCTAATTTGGTTTCTGCAAATTTGTAGAAGTGATTCAATGTTTTTTTTTAATAAATTACAAGATCAATTGAATCCATTTAGATATTTCTACACTTTTCTCATATATCTTTAAAATTGATTTTTTTTTAAAGGAATTGAGATATCTTGTTCTAAGAATTTGAAACACTTTTTTATATAATATTGATCGCATTGTATGCATAAAGACATCTTTCCAACTCATTAAATGAATGTTGATAGTAATTTAGACATAAACACATGTTTCCAACTCATTAAAGGTTACTTGTGATGCAATTTGGCATAATAATTTTTTTATAAGTCTCTCTATTTTTTCAAAAGTACAAAGCATGGAAATATAAAAAATAAGGATTAGTTATGGCATTGATTGTATTGATGCTAATTTTTTTCAGGCAGCTTCACCGGGGGAGCAATATCATACCACGTGCATTCATATTGGGGGATATATATTGAGGGAAAAATAACATAATATATTGAGCATATAATAGGGGGTAAAGGTTTTTATATTTGTAGGTGTAAAAAATGGAGCTCAAAGTCAATGAAAAAATATAAAGGGGTATAAAAAATGTTAACGAAAAAATGGATACCTACAATATCTAGTGAAAGTAGGGGTTTTTTAAATTGGGATCGTATTGGTAGGGGGTTAAATAATGTGATTTTTAGAGGTATTTTCCATTATGTAGTCAAATTAATGGTATTTTTTAGTATGCCATGAACGCACATGATATGTTATAGGTTCATTGAGTGAAGCCCCCTTGTTTTGTTTTAATAGGGAGAAGGATTTATTTTCTAAAATGCTAGTTTGGTTTTCTGTCCACTATCATTTTTTTTTTTTGTGATGCCTAGTTTTTTAGAAAGTAATTTCTAATATCGAATTGGAAGTGAATTTTCTTTAAAATTCAATATCTTCAAAATATTATCATGCATTTCTAGACTTATTATGAGAAAAAAGGATATGTATTTTTCTTTGCTAATAGAATTCCTTCAAGGTGCCATAAATCTAGAAATTATACACACACACATATTGCTTGGTTCTTCTTAAAAAAAAATTATATATTGGTTCTATAATCATATTTAATAGTAGATAAAACAAAGGCATGGAAAAAAAAAATTGGACTATAATTTTCTGACTTTCTTCTTACTCAAACCAATTTCCTCAAGACTAGGGTTTTCACTTACTCTTCTTCATGAAATTCATCAAATTCATCTTAATATTTTGATTCATCTTCTCCAACTCTATTCTCTTTGCTTCTTCTATTGGCTCATATTCATGCATTATTGATAACTTCTCCAAAGATCACATCATGACTATAAGCAATATTCCTTATTACTAGATTGCAAAGTTTGTAGCCTTTATTCCATCTTTATAAATAATGAAGATACATTTATTTTCTTGACTATCCAACTTGCTCCTTTTTTGTTTTTGAACATTAGCATATGCATGGAAAAAAAAAACATAAATATGTACAAGAGATTGTTTCATTCTAGTCCATGTGGAGTCTTATCAAACAATGTTGATTTAAGTGATCCATTGATCAAATAACATAAAATATGTATTTCCTAGGCTAAACATTTATATTTTATGCTTGCACCACTAATTATATTTATTTCCTTCTTAATCAACATTTTATTCATCCTTTCTACAACTCCACTCTATTATGTTGTGTGGAGAGTTGTATTTCATCATGTTACTACACAATGTTTACAAAATAGCTTAAAAATTTTCCACTAGACTCCCTCCATTATTAGTGCTCAACTCTTTGAATTTCTCAAAAACCTTAGATTTCTTATGAAGGAAAGACAAACATGATTTCCGAGAAAATCATCTATAAATGAGACATAGTATATATATCCTCCTAAAGATGAAATAAGTGTAGATCTAAACACATCACTACATATTAGCTCAAAGATCATTCTTTTCCCTCCCAACACTAAATGGAAATCTTGTGTGATTTTGTTTACCATATACATATTGTTTATAGAAATTTAAATAAAAAACAATATGGATATATTTAACCATACGTTTACTATGCAAAATAAAGCCTCTTCTCTCCAATATGTATCATTCTCTAATGCTAATTTCACTCTCAAGAATAATGACAGTATTACACCCATTAGTGGTAATGATTCTTGATAGATTATATAGAGTTCTAATCTAAGCTTGGACCCCTCAACAACACCCTTTCTCCTCAAACCACCTTGTCAATATCATATTCAAATATATTTTGCAAACTCGCATCAAGCATATTACTCATAAAGATAAGGGTCATTGGAAAAGCATAGAATATGTAAAATAGTAGGAAGTGTTTTAACATGTCCATGTTTAAGAAATTGGACCCTTTGATTCCATGCCAAATGAACCTGGTTATTGATTCATCTCTTAAGAACACATTTCTCCCATTACGCTTTTCATATTCACAAAACCACTCCTATGAGAAGTCATATTAAAAGATACACTTGAGTCATTCAACCCATCATCACGATTTGAATGTGTATTTATAAATTCCAAGTACACATCCCCTCCTTTGAAGGAGGCCTTTCCTTCTATGAAGAGAGCATCATTAAGTCACTTACTTTGATCAAAAAATTGTGTTCTATAATATTACCTATAATACTTAATTTTACAGCATTTTCAATATTTCCTAATAGAAATGTCCTAGATATTTAGATCTACCTCTAGATTTAGATCTATCCCCTAAATATTTATTCTTATTTTTGTATATAAGGTGACCTCTCACAATTAAGGATCTAAAAACCCATTATTTTCCACCACGTGTCTTTCAATAATAAGAAATTCAACCACATCATCAAGCTCTAACGTGGCAGTATTACCCTCAATAGCTATAACTAACCTATCCAATGAATTTGGTAAATAACATTATAGAATAATGCACTTCTCTTCTTTAGAAATTTTAATATCAAGAAACAAAAACTAAATTACCACAATTTTAAATGCCTTGAAATGCTATGTCACAAAGTCACCATGTTTATTTTTTAGAAGGTACAACTTCTTTTGAGGTAAATTTTTTATCATATCCCATAACACCCTAGTTGTAGCATCTCTTGAGGCTTTAAATAATAGTGAACCTAAAAGGCATACATAGATTGTACTTTTATCCTCCTTGTCCAAACTTGTCTAAGTTGTCACCACCACACCCATAAGTATAGTACCAAGGTCACAATGATGTTGTATTCTTCATTTACTAGAATTTCCTCCATCATGACCTTCCATCACTTAAATATATTATTGAGCTAATCTTTTCAATCTTAAATACGATACTAATTTTCATTCTCTTCTGTACAATAATCAATATAATAAAGTTCTCATTTAAACTAGGTTTATCATAAACATAATATAAACTTGCTCTATTAAGTATAAACTAAAATCAAATAATGAAAGCTTCCCGTTAAAAATAATAACCTCACTCTAACACCAAATAAATTTTTTAAACATATGTATGTAAATTAATGCATATATATGGCTAAGAAAAATTAAAAAAAACAAAAATTATAGACATACCATACATAAAGATGTAACCTAAAAACTCTTAACTAAAAAAATTGGCCTAAATTAGAATTACAATTGTGTCAAGTTCATACTTTAACTTTTCTATATGATACATTATTTAGATATTTCCTAGTATCCAATACCCTAATATGTTAATGTGAATTAGATTACAATCATAACCTCTTAACCAAAATTAGATTATAATAAGCTAAAAAACCATTCAACTCTTAGTTCATTAAATTTAAATTAATTTCAGTTTAAACCAATCTGGAAACAAACCAAAAACATCCTTTCTAAAATCCAAAATTGAAGTTTCTAATATACAAAATCTAATTCCAAAATTCTCAATACCATGTTCTAAAACTACACTTTTCCATTTAGAACTTGCACTTTTGGAACTCATCTCACACCTTTTGAATTTGATATAACTTTTTTGAAACTTAATTTTACATTTTTAAAATTTAATTTTGTACTTTTGAAAAATCTAATTCTACATTTTTAAAATCTAATAATCACTTTTCAAATCTCAATTTACATTTAATTTTAATTTAATTTTCAATCACATCTAATTAAATTATCATTTATAACTTTTAAAATGTGTTACTTATCATTTTAAAATACCACTAAATAATTTCGAAATTAGAAATATAAAAATTCAAATCCCTGGTTAGAAATAAAAGCATTGCCACATTTTTTTTTTTTTTTTTTAAATCTTAACTATGGATTACCATACTAAATATATGTTACAAAATTTTGGGTTAACTTAATTACCTTCAGAAATTTATCTTTTAGAAATCCATAGCACTCTATGCTAGAGATTCACTACCAACTATGTTCTTCTCATCCTCGATTTTGTACTTTATCGACATCAACAATTATTTTATTCACATGCCCATATTAATCATATAGCTTTGACTATCAATTATCATATTAAAAATATTCTACATAATTTTGAGATATTTTAATTACCTTGCAAAATGTATCTCTTAGAAATCCAAGTAGTTTAGCTTTTCTATTTTACGGCCATCAACAATTATTTTATTCACATGCCCATATTAACCATATAGCTTTAACTACCAATTACCATCTTAAAAATATGGTGGTACAAAATTTTGAGTTAGTTTAATTACCTTGTGAAATGTATCTTTTCGAAATCCAAGTGGTTTAGCTCTTTGTGTTAGAGATTCACTACCAAGTATGTTCTTCTCATCTTCTATTATGCACCTTACAACCATTAACAATTATAAAATAAAAATTATTTCTAAGTATGACATCGGCTGGAATAAGGAGGGTAAGGAGGGAAAAATAGACATTATCAGTTTTTATATTTATTTTATTTTATTTTATTTTTTAAATTTTTTAATAGTTTTTTTTCTTTGTAAGCTTTTCTAACTAATTTTCAATAATATAATAAGGTATTACATCGCCGAAGGCAGTACATATTCCATACTCCAAAAAGTCTATCTTGGGAGGCCATTACTTCAACTCGGTGCACCGAAAATACCATCATTACAACCAGTTCAAAAAATGGATACAAAACATATCAAAAACACAGAACTAAAGGGACCAAACTATGTCTACCATATTTTTCCACCACTACCCTTAAATTTTACAAAAAAACTAAAGAGGATGACGAGAGTAAAAACATACATTATTGAGCTCACAAGTGACTATTTTCATTAGAGAATGACAAGAAGTGAAGGACCTTCATGTACCATCCTGTTGAAAGAAAAAACAAAGTTCATACAGTAGTAAAAACATTAACGTATTGACCATTGAGATTCCAAATAAAATAACAAACTACCACTGGAAGTTCCATACCCACGACCACTTCTATAGAAGAGTGCAGGAACCATCGAGCTCACATTAGTCAGAGATAGTGACTGGAGAGAGGGGATAGGATTTTTCCTATGGAGGAATAACAACAGGAGGGGAAGTGATGACTGGGGGAGCATTTATGACTGCATGGACGTCATTGAGTTCCTCTGACTCAGTGTCCAAGTCAGAGACCACAAATTTATCCACCCTTTTTATCTGGACACAATGTCATCAAAGCATAAATGAATGTACTAGAGAATCCGCTTGATATCCTCTTGTCCTGCAAATATTCTATAATTAGCTGCATGTTTATCTTGAAAGACCATGTGAAGCATGGTTTCCATCTATTGATGCACTGTGAGTGAATGAAGAAAATGGGGTCTACACTTCCTGAATCTCCTTGGGTCAAGTATCCATTTAAGGCAGACGCCTCCAACCTTAGAATTGGAAAAATATGTCTATCACCAAACTCCTTTGACTCAACGAAGAGATTTTCCTTCCTGACTTTAGGAGGAACCGATTCAAAGTAGTTCCCCACATACTCCCACCCAAACAACTGACGACAATGAGAAGATGAGCCACTTGCACTACCCCTGCGACTAGGAATTCTATGTCGAGGAGCCATGATAACAAATCAAACAGATTTATACTTACTCAAGAAATAGGAACAAAAACATGATGGGTGAAAGAGGATATAGAGTTTCAAGTTAGAGATAATTGACTCAACTACGAGGGTATCATTAGTAAAGTTATATAGTAGGAAAATTAAGGGATTTCGAGGAGTGGGAACTAAGAGAAATCCCCAAAATTTTAACACACCCACAAAGTTACCCTGACATCGAATAAACCCCAACTTGAGAGAGACCAATTAAATGGGAGACACAAGATCTTAAGCAAGTTATCAAACTATAAGGAAAATTATCAACATTAAAATCAAATGGAAAAAGTACATGAATACTAGACCCCAGAAACCAGAATTGAGAAATTAAAGGAAATTTCTGCAGTATCAGAACCTTGAGGTGACGAGGTGGGTATAATTTCCATTAGTTCAAAGGCTGGACAAGTCCCTGTGTTATGAAGAAACAAGACGAAAAAAATTGACTCTTACCTACATTCTCGAAATGGCGAGGACAAGACCAAAAGGTTGGTTTCTTGACAACTAAACAAAAGGTAGCAACAAAGTGATACAGTAAGGAAAAAAACATGCCACAAACATTGAGGATACCAGAGATAGAAACCAAAAGTAGCACGATGAGGAGAAACTCTCTTCACCACCCCGGATAACGTAACAATGTCACCACCCTAGTAAAACATCCATGCATTTATAATGGGGCATCAACATCTTAGAACCTAACATTTTAAGGTAACTACAAAAGTGTGTGAGGTCCAAGAATGGACATGTGTAGGTCTTGGCACACTCTTTAAAAACTGCATTCCTCCCATAGATCATGCACTCATCAATGAGCTCACAAAATTGTATGTCAGGAAGTCCTAAGACAATGGCCAATCCACCCTGCAAAAATCGATCCATACCAATTGTTGAATGATAATATTAGATGCCAAACAGAATGTCATACATCATCACAAATGATACCACCTCTGGGAATTCAAGATTATGGGATCAAGGTAGGTGACCCCAAACCTGGGAACAAGGTTTGTGCCACGCAACAACATGGAGGTGACATATGTAGGGTGTGGCGACCATTTCAAAGGTCGCCAACCCACGCTCCACTCCCATCCACGACATGTTAATCATGCATCTTGTCATTACATGGGCAATTAATATCACCCCCATATGGGACATTATCCTCCCAAGAAGACCTATCATACTCAACCCATTGTTTAATACCTTGAACTTCTTCCCTCGCAGACAAAACCAACCAAGCTTTGTCCAAGGAAAGGTTTTGATACTGAATTCCTCAATTGGCCATTGCATTTGCCACCCTATTCCCTTCCTGATCCAGAATTATGTAGGAATGCAATAAAATAAAAAATTAACATAAACACATAGATGCAATAGTAATAACACTTCATTTCATTAATATCAAATATTGAAAAATGTTTATAGGGAGAATGGAAAACAATCAAGCTCGGGCGATGGTAGCTTATCTCTGAGAAGAGATGTGGTGGCTAAATTCATTTGAATTGTGTTACAATGAGGATTGAAGGCCTATTTATTATTGAGAGACAATGGAAAACCCTAAAAATCCAAAAACCTAACCCTAGGAGATGAAGTGCCAAAACTATGGGCCCTGTTTGGGTAAATTGGTACATAAATTTCTTGGGGATGTAACTTTGGTATGCGATCTTCATTTGACGAGCACAACGCCTTGCTAGAAAGATCTATCCGAGGAATACAACTTTCGAACGACCAACATCAAATAAAAATCCATGTTGGTATCTGTTTTCCCAGAAAACGTCGTTTAAGGCCTCAAAATGGCTCTGGAAGTTTAGGACCCGAAAAACTACCAAAAATAGTAAATTGTGCTACAATTAAGGAAAATAAAAAACCAAAAGAAACAATGGTGGGGGTCCAAGTGGAATAGGCGGGTGGCCACCAATATCAACCTGGTCCATTCCTCCCCCCTTAGGAAGCAATTGTCCCCATTGCGTTGAGTCCCTCCATGAGATGAAGAAACATTTTGTTGAACTTGGTCCCTAGTGAGACGCTTTCCTTGGTGCAGGAGTTGGCCAGTTTTGACAACCTGATATAGCTATATCTTTTGATGGCAATTATTCTTGATATGTGTTTCCATGATCCGATCAGTTGTGTCTTATTCCATTCAGTCAAGGTTTAGCTCTGTTAGTGTGAGTTGTTTTGCAATGTCGAATGTGTCTAGCAATGGTGGAAAGTAGGGCTGGAGGCGGTCCACATTGAACATTGGGTACATATCAAGGAATGGTGGAATAATAAGCTCGAAGGCATTTTCCGCTACTAGCTTGGTGATGGTATGGCCCATATCAAAGTGGGTGAAGCTTGCAGTGGGGCCCAGCGAGGCGCTCCTTCTACAAATGTAACCAAACTTTGTCACCCACTTGGAACTTGTGTGGCACCCGATGTTGATCATGTCGATGTTTGTACTTAGAATTGGATCTTTCCAATATGTCATGGACCTGTTGTCGACTGTGTTGAATGAGCTCAATGAAGTTGTTCGCCTTGTCATCTTTGGATTGGACATGAATTGAATCTTCCTGAGTAGTTGCAAATGGTATGGCCACAACAATGGGACATAGTGGTTGGAATCCCAAGCCCGCCTGAAAGGGGATGTGGCAAGTTGAGCTATGGAGATCCTATTTATAGTTGTGATGGACATAGGGTAGGCTTTCAACCCATGTGTGTGGATTCTTCGAGTTGTATATGCGCAGAATGTGTATGATCATCCTGTTGATGACCTATGTTTGGCCATCAGTTTGGGGGTGGAAAGTTGTGGACTTAGTGAACTTGGTGTCCAACATCTACCAGAGACTTGACCAAAATTTACTAAGGAACCTGTTATCCTGATCATAGATAATGGACTGTGGGATCCCAAAGTATACCCACACTCGTTCAAAGAAGAGTTTAGTAGTGGATTCTGCTATGATATTCTTCTTGTATTCCGCCATAATTTCCATTTTAGAGAATCTGTCGACAACCACAAAAAAACAGTCATTGCCATGCTCGATAGAAGGAAGGCCCGACATGTAATACATGGAGATAGATTCCCATGGTTTACTAGGGGTAGGAAGCAGAGTATATAGACCTTTCTTCTTGATGGTCGGTTTGGAAATGGTTCAGGAAGTGCAAGATCTGATGTACTTCCCAACATCATGTCGAAGGTTCGGCTAATAGAAATACTTCTGAAGTACTAACATTGTTTTCTTGACCCCGAAATGTCTAGCGACCCAACTGTAGTGTGCTTCCCAAATCATCTTGGCACGCTCGCTTGAAGGAAAACAAAGATGTCCAATGTGGAATAACAGTGCATCCTGGAGGTGAAAATTTGGAACTTGCTTACCCTCCAGGAGCGTCTTGTATGTGTTGTCGAATTCTAGATCACTTTTCTATATATGTGGCCAACCCAAAGTCTCGTGCCCACAAGAGTCAATCACAGTGATTAGTGCCACGATTGGCGGTGTTAGGAATCTGTAATTTTAGCAGATTGGTGAGACTAAAACTGCAGAAGCAACATTATTTCAACCACTTTGGGATTCTAGGATCTAGCCCTCCTGAATCCGGAGAGGGATCTCTCCAATAAGTGCAAATATGGATTTGTCTTTGGAGTTTTGGGTAATAATATTAGGCTAGTTATGAAGGCCAAGGGTTTTGTTTGTTTTTTGGATGGTTGAGCATGAAAATTACTTGAGGGGAAAGTTCTAAGTGCAAAAAGTTTCAAAGGTGAGAAGTTGCAAGCAAATAGAACAGCTTTGGCTAAAAATATAGATATAACGTTGGTTCTTAGTCCATTGGGCTATGGAGTCATAACAGGGCTTTAATTGAGCAACAACATCAAGAATGATCCAAGGGGCAAGTCATCTATATCATGAGATTATTGAGATTAGAGTGATGGAATGGAAACAATAAAGTGTTGGAGGGGTGGAAACTGATGATAATTTCACAAAGGATTTATAGTCAGTCCAAACAAGAAAAGCCTCTTAAGTAACTGTTTAAAACCAACCAAGGACAGGGCTAACCATTGACTTCTTGGGAAAGTTTGTATTAAAGCAGCTTAATTGACAAACAATCCAATAATCCACATAATTACCTTCATAAAGTATTAAAGCATATAAGAGAAGACAAAGTGTAACTTAAGATCAGATAAGGTACTTTTAAACCTAGTCTGCTTTCAGTCAACACCAAGGGAAACCTTCAAAATCAGCCTTTGGAGAGTAGAAACTAGAAACAAGGCAAACCATCACTTTACTAGTCTAAATTTAATAAGAAAATGATGAAAATAACTTTCAAGAACAATGTTTAAAGCAAACAGTAGGACGAGGGAACACCAACATTCCTAACTGCTTAAACTATATTGAATCATTCTTAAATAAACAAATTGGAGGAAAACGTGGAGACAAAGCTTATCAGTCAGAGAAGGGTACTGGTAAACAGTACATCCTAACTCCATAAATGTTGTTCTTTATCAGAGAATAGTGAACAATATGACATTCATAGAAGGAAACAATAACAAAGAAAGGGGCACTTCACTAGTGATATAGACCAGGATCCCAAGAAACAACTTGTTTATTGATGTCAAACTAGTTACAGTACTTAGGTCCAATGTTTTAGTTCAGCAATCATCTTCACTATCCAGCCTAACTAATCTAACACAAATAGAGCTTCAAGGGCCAGTGAACACTATTTACAGATAGAAGTCTCAGGCTCAATTATATTTCAAAGTTCTACAACCAACTCAACCAACCCCTCTCTCATCTTCTGCAGAAGTATATATAGAAGAATGAGGAGGTGAGATCTGATAAAAGATCTCCAATTACAATTAATACAGATTTAAATGGCTTCTTGGCCTTTGAGGGGCTCAATGAAAAAACTTACAATAGGTGTCTTCTGTATTAAATGATTTACATAAAGTTCTAAGCTCGGTGGGAGCTTTTTTTTACCTTGGAGGTCCTGTGTGATGTCGGGGTTACTCCGCAGATATTGTTTGCATTAATTTTCCCTGCAGAAGTAACTCTCTGGCTGCGCTGAGGCGAATATCTTCATTTGATCAATAAATTCGGCCTATGATTGAATACTTTGAGGCACAGATGGCATTTCGGTAGCTGGGAGGAATCGATTTGCCTCAGAGGTGGCAGTGGAGGCTTTTTGTCGATAAAACACTTAAGATTTTCTTCTTTAACTGTGTTTTTAAATCGGGGATTAGGCTTTTGATAATCATTCTTAGCCATAATCCCCACAAAACCTGTCTTCAATCCTTTGCTCTGGTATGTTTTTGTTGTCGACATTGATACTCTTTGATTTGTGATTGACTTGCTATGTTTTTCTAATGTGCAGGGCCGCGCAAGGGCGATATGGCGTCAATGCCTCATGAAACATCAATGAAACGTGAAGTTTAAACCCTGCGATTGATTTTCTTTGATGGATCAGAGGAGGGAGGATCGCCACCCTCTGCTTCTGAATTTTCTTTAGTCATGGCGAAAAAACCATTAAAAAACCCTGCAAAATACAAAAAACATTATAAAATCCTGCATATATAGGTTTATTTTTGCGGGAGGACATGTGGGGAGAGCAATAGCCGTTGGATGGCATCATCCAAAGGTCGAGATTGATCGAGAGGAGTCAAATGCAAGGCGGAAAATAAAATTAAATCAGAGCCGTCGATCGCGCAGAGATCAACGGTCGGGAGCGCAGGTGGAAAGCCAAAACGGAGAAAACGAGCGATGAATTTTGGGCCATCGATCTACAGATTAGATCGACGGCGGAGATGTTGTTACCGTTGTGTCGGACCTTGTGTTATCGCGTGTGCATCTCCAGCGAGCGACCACCGTCCGATGAGCGGCCTCAGATCGGACGGTGCACGTCAATATCGCGCGGGGTCTACGTCCGATGATTAATGCGCGATGGACGACGGTTTGGTGAACAGTGCCCAGGCCACGCGTGAATCGGTGAGTGGAATTGCTGCCGATCGGGAGAAAACTGCCCTGCGCTCAGAGGCGGTGCGATGGATACCGCTGATTTCTGCACAGTAGCCGTGGTGGGGACCATGGGCGTGATGGAGTTTCGAAGACCGTTGGATCCTCGGGGAAATCAACGGTGAGGAATGCTCCTGATAACCAAACGTGCTAAGCACTTTTCGGGCTAGCGCCTGGTTTCGGCGCGCGGGTCACGTGGGGAAAAGGTTGAGGGAGCTGGCCGAAGGGGACTAAGACCCATATGTGTCCAAATGTGAGTTTTTCATGGATTTTCAATGGTTTTCAAAGGTTTAGAGGGGTTTCGATAAGGCAAAGAAGAAGTCTTTAAACCTTATCAATGGATTTTGAATAAGGGAAAAGGGAGAAACGTGAAAGTGAGGATTTTTCATGGAGGATGAAGGGGTTAAAATAAGGTCAGTTTTGGAAGAAGGGAAAAAAGGGAAATGGTGCTTGCAGCAGTAATCTATCTTGGAAATCTGCAGGATTTCTGAATGCAGAATAGGCACAGTAGTGAAGATTATGGACAGAGGCATGAGGCCTTCAAGAGTCTTCAAGATCCAACACTTTTTAGCAATAAAATTTGTTCCTTGAAGACTAAAAAAAAAATTTAGCCACCTTTTGCTATAACAAATTTATAGGTGGCTAACAGTGGCTCCACTTGGGGATGGTGCATTTTTGAAGGCATCAAGAACTTCAGACTTGCATTCTCTGGGAGGCTGACCTGTGCCTCATCCATTGGCTGCCTTTCCTTCTGTGGATGATGTTCTTTTGAAAACATATTAGTAGCCATAAAAACAATGGTTCTTTCATCAACAAGCTTTCTACCTACCCAATCCTACAGATCTAACATTTTTTCTTCATTAGAGTGCACTTGGATTGGCAAAATCTTTTACAACATTTTATTCTTTTGAAAGCAGGAAAACTAATCTATTTCTACTCCTTATTTCTCCATGGACTCATATTAAACAGTTGAGCCCATATGATTTTCTACCTAATCTACTAATCTGTTAAGATTACACATTCTAACAGATTTTTATTCTCTAAATTCTACAACAGAAATTTAAAAGCATACAAGTCAGGGTTAAACAGTCTAACTTGATGCTGGTCTATGGCATAAAAACAAGCTGCACATAGATATTATTTTGTAGAAAATTAAATCAAAAAATGGAAGGCTTAAGATATGAAAGTTTCTCATCATGGCCTTCTCTTTTCTTTACAGCTCTAGTTTGAATTTGTTTGAGTTGTTTTGTCTTTATCAACTGGTTCAGATTTTGAGCTGATTGGAATCAGATTTTTACATCTCTCGACTCAGAATTTGAAGCAGGTTTGAATCATTTTCTTTTTGAAACCTTAGGTTCGGATTTTGATCTTGTTTGAACCTTTAATTTCTATCCTAAACTATCTACTGATAAGCCAAGATTAAACATTTTGGAAAATCGAATTCACTATCCTATCAGCAGAAAATTTAAAGCTAATTAGTCAAGATTAGACAGTTTGACTAACTAGAAGTGTGTTATTCAGGAGTGGCATTTGAGCTTGCACACTTTCAGATTTGTTTCTCTTTTTTGGTATGGGGCTATACATTTCTTGTTTTCACAATCTGCCCTCTTTTCTTTCTTTCACTGTTTTTGTATTTTTTGATTTTTATAACTTTGAATGCAATGGTGGGTGAAGTATTTATAACGAGAAAAGGATAAAAAGGCTTTCGGAGCATAACATGGATCAAGAGAAGTAAATGCTTAAGAATCCTGCCATTGACAGGATCCCCAAACAATTCAGCTCCATTCAACTCCTGCAAGAAAAATGCATTGTTACCAGCGGCTGAATGAATAGAGTAAGGGCCAAGCCATAAGTTGTCAAATTTTCCATGCTTGCCCTTTTCTTCCCTCCTTGAGTCCCACTTTAAAACTTTGTCCCCAATTTTGAAATTGCTGGCCTTTGTTCTTCTGTCAAAAATCTTTTTAATGCTGATCTGTTTCTGCAATGCTTTGTTATAAACTTCCTCTCTGGTTTGTTGAAGATGGATGGTCTGATTTATTCTTCTGATCATGTCATTATCTTCATTTTGCAACTCTTGAATCAACTTCATTACTGGTACACCAAGGCTGTTTGGAAAAATTGCATCAGTACCATTCACCAGCTGAAAAGGTGACATGCCAATAGATTTCTTCAAAGTCAATCTGTCAGCCCACAGTGCATGAACTAGCTTTGTGTGCCAAGACTTTTTATTGTCCTCCAACAGTTTCTTGATTATTTTCACTAAACCTTTGTTTAAGGATTCTGCAAGTCCATTACCTTGAGGGTAATAGGCCGTGGAATGCCCCAATGTTATCTGATATCTGTGATATAATTCAACCATCTTATTTGATCCAAATGTTGTTGCATTATCAATGATGATCTTGGTAGGACAGCCAAATCTGGAGAGAATGTTAATCTCCATGAATTTTATAATAACTGAATCATTGGCCTGCCTGCAAGGTATGGCTTCTATCCACTTAGTGAAATAGTTTGTGGCAGCGAGAATCCATCTATGCTGAGAAGAAGATGGTGGATGGATTTCTCCTATGAAGTCAAGCCCTCACTGTTGAAATGGGGCTTCGACCGTGATTGGATGTAGAGGCAGGGGTAGCAGTTTTCTTTTTCCTTCAAAAAGTTGACATTTATGATAGGCTATGATCATCTTGTGCACATCATGGAAAAGAGTAGGCCAATAGAAACCAGCCCTCAAAATTTTGTTGGCTTTTGTCTTCCAGTACAAATGACCTCCACACTCTCCTTCATGGAACTGGTGCTTAACCTTCTCTGCATCAAACTTAGGCAAACATTTAAGCAATATACCACTTGCATTTTTCCAATAAAGACATCTATCAATAATGCAATAGTTTACAGCTTTTAATCTTAGGAACCTTGCCTTTGTCTTTGTCAAACCAGGAGGTGTATTTAAATTAAAAAAAACATAAACAATATCAGCATACCAAGAGGAATTCATAAAATGGTTTTCAACAATGGGAGTTGAGACTTCCTCTTGATCATCTAAAGCATTAATCATATTAATATCAAGAACTTCAAAATTGGATTCAGCCATTAATCTACTAGACCTTGGCCTTTGATGATTTTAGTGGGTTTTATCTCTAAATCATATTCAAGGATAACAGCAATCCACTTACCTCTCTTACCATCTGGGTCCTGTGTTAGAATGTCTTTTACAACTGAATTTGGGACAAAGGCAATGATGTGTGAGTGAAGAATGTATACTCTGAATTCTTTCAAAGCTTTGACCAAAGCAAAAGCTTGCTTCTCCATAATGTTATACTTCAGAGGGACATCCCTCAATGCCTTGATAAAGAAGGCAATAGGCTGCTCTTGTCCTTGTGGATTTTTCTGTAAAAGGATAGCAGCTATGGTATGTTCTGATGAAAACGAAAAAATATAAAAAACTTTTGAAAAATCAAGACTTATTAGAACCGGTGTTTTGGTTAACAATTGTTTCACCAGCTCAAAAGACTTCTTTGCTTCCAAGGTCCATTTTACCCCTTGCTCCTTCTTCAACATATTTGTGATATTCCTAAGGAGCTCGGCCAAGTTGGGAATGAACCTTCTCAAAAATTTAATCTTCCCAATGAAATATTGCAACTCCTTGATGTTCCGAGGATGAGAGATTTGCAATATGGCCTCAATCCTCTTTGGATCTATCTTAATACCCTCTTCAGAAATGATGTGCCCAAGAAGTTTACCTTCTTGGAGATCGAATAGTGTCTTCTTAGGGTTTAAAGATATCCCAAACTTCTTGCATTTCTTGAAAATTTTTCTCAAATGTCCTAAGTGCTATTCATCTGGTTTTTAAAACACAGTGACGTCATCGAGGTATATAATGATGAAGAAGCCCAATTCCTCCGAGAATTCTATGTCCATGGATTTTTGAAAAGTTGCTCCAGCATTCATTAGACAAAGAGGCATTTTCACATACATGAAAGTGCCCCATGGTGTAGTAAAGGTTGTCTTTAATTGATCAGCAGGGTGAACTAAGATCTGATTGTACCCTGAATAGCCATCCAACAAAGAAATTCTTCTAGACCCTACCACCCTTTGTAAAATATGATCCATCTTGGGTAAAGGGTAGTTATCTTTCAATGAAGCTTTGTTTAGGTCTCTAAAGTCTATACAAAGCCTGATCTCTCCAGTTTTCTTCCTAACAGACACCAGATTAGACACCCACTCAGAGTATCTAATAGGGACAATAATACCAGCTTCATACATTTTCATGATCTCCTTCTGAACCAAAGGCAACTGAACAGGGTTTATTCTGCGCAGTTTATGTTTGAATGGCTTTTGGTTTTCTTTGAGGGGAATTTTGTGCTGTATTATTTCAGTGTCATAGGATTTCAAATCTTCGTAACTCCACGCAAAAACATCAGAAAACTTTTTAAACAGCTCTATTTATTTAAGTTTAATGTGAGCTGGTAAAGTTTTAGACAGTTTAATCATTTTTGGTTCTTTCTCACTGCCTATATTGCACTCTTCCACTTCAGTCTCTACAGGTTCCGGTTTTGGTTTCTTGGCCACATCGTTAAAATCAAATAACTCTTCCAAAGGTGTTAGACTGCTTGGAAAAATTTCATCTTTAGAGTGTAGAGTTTCTAACTCCTCTGTTTCTAACTCTGCAGTCATTTCCTTTTTGTTTTTAAGTTTTCTTGTCAGAAAATTAAAATTGATAAGTTCAGGAGACAACTCTTCTTCACCAAGAAAATTTTCTTCCTTGCAGTCTGTTTCATAGTCTAAGTCCAAAATGTTTAGTTCGAACTCATTTCTGAATTGCATGAAGTCTTCTATTTGTTTGTCATTGTCAAACACCTGCCAATACTTCTCATTATCAGGCACAGCTGGTCTAAATTTTATCTGAGTTGTGCAGTCTTTGGTGTTATATGGCATTAAGCATGTTCTAGCTGCAAAGGCTAAATTGTGGGCCGCAATATTTCTTTTTCTTGGGACAAAAAATAGTTTGGACTCCTTGAATGTTTTCAAAAGTTCCATGACATCGTTTCGGTAGGCCCTAAGTCTGGGATGATTTGCGTTATACTCCCCATTGACCTGCCAAATGACTAACTCTGAATCCCCATACACATTGATTCTTGTGGCTCCTAACTTTTTCAATAAATGTAAGCCTAAGAGAAGGGATTCATATTCTGCTATGTTATTAGAACACTGAAAGTTTAGTTTGCAGGAAATGCTTTCTGTGTGGTTGTTTCCAGTGTTGGTAATCCAGACGCCTACACCAGCGTTGTTCTTAGTGCATGACCCATCAAAATACATACTCCACAGAGGACTATTTTCAGTTTCTCCTTGGTTAGTGTCCTCTTTAACTAACGTGCTCAAGGGTTGTCGTGGAATCTCAGCACTTAGTTGTATTTATTTTGATTCCCCAATATTTTCGTTTATTTGAGGATTGTTTTCTTGATTGTGAATGTTTAAAAGCAATGGACATCTGCCTTGTAGCTCAAAACCTTTGTTTGGTTTGCTACTGTCTTTAAATGCAGAAAACTATTTTGACACTTCTGCGTTGTGTTCCTCTTCCTCCCTATCGGCCATTAATCCTGTTAAAGTGACTTGTTCACCAAGTGTTACATCATTAAACATAATAAAAGAATCAAGGCCTGTATTTACATTATACAGGGGAGAGTTTTGTGGTCTGTCTTGACTTTTAACTGTAATTTCATATGGGACTCCCTATAAAGTCTTCTATCCTGATTGAAAACGGGAATAGTCGCATAGGTCATGTCCATTTGCATAGTCCCTTATAACTTAGCCCCCCAAGATCTTGATAATAACATTCCATACTTTGGGGGTACATCAGCCACAACAATATCCATGACTAAACATTTGGCTGGAATTTGGGCTAAGTTAACACAAAGGTCTTTGATTAATCCTAAACATTTTACTCTGCTGGAATCAAAGGAGTAAAGGTCTTTGTAAGGTCTGGTGATTTCTAGACTCAGGCTCTCGATTATAGCTTTAGGCATTAAATTATGAGAAGCACTGGAATCATGCATAGCGTTATGCAAAAAATTTTCATGAACGTTTAAGCTCACATAGAAAGGAGGAACAGGTCCTTCTTGATATCTACCTACAATCTTAGGACCAAAAATTAGCTCTGGCTGGTCATCATTAAAATTGACTGAGTCCTCATTTTCTTCTATTCTTAAAGCCTTCAAAATTTGGGTCTTATATATATGTTGGGCAGCTAACTCAGTAAGGGGAATAGAGATTTTGATCTTTGAAATTTCCTGCTCAAGGCTGAAAGGGATTTGGTTCTTTGAAGAACTTGTTTCAACCTTATTAGCTACCATTCTATCAGCAATATCAGCTTGTTGATTTGTTTTATTTACACTTGAAAAAATTGTTTTCACAGGAGTACTAGCTGAAGTGTTAGTACTACTAATGTCTGCAATCTGTTTTTCATTTTTTTGAGTGCCTTTCTCTTTACCATTATTAGAATTTACAACCATTGTTTTATCCTTTTGTTTGACAACTTTAGGCTTGTTTGCAGTGTTTTTTTGTGAAGATTTATCAGAGGTTTTGGTGTTGGGATTTTGTTGACTGGTTTTGCTTCTAAGGTCATATTCTCTTTGAGACTCTATGATGACATTTTCCATGTCTTGATAATAGCTTTTGTCATCATCTCTTTGGTCATCATAAGGTGTATAAAGACCTTGTTTTCTATCATAATGAGCTTCAAAGTCATCATCCTCTACCCCAAAAATGTTGATATCATCTACCTCTGTTATTTCATCCGTTTCCTCAACCTCACTTACATAGTTTTGATGAAAGGGAGGAGTGATTTGTTGATCATCTTCCCTAGGTCTGTTTGGAGGTTGATTCCTTATAAAATTCTAGTTTTGGTTCTGGTTTCTATTTTGAGGAGCAGTTTGATTTTGGCTTGCTTGTGCTCTCTTAATTATTCTCATCTCTTTCATCATCTATTCCATCATTTTCTCCATTTTTGAGTTGGAAGTAGAAGGTGTAGATTCCTCTCTAAAGGACACTCTTTTCTCAGTTTTCATTCTTTCTCTTTTCTCCATCAAGTTGACTTCCACAGAAAGAGCACCCTTTTGCATCTCTTCAAGAGTTGCAAAATCTATTTCCCTTAGCTGATAGGCCATCTCGGGGTCAAAACCTTCAGGAAACTTGTTTAAAGCTGAGCCTTGTGGAGGTTTTAGATCTGGGTAAAGTGCATTATATACACTATTAAATCTGGTACAATAAGCTTGCACACTTTCCCTAGTGTTTCTGTGGAGGTTCTTGTAATCAGAAAGGACCTGGAGAGGATTCTTCTTTACTTCCCATTTGTTTGAGAAAGTTTGATGGAAGGCTTGGAGATCATTGATACTATGGGGGGTTAAGCCTTTAAACCATTTTCTTACTTCCCCCCTAAACTTTGAGCAAATAATCTAAGTTTGACAGAATCATCATCAATTTCATTTCTGTCAAAGTAATCATTCATCTTATCCACATGTTTTGACACAGTTGTAGCATTGCTAGCATCATATAATGGAAACTTGGACTGATAGTCCTGTGGAAGACTGACTAATGGTGCAGGAAGGACTAAGAGAGCATACCATGTCGCCATGATATGTGACGGAGGTGGATTTACAAGAGGTGGATTAACAAGAGGGAAAGTGGGCTGAAGTGGAGTGGTTTGAACAGTGGATGTAGGGTGAGAAAAAGTGGATGGACCAGAAATAGATTGCTGAGCTGATCTTGGATGAGAGACACCTAAGTTGTGAAGGAAATGTAAATCAGGAGGTGTTGTTTCTCTGCTATCAGGATATTCACTTGTCTCCGGGGATGAAAGTGAAGACTCAGAGTCTAGCTAGATTATATCATCAAATGACCTAGTTCTAAATGGATTTACTAAGTCAGCTTGTGATTGTTGTAGAGCTGTAAGATTGTCGGGAACTGAATTAGCTCTCAAGGGTGATCTGAAAACAGTTGATACTTTAATCCTAGGAGACTTCCTAAGGATACTTTCTGGGTTATCAACTAACTCAGGTGGATCAGGGTCAGGATAGGCTCTAGTGTGAATCTTTCTAGGAGCCACTATGTTGTGTTTTTAGACCCAAATAAACAAGAAAAGTTCAACCAAGTATGACAGTCTTTAAAAGGTTAACTTATCTGTTTACACAAATTTCAATCCTACAGTCCTCTAACTAAGTTTGACTAATGTTATGATGATAAGGGTTCTTCCCAGTGGAGTCTTAAGGTCTGTTCAGGATTGGGGAGTTTCCAAGTGGAAGTTTTCAGCTCTTTTCAGAGGTAAAAGGTTTTATGGTCCACCACCATGTTTATTTGATACCAATCTGAAATGTTTTAGGTTTTCTAGGTTATTTTTCAGTTGTGTGGTTTCTAAGAATGTACTAACTTTGTCTCAAAACTTAGCTATGGTTATGAGACAAAGACAGACTACTCTTATGGCTAAGCCAACTGATTTTTCAAGGTTAGATAAAGTCTTATGAGAATGCTAGGGTTTACCTAGTTTGTCACTGATTCAAGAAAGTTTTATCATGATTACCATTTATTGGTAGTGCTTGAAAAGGCTGCTTTTACTCACAAGATTTTATGAAGTTTTTAAGGGAAGTAGTCCCCAGCGGAGTCGCCAGAAATGTTAGGAATCTGTAATTTTAGCAGATTGGTGAGACTAAAACTGCAGAAGAAACATTATTTCAACCACTTTGGGATTCTAGGATCTAGCCCTCCTGAATCCGGCGAAGGATCTCTCCAATAAGTGAAAAGATGGATTTTTCTTTGGAGTTTTGGGTAATGATATTAGGCTAGTTATGAAGGCCAAGGGTTTTGTTTGTTTTTTGGATGGTTGAGCATGAAAATTACTTGAGGGGAAAGTTCTAAGTGCAAAAAGTTTCAAAGGTGAGAAGTTGCAAGCGAATAGAACAGCTTTGGCTAAAAATATAGATATAACGTTGGTTTTTAGTCCATTGGGCTATGGAGTCATAACAGGGCTTTAATTGAGCAACAACATCAAGAGTGATCCAAGGGGCAAGTCATCTATATCACAATATTATTGAGATTAGAGTGATGGAATGGAAACAATAAAGTGTTGGAGGGGTGGAAACTGATAATAATTTCACAAAGGATTTATAGTCAGTCCAAACAAGAAAAGCCTCTTAAGTAACTGTTTAAAACCAACCAAGTGCAGGGCTAACCATTGACTTCTTGGGCAAGTTTGTATTAAAGAAGCTTAATTGACAAACAATCCAGTAATCCACATAATTACCTTCATAAAGTATGAAAAAATATAAGAGAAGACAAAGTGTAACTTTAGATCAGATAAGGTACTTTTAAACCTAGTCTACTTTCAGTCAACACCAAGGGAAACCTTCAAAATCAGCCTTTGGAGAATAGAAACTAGAAACAGGGCAAACCATCACTTTACTAGTCTAACTTTAATAAGAAAATGATGAAAATAAATTTCAAGAACAATGTTTAAAGAAAACAGTAGGATGAGGGAATGCCAACATTCCTAACTGCTTAAACTGTATTGAATCATTCTTAAATAAACAAATTGGAGGAAAACATGGAGACAAATCTTATCAGTCAGAGAAGGGTATTGGTAAACAATACATCCTAACTCCATAAATGTTGTTCTTTATCAAAGAATAGTGAACAATATGACATACATAGAAGGAAACAATAACAAATAAAGGGGCACTTCACCAGTGATATAGACCAGGGTCGCAAGTGTTTATTGATGTCAAACCAGTTACAGTACTCAGGTCCAATGTTTCAGTTCAGCAATCATCTTCACTATCCAGCCTAACTAATCTAACGCAAATAGAGCTTCAAGGGCCAGTGAAAACTATTTACAGATAGAAGTCTCAAGCTCAATTATATTTCAAAGTTATAAAACCAACTCAACCAACCCTTCTCTCATCTTCTGCAGAAGTATATATAGAATAATGAGGAGGTGAGATCTGATAAAAGATCTCCAATTACAATTAATACAGATTTAAATGGCTTCTTGGCCTTTGAGGGGCTCAATGAAGAAACTTACAATAGGTATCTTCTGTATTAAATGATTTACATAAATTTTTAAGCTCGGTGGGAGCTTTTGTTGACCTTGGAGGTTCTGTGTGTTGTCGGGGTTACTCCGCAAATATTGTTTGCATTAATTTTCTCTGCAGAAGTAACTCTCTGGCTGCGCTGAGGCGAATATCTTCATTTGATCAATAACTTTGGCCTCTGATTGAATACTTTGAGGCACAGGTGGCATTTCGGTAGCTGGGAGGAATCGATTTGCCTCAGAGGTGGCAGTGGAGGCTTTCTGTCGATAAAACACTTAAGATTTTATTCTTTAACTGTGTTTTTAAATCGGGGATTAGGCTTTTGATAATCATTCTTAGCCATAATCCCCACAAAACCTATCTTCAATCCTTTGCTCTGGTATGTTTTTGTTGTCGACATTGATACTCTTTGATTTGTGATTGACTTGCTGTGTTTTTCTAATGTGCAGGCCCGCGCAAGGGCGATATGGCGTCAATGCCTCATGAAACATCGATGAAACGTGAAGTTTAAACCCTGCGATTGATTTTCTTTATGGATCAGAGGAGGGAGGATCGTCACCCTCTGCTTCTGAATTTTCTTCAGACATGGCGGAAAAACCATTAAAAAACCCTGAAAAATACAAAAAACATTATAAAACCCTACATATATAGGTTTATTGCTACGGGAGGACATGTGGGGAGAGAAATGGCCGTTAGATGGCATCATCCAACAGTTGATATTGATCGAAAGGAGTCAAAGTCAAGGCGGAAAAGAAAATTAAATCATAGTCGTCGATCGCGCAGAGATCAACGGTCGAGAGCGCAGGTGGAAAGCCAAAACGGAGAAAACGGGCGATGAATTTTGGGTCGTCAATATGTAGATCAGATCGACGGCGGAGATGTTGTTACCGCTACACCGGACCCTGTGTTATCACGTGTGCATCTCCAGCGAGCGACTACCGTCCGATGAGCAGCCTCAGATCGAACGGTGCGCGTCAATATCGCGAGGGGTCTATGTCCGATGATTAACGTGCGATGGACGGCGGTTTGGTGAACAGTGCCCAGGCCACACGTCAATCAGTGAGTGGAATCGCTGCCGATCGGGAGAAAACCGCCCTGCGCTCGAAGGCGGTGCGATGGATACCGCCAGTTTCTGCACAGTAGCCGTGGCGGGGACCACGGGCGTGATGGGGTTGCGAAGACCGTCGGATCCGCGGGGAAATCAACGGTGAGGAATTCCCCTGATAACCAAACACGCTAAGCGCTTTTCGGGCTAGCGCCTGGTTTCAGCGCCCAGGTCACATGGGGAAAAGGTCGAGGGAGCTAGCCGAAGGGGGCTAAGACCCATATGTGTCCAAATGTGGGTTTTTCATGGATTTTCAATGGTTTTCAAAGGTTTAGAGGGGTTCCAGTAAGGCAAAGAAGAAGTCTTTAAACCTTATCAATGGATTTTGAATAAGGGAAAGGGGAGAAACGTGAAAGTGAGGGTTTTTCATGGAGGATGAAGGGGTTAAAATAAGGTCTGTTTTGGAAGAAGGGAAAAAAGGGAAATGGTGCTTGCAGCAGTAATCTGTCTTGGAAATCTGCAGGATTTCTGAATGTAGAATAGGCACAGTAGTGAAGATTATGGACAGAGGCATGAGGCCTTCAAGAGTCTTCAAGAGCCAACACTTTTTAGCAATAAAATTTGTTCCTTGAAGGCTAAAAAAAAGTTTTATCCACCTTTTGCTATAACAAATTTATAGGTGGCTAACAGGCGGTCGACTGAGGCAATCTGCAACGTTATTGGTGCTTCCCTTATTGTCCTTGATGTTCAAATGGAACTGTTCTAGGTATGTAGACCATTTCTGATGGTGATCATTCTGAAAATTCCCTTGTGTCTATATCAACTGCAGGGGTTGGTGATCTATGTGGATGATTTTTTCCTTCCCCAAAATATAATGCTTGTATTGTCAGCAGGCTTTCATAATGGAAGACATTTCTTTGTCATAGGTGGGATACTTTCAGACTGTGTCTGAAATTGTCTACTGTGATATAATGTTGGATGCCACTGCTGAGTAAGTACTACCCCAATAGCATAGTCAAAGGCATCTATATCGATCTCAAATGGTTTTTGCAAGTTTGGTAATGTGAGCACTAGTGCAGAGTAGAGGTGATGCTTCAACTCTACGAATGCCTTCTGTTGAGGTTTGGACCAAACGAATTTTGCTTCCACTCCCCCTTTGGTGACTTCACTCAAAGGCCAAGTGATATGAGAGAACACCAACACGAACCTGCGGTAGAAATTGGCAAGACCCATAGAGTTTCGGAGCTCTGTTAGAGTGGTTGGGGCTAGCCAATCCCGAATGACCTGGATCTTGGTTGCGTTCACATTCACCCCCCACTCATTAATAATGTATCCTAGATATTGAACCTAGGTCATGCCAAAATTGCATTTCTCCAAATTGGGACACAAATTATGTTGCCGCAGCATTTGGAGGACCTGTCGAATGTGGTGGAGGTGATCTTCCCAACTCTATCTAAAGATCAGGATGTAATCCAAATACACCACCACAAATGAGTTGGTGAATGGTTGTAATATGTCGTCCGTTAGCCTTGTGAAGGTTGTGGGAGCATTCGTCAACCCAAAAGGTATGACCAACCATTCAAAAAGGCCTTCCTTGCCTTTGAAGGTAGTCTTCCACACAATGGAGATTTCAATTGGTACCTGGTGATACCCGGACTTCAAGTTGATATTGCTAAAACATTTTCCCCCCTTGATTTGGTCTAGAACGTCATCAATTCACAGGATTAGATACCTATTCTGGACAGTGATCTTGTTCAATGCCGAATAGTTAATATCGAGTCTCCAAGTTCCATCCTTCTTTTGAACCAACACGATCGGGGTCCCACAGGGCAATGAACTCCGCCATATGTGACCTTTCTACAGCAACTCCTAAATCTTCCTCTTGATTTCTTCGTTCCCCATAACAGAGCATCAATAGATTGATCCATTGGGTAGTAGCACGTTGGGTGTCACATCGATGGAATGCTTGACTTGACAATGCAAAGGTACCCTTACGGGTGAGGTGAAGATGTCCCCGTACTCCTCCACAATCTTGTCCATATGTTGTTTCCCGACGGAGGAGCCTTGTCTAGAGGTCGTGGCAATAGTCTTCTTCTTGTCCTAGGGGTGGATCATTAGGAAAGCAAATTTCCAAATTTTGGAAATGAGCTTACTACATTGTTTTGCAGTGATCAAAGAGATAATGGTAGGCAGTGCTACCTCTGCTATCCTATACAACTTATTGCCCAAAGTAATAATAACAACACAAGTCCTACACTCATACAAAACATGTCTCTTCCACAAGTATGGTTGGCCTAATAATACATCACAAACATCAAGAGGAGCAACATCACATAATACCTCATCTATGAAGGGCTTGATGTTGTATGGAAGGAGACACTGTTGGTTAACTCGTAGATCTCGTCATTGGTGAAGCCACCCGATGGTGTACGATTTAGGGTGTGTTGTGGTCGGCAGGCCCACTCGCTTCGTGACCTTTGCATAAGTGAGGTTATTTTGGCTCTCGTTGTCGATAATGAAATGCAGCGAGGAACCCTTCACCCACATATGGCAATGGAAAAGTTTCTCCCCCTCCTCTGGATTTTCAGGTTCCTCCTTTTGGATCTTGGTGGTGGAAACAATGGCATTGGTATTTGCATCGATAATCAACTTCCCTTTTTCATTCCCCATTTTGGGTTTTGACTAAGAGTCGAGACATGCATCTGATTCATAAGCCTTCAACTCGGCCACTAGTGACTGCTTGGCCCGACCCTCACTTTTGTTTTGAGTGGAACTCTTATGGAACTCACACCACTTTCCCGTGTCCTTCTTTGGCTTTGTGGTGTTGTTATTCGCTTGCAACTTTGGCGGTTTGTCCTGGACCACTCTGCCTTAGATTTTTCCTTTGTTTTGTGGTGTGAGGGTGTATTTCCCTTGATTTTGATTCGTAAATCCAAATTCTCGCTTCTTCTATTTGAATTTCTGGTCAATCTTGTCAGCATACTAGTATCTTGCACCAAGCAAGGAAATTCCGAGGAACTCCATTTCCTCCTAAATGTATTTGTGCATAAAACCATAGTACTTCAACACCAAATGTTTCTATGAATCTTTGATACCCAACTCCGTATGCAGGGTATTAAACAGATTCATCATCTCATGCACATCTTGATCCCTTTGCTGCCGCAGCGTAGTCCATTGTATGTACTTTTCCACATATCTCCCCATGAGATAATAATTTTTTTTTTTGTAAATTGGGTGGAACTATTCACATTAAGTAGAGAAAAAATATTGTACAAAAAATCCTCTTGGCTACAGATCAGAGTTCAAATCAATCAAAGGTTCGATCCCACACTCAGGGAAGGGGAAACAGGGGAAGAAGAACTGAGTGGGGAGAATTCTGAAACTAGAAAAAAGAACATTATTTCTCGCATACTGAGTAACAGTCATAATAAACAAACGCCCTAGAAGTTTGAAACCCGATAAAAGAACCACAGTTCTCGCAAACTGAGTGACAGTCATAAAAAAAAGCAGGAAACAACCAGGAGAGGACCTGTGAATTATGGGCCTGAGGGGGGCTGTGTCTCTTCCTCTTCATTGAGGTGATCGGTCTATCCAGGGTCCCTTCCTCTAGGTTGAAGCAATGGCGCTTCGACGGACCTGCATCCTGTGAATTCTGCATTGCGTGGACCTCCTCCTTGACTCGAGGGCTCGGGTGATGGTGCTGGGCCGAACTGTGCTTCAACAAGTCATAATGCGGGGATGAACTATCGACAAACCGAAGGTGGTGGAAAGCTTTGACATAACCTTTGAATTTATCAGAAAGCACTTCCATTTTCTTCTCCAAGCGCCGGGTGATGTTGTGCTAGTCTTGGAGCACCAAAGCAAGCAAGGTTTTCGTGTGCCAATGCAGATCGATGGCTCAGGTGTAGAGATTCTCTCGGCCTATGGTTAAGGCAGGGTCTGGGATCCAATGGAGGGCTCTATCAACTGCTTCAGTGGTAGTGGCCCTATGGCAAGCCGCGGCATCCACGTCCAACTTGGCCAACCGTTCCTGCATCGGACCAGGGATGTTTTCAGCAAAGGCTAGAGAAGCATTTCAGGCCAAAGTCTCTACTCTGGTGACCAGGGGGTGGGAGGGATTATCCCAGTAGAAACTGCGGGTGCGGCGGTTCTGGGGAGGAGGGTTGCAGCGACAGGGAGCCACGGTCAGCAGATGGGACGAAGAGATGGAGGGATTCAAACAAGGTCGAGAGCAGCAGAAGCATCTCAGGAGGTGAGGGGGGCTGAGCTGCGGGAGAGAATGAGGGTGATAGGTGAGGGGAGGGGAATAAAAGGTTGTGAGCCAGAGGTGAGGCAGAGCGAGTGTACAAATGTTGCGCATGCAAACAGAGTTGATGGAGGCGGGCTTGGAGTAATCGAGATGCATAGGAAGGTACCAGGGAGTGCCTCCCAAGTACAAGCCACCAAGGAACACAAGCATGAGAAGCGGAGCAGGGTACTCAATCATAATGGGTGATGGGATCCGACGGTTCTAACAAGACCCCCACTGTTTGTAAGTCCAATTCATTGATGTGCATGCATTCAGTTTGAATCGTTGGAGTTTCGTTATCAATCCAGTCCTTTGAGACTAATCTTGTCGAGGTCTTTACTCCCTGGATGGCAAGGTAGTCCGCAATTTTATTCGCTTCCCTTCTGATCGCATTGAATGAGACACCTCTCGCATCCCCAAGGCTTTCTTTGATCCTGTGTAAGATTCTGTTAATGCACCAACAATCAGAGACCTTGGTAATCCCCATGGGATAATATTATTCCTTTATGCCTCTCGGAAATAATTCCAAGTGGGTGCGGCCGAGAACAGGGAGGTTTCCCTCTCGTCCTTTTTCTCAAAGTAGGTTTCCCAATAGTCCTTGACATGGGGGGCGGCTTTAAGGAGTTCAAAAGTAATCTTTTCTCGATTGGGAAATTCATGAACTAATAAATATCCTTCTAATATATTCAGTCATTTATCTACGACATGTGCACATATTTGGCCCTCAAATATGTAAATGTCAAAGTTTACTTGTCCCTTAAAAGGAGTGGCGCCTCCAGAGTGGTGTTTGGATGAAGGTGTGTCGTCAGTGGGTAGTCATTGAAGGATCTGGGCAAATTTATCCATCATCATGTTCCTTTGTTTCTCGAGGGCCTCCTCGAGCAATATTTTCATAGAATTTCCTGCTCACTCGTCCTTCGTTTCTTCCACCATGGGAGGTCGTCAAGGCTTGCGAGGATGATATTACAAAGGTTCAACCAGATTGAGCCCTAAATCCTTATACTCGAACCTCGTGGGGGACATTCAAAGAAAGATCGAGAAAGAGCATACTGCTCTGATACCATTGATCCAAACATATGTAGGAACGCAAAAAAATACATAAATAAACATAAACACAGAGATGCAGCAGGAATAAAACTTCATTTCATTAATATCAAATACTGAAAAATGCTTACAGATATAATAGAAAATAAACTAGCTCGGGCAATGGTAGCTTATCTCTGAGAATAGATATGGCGGCTACATGCCTCTGAACTGTGTTACAATGAGGATCGAAAGACTATTTATTATTGAGAGACAATGAAAAATCCTAAACATATAAAAAACTAACCCTGGGACATGAAGCGCCAAAACTATGGGCCTTGTTTGGGTAAATTGGTACATCATCTTCCCGAGGACGTAACTCTGGCATATGATCTCTTTTTAATGTGCACAATACCTCATTATAAAGATCTATCTGACTACAAATTTTGAGTGACTGACATCAAAGAGCCATGTTGGTCTTGGTTTTCCCAAAAAAACATTGCTTAGGGCCTCAAAATGACTTCCGAAGTTCAGGACCCGAAAAACTACCAAAAATAGTAAATTGTGCTACGATTAAGGAAACTGAAAAATTGAAAGAAACAATGGTGGGGGTCCAAGTGGAATGAGTGTTTTGAAGAACAATATAATGAAATCTGGGAAATATATTTTTAATGTCAGAAACCACATCCTCTAAATGCCAATTGTGCATTGTTTTGCGTGTAGGGTGCCAATTTAAAATTGTATAGATACATTTAATGACAACCTCTAAATCTCCATGAACTTGGAGCAAATGGAAACCTTCTCTTACTATGATTTATAAACAGTTTTCAACCACGAGAAATTATGCTAAATTATTAGTGATCACTCCACACGACCACGTGTATACATCCAATGTTAATGATTTATCTTGAAAAATCTCTCCACACCCAGCGGCTCTAGGGTTTCCTTTGGAGGCAACATCAAAACTCAACTTAACGAAGGAGCTCGGAGGTTGGGTATATGAATTATTTGTAGGATGACTGCAACTCTACACCAAAGATGGATAGGGAGAGGACATAAAGAGATCCAAGTGTAGATTCTTTCGAATTTGTTTTTCAGACTCCTCCACTTGACAATTATCGATAGTCAAATAGGGTGCAAGAATATTTTTTTGTATATTGATAAGGATCACCTCTTTTAACACTGACATTGACCTGCTCTTCATGTTAAAATTCTAATATTTCATTTTTTCCATAAATTCCAAAGGGAAAAACCTAGCACCAAATGCCAAGATCATGAAACAAAAGGGTTTTTGAATTTATGACAAAACCATTAGTCCAATAGGATCTCCAAATCTCCCAAGAAAGGTCTATTGCACTGAAATATCCGAGGAAGAAGTTCCCAAATACCTCCTGCAAAGGGAGAATAGAGAAAAATGTGCTCTCCTAATTCCTCTATGTGAAAACAAAGTTGACATAATGATAGTCCCCTCATATCCCTTACTACGAATGTGATCCCAAGTGAGAGTACACTCCCATGCTATTAACCACAAAAAGTAGAAAGTTTTGGCCACCATGAACCATCCCCAATCTAGGTCCACACAACTACCTTCTCCATGGACAAAAAACCTGCAAGTAAGGAGTAAGCTTCTTTAAGAGAAAAAGAAACAAATGGTTGCTGAGCCCAGCTTAAAAAATCATTCTTATGAGAAACCCTAATCTGCCTATCTTCAAGTACTCTTTGAAACTCCTCCCATGGATAGGTGGATTTAGTAGGAGGACAATAATTTTTATCTTTCCATCGTCACCATAGCTGGTTATCTTACAATGGTTTCCAAAATTATGCTACCTTACTAGCACCCAAAGTTTTATTTAAGGTTTTAATAGGTTGGAAACTCTCTTTCTCTACCTAACGAGGATATTGCTGCCAAGCATCATCCCAGAAAGATGTTACCATTCCTCCTTTAATGTCCCAGAAAGCATACTTTCTAACTAGATCTTTGCATTTATGCACCCAATTATAAGTACTACATCCTTGGATGAAACCATCAAAATGCAATCGCTCCTCCTGTGTGATTAGAGGCGCATATTTCCTAAGAAAAATGTGCTTCTAGAGTTCAGGACCTCCCTTAACCCAAAACCACGATAGTTCCATGCTATACGCTTTGCTAATCAGTTTTGGATCACATAGACTTGGTTTGTCCACTACTTTTGATCTAATCAAATTGTCTCACCCTACAAGAGACCACTTTTGTACTTTAACTGATCCCCTCCATGGGAAGTTTCTCCATAGAGAGTGAAGGCGATAACAAACTATTTTGGGAATGGTCATAACTGCCATCTAATATTTTGGTATTTTCTACAACACTGATTTGGTAAGCACAAGTCAAGCATCAAAGTTAAGGGCCCGAAACACCCAATTATTGACCCTCCTTCTAACCATTTCTATGAGATCTTCCCAAGTTGACACCCGGTTATAATATACAACCAGGGGCAATCCCAAATATTTGGATGGAAACTGAGCCTGTTGAAAATTCAACATCTGAGTCAAGTGTTCCTGTATAGCTTCATGGCAATTAAAAAATAAGATATTGGTTTTATCCTTATTTACTAGTGTTCTAGACACCTCCATGAAAGTTTGTAAAATATTTTGTAATCCTTTCACTTCCTTTAAATTGGGCGGCCCAAAAAGAACGACATCATCAACGAATTGTCAATGTGTTACAATTATCTTCACCAAACAAGCGTAGACCATAGATATGACCCAGAGAACATGATTTCTTATACATTCTCCATTGCCCTTCCATATCCAAAATGAAAAGAAAGGGTGAGAGAGAGCAGTCTTACCTTATACCTCTTAAAGAGTTAAAGGTGACATGGGTGACCCATTAATCAGTGTAGAGATGAATGCATAGGAGGTAAGAGAGGTTACCCAGGAGATCCACTGCCCAAAGAAGCCAAAAGCTTTAAAATTTGTAACAAATAGTCCCAAATAATATGATCATAGGCCTTGGATAGATCCAGTTTGATTATCATACCTCGACGTTTTGTCACCCATAAAGAATGTATAATTTTATCAATTATGCCAATTTGTTCCATGGATATCAAACTTGGAAGCATTGGTTTTAGTTGATTCACTATTACTATTGAAATAATTTTATAGATTACATTACAGAGGGAAATAGGGCAAAAGACACTAGGGACCTCCAAGTGACCTCGTTTCCCTCCACAAAGCCAATCTATTACATCAATATTAAACCTAGAAGTAGGTGTTTCAATTGATCCGCTATTACTGTTGAAATAATTTTTTATAGATTACATTGCAGAGGGAAATAGGGTGAAACCCACTAGGGTCCTCCGAGTGACCTCCTTTCGGAATAAGAGTAAATAATGTTACATTAAGAGTGGAAGAGATTGATTGAGTCTATCTCGATTCTTCCACCAATTCATGAATCTCTATACCTAGGAATCCCCTGCATACCTTGAAAAAGTCCAAGGTAAAGTCATGAGCACCTGGTGACTTATTCGTTGGTATATTCATAACCACCATTTCCACTTCCTGGAGTGATATTGGTCTCATCAAGGCTACATTCTGATCCCTACTAATAAGACGAGGGATATGTAGAAGAATTGAATTAAAGGTTAGTTGTCTACTCAAAATATAAGTATATTAATGTTTTGATACCTACTAATAAGATGAGAGATATGTTGAAGAACTAAATTAATGGTTGGTTATCTATTCAAAATATAAGTATCTTTTTCATTATTTTGATATAGAAGGCATAAAAGTATGACCTAAATTTATATTTCAAATTGTGTTACAACCACATTAAAACTATACTACATGTTATTAATTATTTGTTTATAAAGAATTTTTAATTTAATTATCACATTCAATTATTATTATCATTTTGCCTACATAATATAGAGTAAATAGTGACATGGTGTTTTGTTAAGATATTTAATGGAGTAAAAGTTATTTTTGAAAATTTAAATGCCTTAAAAAGTTATTACTCAAACCACAAAGTTATTCTTCAAACGGTAAGTCATCTTAAAATTCACATTACCAAATAAAAAAATAAAAAATAAAAAATAAATATAGATAATAATAATTAAATTAAATTAAAAATTAATATTATTATTTGATGATTTAAAATAAACAAATTGAAACACATGGTGCGGCATTATTTCTACTGGATAAAGCGTATTTGGAGCGTTAAAATAAACAAACAGCAACTCGGCAACTTGTACGACCTATGCCACGAGTCTATAGATGGGATGCCAAATGCAAGAAGTAAAGCAACTCTGCAACTTGAAAGATCCATGTCACGGTTCTGCGCACGAAAATATGCTTGCAAAATATTTAAAATCTAAAACAGCTAGATTAAATTTGAAAATGGTGTTCTAATTATTATAGATTTTAGAAATTTTTTATTCAAATCCATATTTTTATTGAAAATGGTTGCTATAATGGCTCTGTTTATAGATTCCTCCGTCTGATTATCTCTAGTCAAAAGATCGACTGCAAAAAACAATTCAAAGATTTCAAACTGAGTTTTTGGAACAATTTTGATACACTGCAAAAAAAACAATTCAAAGATTTCAAAATGAGTGTTTGGAACAATTTTGATACACTGCAACCAAAAAAAACAATTCGAATATTTCAAAAATGAGTTTTTTTGGAACAATTTTTTCTTGGTAGCAAAGGGGATTGTTCTTTAGAGAGGTTTTGTTCGTGTTATATGGTATTGTCATTTTAATGGTTTAAACAAATATAAAATGAGAAATAGAATACATTATTAATTTTTTTAAGAATGTGATTAATCTAAAAAAATTCTATGGATTACAAAAGTCTTAGATTTAACAATTTATTCATTATTTTTTTTCTAAATTAAATTTAGCTATATATATATATATATATATAGAGTCGTCTATTATATTTTTAATGAAATTTAATTATATATTTATATTTATTTTATTTTGTAAAGTGCATATTAGATATACATTAGTCATAACTTTATGACAAGATAATATATTTGATCTCATAATCCAAGTTAAATTGCAAATATAGAAGTTGATTAATTCCATCTTTTCTCAATTTTAAGTATCATGATCATTAAAAATATTGGTATCATTCATAATTTTAATATTAATCTCAATAGTAAACATGAGTTATAATAAAATTGACAATGCCTACTTAGGAATCAAAACTCCGCGGGTGCTTGGAAAACACGGTTTCTCCCCTGTGATGCGTCTTTATGCTTCATGCACCAGCGTTATAACGCACTATGTACCACTGCCAGATGCGTTATTATAGTGGGAATAAGTGGGAAAAAAAAAAAAATTATACACGGATGATTGTTAATTTGGTTTTTTTGGTTTTAAAATTATACACTGATGATTGTTAATTTGGTTTTTTTGGTTTTTGTAATTTGGTTTTGATATTAATTTGTTGGAATCGCAGAAAATACCAATTTGTTAGAATGACAGAAGAGTAAAGGCACAAATTACACAAAGATTTCACACAATAACACAAACTAGCTAAGACTTCCTATTAATCTTCAATTCTAGTCTTCTCTGCCTACCAAAAATAATTACATATTTTAACATTATCAAAATAATAGATAACACACAACTATTTGGAATGCAGCTGAATAGCATTGCAAATTATCTTAAATTATAGATTTGTCATCCTAACGAGGTTGCTCTCACTGAATAATTTTGTCATCCTAATGAGATTGCTTTCACCCAAAAATAGGTAGATACGCAATTGCAGAATCTCATATTTTATCCTGTAAACAGCACAGAGATAGTTGGGTATGTAACTCAAACGGTTGAGCGTATCTGGGCTTCAATACCTCGCACCTTCAGTTCTGTTCTTGATCAGTTTTGGCTTGTATGGGATTTGATGGCATAAATAACGCCCTTTTTTATTTAGTTTCTGTGTGCCCTGAATGCAGCTGTCAACCCACAGTAACAGGTAACACTAGCACAGCAGACAATGGAGGCACGTTAATTATGGGCAGTAACATGGTTGAATTATGCGCTCTTATGTTATACCGGCAAAATTGATGTCATATATAACAGAAACAGAGGAATGTGATTACACATCGTATTACGATATCATGCACAAGGTCACAAAAGTTCTTCAATTTATAGCTTGCAACAATTTTAAGTGACTGATGACACGAAAATTTGCCATTCCACTATTTCCATTCTGCGGGGATAGCTCGGTTGGGGGAGCGTCAGACTGAAGATCTGAAGGTTGCCATTCCACTATTTCCATTCTGCGGGGATAGCTCAGTTGGGAGAGCGTCAGACTGAAGATCTGAAGGTCGCGTGTTCGATCCACGCTCACCGCATCTGAAGGTCGCGTGTTGTTTACATTGGGTTTTTAGATAAGTAATCACTGGTGTGGATCCACTGTTTTTATGAGTAATCACTGAGTCTTAAAAGTAGGGTAAGTGATTGTTTACGGTTTTGGATGATAAAATTAGACCAGTAATCACTGGTGTGGTCTATTTGGATGATAAAAGTAGATAAGTGATCATTAGTCTTAAAAGTAGATAATTGATCACTGGGTCTTGAAAGTAAGAAGTTTGATAGTTGAATGATAAAATTATAAAAGTAATCAGTTGTGTGATCTATTTGGATGATAAAAGTAGATAAGTGATCAATGAGTCTTAAAAGTAGATAATTGATCACTGGGTCTTGAAAGTAAGAAGCTTGATAGTTATTTACAGTTTTGGAAGATAAAATTAGATAAGCAATCACTTGTGTGGCTTATGCAAGTTATGATCTGAGAAAATTTATATTATTTTTAAAAGACACATGACAAAAACAAATAATTTTATATTTTAATTATTTTTGGACAAAAACATTTATTACTTACTTTTCATACAATATTTATTTCTTTATATATTCAATTTTGTATAATTAAAATTTACTAAAAAAGTGTTCAAGTATCATGTAACACGATCAAATATATTTTCAATTTAAAAGAAGTTTCTGTATCAAAAATCTAAAATCAAGATATATTAGTCTAGCTTTTTCTTAAAAGACACCCCACACACACATATATATATATATGAAATACTTATTAACTTTTACTTCAAAAAAACATTATATATATATATATGAAATATTAGTCTAGCTTTTTCTGAAAATATATATATATATATATATGAAATAAGTATTAATTTTTAATAAAAAAACATTTTAAATGAGATGTAAATTTGAAAAAAAAAAAAAAAAAATCTTATTCTTCAATATATTGCTTGCAACCATTTTTTGAGACTAAAAACGCAAGGATTTTTTCTCATTCCACTATCTTTATTCAGAAGGGATAGCTCATTTCACGCTTACCGCATCGTACCTTGAAAGGTGTTTAGATTTTCGGTTCTTTAACAGAAAGAAGCTTGAAAACTGATGATAAAAGTAGATAATTAAACACCGGGTTTAACAGGAAGAAACTTAGACAACTATCCACAGTTTTGGATGATAAACTTGGATAAGTAAGCTCCGGGTCTACAGTTCTATAAACTAGACAAGTTAGCACCCGGTCTTAAGCACTGGGTCTATAGTTTTGGATGATAAAAGTGATAAGTTAGAGTTTGGAGTCTTAACAGTAAGAAGCTTGACAACTATCCATAACTTTGGATGATAAAAGTAGATAAGTAATAACCTGGTCTACAATGTTGGATGATAAAAGTAGATAACTGATCATTGGCTCGAAGCTTGACAGTTGGATGATAAAATTAGATAAGTAATTACTGGTGTGGCATATGTGTGGGGGTAATCCCAGGAAATTTGATAGTAAACTATATTTTATTTATTTACATATTTTTTATATAATATTTATTTCTTTATGTATTGGGTTTTTCAAACTAAAAATTATATTATCTCTAAAAGATATATGACTTAAAAAAAAAAACATTTTTATATTTTAATTATTTGTGAACAAAAATATTCACTACTTGTTTTTACAATATTTAAAAATACATATCCAAAAAAAAAACATTTTGATACTTTAATTATTTGTGGACAAAAATATTTATTATTTGTTTTTCATCCAATATGTATTTTTTTATATAATCAATTTTTTCATTGCACCAAGTAGAACATGCCTGCTAGATTTGAACCTTTCAAGGTTGAGAACATAAATAAGTGCTCGACCTCTTGAGCTAAAACAAACAAGTGCTCCACCTCTTGAGCTAAATTTTATATATTCAATTTTAAGGCACTCCTTGATGTGAGATTACCAGTGCAATTCTCAGCCCGATTAAAGTGATATATTAAACATATTGTGATTATCAAAAATATAGATATTATTCATGGTTTTAATATTAATCTTAATTGTACCCCCATCGAGGTGCCAAGAGAGCATTGACGACAGTCAGATCAATCCACGTGGTGGATGAAGCCTGCAGGAGGTTTTATAATGAGGGGTGGTGGTGGTCCTTGGCATCATGCTCCATCAATGCGCATTAACAGGCCAGCAGTGAAGCATGAAGCGATGTCAGACCAAATTCGATATTTACGCCGACAGCGGGGGGGTTGTTTCGGTCAAAAGCTTAGTTTCCCTTCAGGTAAAACCAGTGTCGCATAGCATGGTAGCTTGGTTCGCTCTGCGCATGAGATCTTGCATGAGGCAGATTGTGGGCAACTTCAGCGTTGGATTTTAACTTGGTATGTAATGGTTATACCGACCTTCTTTTCCCAATTCGCTATTCTGAAAAACAATGATGATGGTTATTCTATTGCCTTTGATAATTGTATGGTGAATCCATGTTCTGAAAGTTTTAGAAGAGATGAGGTAGTCTGTATAAAAATCGAGCCGTGTTTTCGTAGTCCTCCAAGTTATACTCATTAACTGTCTTGGTATAATCATTATATGTCTTTGTATATTTCTGGGTATTTTCTTTGGGTCGTTAGAAATATGCAGGTGCTGGCTCCCTCTCTGTTCAATTCTGGGCTGATGATTTGTCAGAAATGTATGATGCTCTGCATGCACTTAGGTTTCAGTTCCGCTTCGTTGAAAATATGTAGGATAGGATATGCACTTGGGTTTTTAGCCGAAATAATTCACCAGTGCCACATATTTTGCAAATGCTGAGTCACGAGTCTCCCTGGATGCTTTCTGATAAACTATTTCATACAAAGGGTCTGGATCTCTGTTGTCTCTTTCTCAGTTGGTTTAAGGATAATACTTGGGGTTTTGTTTATCAATGGTCGTCTTATACCTTTCTCAGTCGGGTTAAGGATAGTAATTGGGGTTTTGTTTATCAATGGCCATCTTTTACTGTCTAGTTGTTTTACACCTCTCATTGCCAATTTTTGCTCTGGAAAATGCATCAGTAGGATGAGGTTAACCAAACCCTTGTTCTCAATACTGGTAAACGTCTGTTCGGTTTGACTATGGAGATTCTGGGGCTTCAAGAGGCAACTAACAGAGTACATTTGGATCAACATACTGATATTTCTCTATACACAGGAATTATATTCAGGTTTTTGGGCGTTCAGTACTTTAGAATCATCATGGTGAAAGTCCAAAATGGTAGAGGAAAAGGTAATCAACGTATGAACTAGAATATTGGACCAAGTAAAAGAGGGCGGAAGACAAACAAACAAATTCTAGAAAATATTGTTGATGTTTATGAATCTGGGAATTTGGTTCATATACGTAATACAATACATGGTTGGGAAAGACAAAATGATAGTGAAGATGAAGACTTGAAGGAACAGGAGGCTAAAATGGCCTTCATTTCAGATCCTAGCAGTACAAGTGGCCGTGTATCGTTGTTCCAACAATCTGTTAAAACTTACTAGAAAATGAAATGTGTTCTGGCCAAGGCAATGGCTAACATGGAAGTGAAGGAAGAAAACTCATCAATGCTCTTTGAACTTAATCAAATCAAACAAGACATTCATAATATGGTGAAGTTTCAGATTCAACTTAATGAAAGAATTGGAAAGATAGAGCGTCAGCTTCACAGCATGCAACAAAAGGAATTGTTGGGTTCTACAGCAAAGGACCCAGCCCAGGTGGACCCTTATGATGGGATTTTTGTTTAGACTATAGATGCTTTTGCATGTTTTTGGCAGATAGTAGATATAGCTTCTATTTTAACTGTAAATGTTATGGACATAGTAAAGCGATAAAAGTAACAACTAGAAGGAAAATACAATTTCAGTTTTGGTTGGCTTTTAATTCTATGTGGTGGCCAATAGACTTGGTTTCCTTCGGGCAGGTTGAGGTTACAACAAACGATATAGTATGTATAGCAACTTGCTTGTTTAAAATATGAAAATAGAAAGGCACTAATAAATTTACAAATATATATATATATATATATATATATATATATATATATATATATATATATATATATATATATATATATATTAATCTTAATTGTAACCATTAGTGATTATAAAATTGGCAATGTGTTATCATTATAGTTAATGGTATGGATGTCTCTCTTCACTCTACTATAACTATCATCTATATTACAACAACATTAACTATAACTTCTAGTATTATTCTCATTTTGTATTTATACTATTATCGCTAGACATCGTCCTTCTATATCACTCATCATCATGAAGTGCTATCATCTTTGGTAGTGATACCATCCCTTATTCTAGAACCAGTATTACAGGATATTACTATATCAGGCCATCTAGTAGTGATATCATCCCTTATTCTAGAACTAGTATTACAAGATATTACTATATCAGACCATATTGATGACATGGGTCATGTTGTAACTATTTTTTGTCTCAAAGAAGGCTACAAGTTTTTTCAAAAATTTACCAATTTTTACCTTAAAACCAAGGCAAATAACCAAACATATTGTCACACAGGTCAGTCAGCTACTTTTTCACCTTTTGACTTCTTGGTTGACCAAGGGTTGATTGCTACCAAATGAGTGATATCAAATTATAATTTTCTTTATTATAAAAGCCATATTTTATGTTGAATAATAAGTTTTAATTTATAAAAATATTATTATTATTATTACATATAAAATATTGTTTATTTAAAATTAAACTTTGGAAAAAAATTAAAATGTTGACATTAATTTTCATTGATGAGTGCAAATTTATTTTTGGTCATATGCATAGTTTCTTAAAAATAAAATCGATCATATGCCACTGAAACTCAACTACCAAGGAAACACATCAAATATTCGCTCCCCCTCCTCTAGATCTTCAGGTTCCTCCTTTTGGATCTTGGTGGTGGAAACAATGGCATTGGTCTTCGCATCGATAATCTACTTCCCTTTTCCATTCCCCTTTTCGGGTTTTGACTGAGAGTCGGAACATGCATATGATTCATAAGCCTTCAACTCAGCCACCAGTGACTACTTGGCCCAACCCTCACTTTTGTTGTGAGTGGAGCTCTTATGGAACTCACACCACTTTCTCGTGTCCTTCTTTGGATATGTGGTGTTATTATTCGCTTGCAGCTTTGGCGGGTTGTCCTGGGCTGCAATGCCTTAGATTTTTCCTTTGTTCCGCGATGTGGGGGTGCATTTCCCTTGATTTTGATTTGTAAATCCAAAGTCTCGCTTCTTCTGTTTTAATTTCTGTTCAATCTTGGCAGCATACTGGTATGTTGCACCAAGCAGGGAAATTTCGAGGAACTCCATTTCCTCCTGAATGTATCTGTGTAGAAAACCATAGTACTTCAACACCAAATGCTTCTCTGAACCTTTGATACCCAACTCTGTACGCAGGGTATGAAACGGATTCGTCATCTCATGCACATCTTAATCCCTTTGTTGCCGCAACGTAGTCCATTGTATGTACTTGTCCTCGTATCTCCCCACGAGATAATATTGTTCCTTGATGCCTCTCGGAAAGAATTCCAAGTGGGTGCGGCCGAGAACATGAAGGTTTCTCTCTCGTCCTTTTGCTCACAGTAGGTTTCCCACTAGTCCTTGGCATGGGGGGCGGCTTTGAGGAGTTCAAAAGTAATCTTTTCCCAATTGGAAAATTCATGAACCGAGAAATATCCTTCTAATATATTCAGTCATTTATCCACGACATGTGCACATATTTGGCCCTCAAATATGTAAATGTCAAAGTTTAATTGTTCCCTAAAAGGAGTGGCACCTCCAGAATGGTTTTTGGATGAAGGTACGTCGTCGATGGGTAGTTGTTGAAGGATCTGGGAAAAGTTATCCATCATCGTGTTCCTTTGTTTCTTGAGGGCCTCCTCGAGCAATATTTTGATAGAATCTCTTGCTCCCTCGTCCTTCGTTTCTTCCACCATGGGAGGTTGTCAGGGCTTGCGAGGATGATCTTGCAAAGGTTCAACCAAATCGAGCCCTAACTCCTTATACCCCAACCTTATTGAGGACATGCAAAGAAAGATCGAGAAAGAGCATATTGCTCTGATACCATTGATCCAAACTTATGCAGGAATGCAATAAAATACATAAATAAACATAAACACAGAGATGTGGCAGGAATAAAATTTCATTTCATTAATATCAAATACTGAAAAATGCTTACAGATAGAATTGAAAATAAACTAGCTCGGGCGATGGTAGCTTATCTCTGAGAATAGATGTCATAGCTACATGCCTCAGAACTATGTTTCAATAAGGATTGAAAGACTATTTATTATTGAGAGACAATAGAAAATCCTAAACATCCAAAAAACTAACCCTAGGAGATGAAGTGCCAAAACTATGGGCCCCGTCTAGGTAAATTGGTACATCAGCCTCCTCAGGGCGTAATTTTGGCATATGATCTCTTTTTGACGTGCACAATACCTCGTTAGAAATATCTATATGACTACAAATTTCGAGTGACTAACATCAAAGAGCCATGTTGGTCTCGGTTTTCCCAAAAAACATCGCATAGGGCCTGAAAACGGCTCTGGAAGTTCAGGACCCGAAAAACTACCAAAAATAGTAAAGTGTGCTACAATTAAGGAAACTAAAAAACTAAAAGAAACAATGGTGGGGGTCCAAGTGGAATAGGTGGGTGGCCACTAATATCCACTTGGATCACTTCCTGATGAGTTTTTTGAAGAACAATATAATCAAACCTGGGAAATATATTTTTAATGTTAGAAACCACGTCCTCTAAATGTTGATTGTGCATTGTTTTGTGTGTAGGGTGCCAATTAAAAAATTTGTAGATACATTTAATGACAACCTCTAAATATCCATGAACTTGGAGAAAATGGAAACCTTCCCTTACTATGATTTGTAAACATTTTTCAGCCACGAGAAATTATGCTAAATTATAGTGATCACTCCACACGACCATGTGTATACATGAATTTTTAGGGATTTATCATCTTGAAAAACCCCCCCACACCCAGCGGCTCTAAGGTTTCCTTTGGAGGCGCCATCAAAACTCAACTTAACAAAGGAGCTCGGGGGTTGATTAATATATGAATTAGTTGTAGGATGACTGCAACTTTGTGCCAAAGATGGATAGGGAGAGGACATACAAAGATCCAAGTGTAGTTTCTTCCGAATGTGTTTTTCAGACTCCTCCACTTGACAATTATCGATAGTCAAATAGGGTGCAAGAATATTTTTTTGTATATTGAGAAGGATCACCCCTTTTAACACTGACATTGACCTCGTCTTCATGTTAAAATTCTAATATTTCATTTTTTCCATAAATTTCAAAGGGAAAAACCTAGCACCAAATGCCAAGCTCATGAAACAAAAGGCTTTTGAATTTATGACAAAATCATTGGTCCAATAGGATCTCCAAATCTCCCAAGAAAGGTCTACTGCACCGAGATATATGAGGAAGAAGTTCCCAAATGCATCCTGCAAAGGGACAGTAGAGAAAAATGTGCTCTGCTAATTCCTCCACATGAAAACAAAGTTGACATAATGGTAGTCCCCTCATATCCCTTACTACGAATGTGATCCCAAGTGAGAGTACACCCCCATGCTATTAACCACAAAAAAGTAGAAAGTTTTGGCCACCATGAGCCATCCCAAATCCGGGTCCACGTAATTGCCTCCTCCATGGACGAAAAACCTGCAAGTAAGGAGTAAGATTCTTTAAGAGAAAAAGAACCAGATAGTTGTTGAGCCCAACATGAAATATCATTCTTCTGAGAAACCCTAGTCTGCCTATCTTCAAGTACTCTTAGAAACTCCTCCCATGGATAGGTGGATTTAGTAGGAGGCCAATAATTTTTATCTTTCCATCATCACCATAGTTGGTTATCTTACAATGGTTTCCAAAATTTTGCTACCTTACTAGCACCAAAAGTCTGATCTAAGGTTTTAATAGGTTGGAAACTCTCTCTCTGCCAGATATTGCTGCCAAGCATCATCCTAGAAATATGTTACCAATCCTCCTTTTACGTCCCAGAAAGCATACTTTCTAACTAGATCTTGGCATTTATGCACCCAATTATAAGTACTACATCCTTGAATGAAACCATCAAAATGCAATCGCTCCTCCTGTGTGATTAGAGGCGCATATTTCCTAAGAAAAATGTGCTTCTAGAGTTCAGGACCTCCCTTGACCCAAAACCACGATAGTTTCATGCTATACACTTTACTAATCAGTTCTGGATCACGTAGACTCAGTTCGTCCACTACTTTTGATCTAATCAAATTGTCCCACCCTACAAGAGACCAATTTCGTACTTTAACTGATCCCCTCCATGGGAAGTTTCTCCATAGAGAGTGAAAGAGATAACAAACTATTTTTGGAATGGTCATAACCTCCATCTGATATTTTGGTATTTTTTGCAACACTGATTTGGTAAGCACAAGTCAACCATCAAAGTTAAAGGCCCGGAACACCCAATTATTGACTGTCCTTCTAAACATTTCTATGAGATCTTCCCAAGTTGACACCCGGTTATAATATACAACCAGGGGCACTCCCAAATATTTGGATGGAAACTGAGCCTGTTGAAAATCCAACATTTGATTCAAGTGTTCCTGTATAGCTTCATGGAAATTAAAAAAGAAGATATTGGTTTTATCCATATTTACTAGTGTTCCAGACACCTCCGTGAAATTTTGTAAAATATTTTGTAATCCTTTCACTTCCTTTAAAGTGGGTGGCCCAAAAAGAACGACGTCATCAACGAATTGTCGATGTGTTACAAGTATCTTCACCAAACAAGCATAGACCATAGATATGACCTAGAGAACATGATTTCTTATATATTCTACCTTGCCCTTCCATATCCAAAATGAAAAGAAAGGGTGAGAGAGATCAGTCTTACCTTATACCTCTTGAAGAGTTAAAGGTGGACAAGGGTGACCCATTAATCAGTATAGAGAAGAATGCAGAGGAGGTAAGAGAGGTTACCCAGGAGATCCACTACCCAAAGAAGCCAAAAGCCTTTAAAATTTGTAACAAATAGTCCCAACTAATATGATCATAGGCCTTGGATAGATCCAATTTGATTATCATGCCTCGACGTTCTGTCACCCATAAAGAATGTATATTTTTATCAGTTATTCCAATTTGTTCCATCGATATTAAACTTGGAAGCATGGGTTTTAGTTGATTCACTATTACTATTGAAATAATTTTATAGATTACATTATAGAGGGAAATAGGGTGAAAGACACTAGGGACCTTCGAGTGACCTTGTTTCCCTCAACAAAGACAATCTATTACATCGATATTAAACCTGGAAGCAGGTGTTTCAGTCGATTCGCTATTATTGTTGAAATAATTTTATAGATTAAATTGCAGAGGGAAATAGGGCAAAACCCACTAAGGTCCTCTAAGTGACCTCCTTTCGGAATAAAGGTAAAGAATGTTGCATTAAGAGTGGGAGAGATTGATTGAGTATATCTTGATTCTTCCACCAATTCATAAATCTTCCTACCTAGGAATCCCTGACATACCTTGAAAAAGTCCAAGGTAAAGTCATGAGGACCTGGTGACTTATTCGTTGGTATATTCATAACCACCATTTCCACTTCGTGGAGTGACATTGGTCTCATCAAGGCTACATTCTAATCCCTACTAATAAGATGAGGGATGTGTTGAAGAATTGAATTAATAGTTGGTTGTCTACTCAAAATATAAGTATATTTACATTTTGATGCCTACTAATAAGATGAGAAATATGTTGAAGGACTTAATTAATGATTGGTTGTCTACTCAAAATATAAGTATCTTCATTACTTTGATATAAGAGGCATAAAAGTATGACCTAAATTTATATTTCAAATTGTGTTACAACCACATTAAAACTATATGTTATTAATTATTTGTTTATAGAAAAATTTTAATTTAATTATCACAATGAATAATTATTATCATTCTACCTACATAACATAAAGTAAATGATGAGATGATGTTTTGTCAAGATATTTAGTAGTTATTTAATAGTGTAAAAAGCTACTTTTGACAATTTAAATGCTTTGAAACTGCAAGTCATCTTAAAGATCATATTACCAAATAAAAAATAATAATAATAATAATATTTCATTAAAAATTAATATTATTATCTTTTATTTGATGATTTAAAATAAACAAATTGAAACACACTCGTGTGGCATTATTTCTACTGGATTAAGCGTATTTGGAGCCTTAAAATAAACAAACAGCAACTCGGCAACTTGTACGACCTATGCCACGAGTCTATTGATGGGATGGCAAATGGAAGAAGTAAAGCAACTCTACTTAAGGATCCATGTCACGGTGAAAATATGCTTGGAAATTTTTTAAAATGTAAAACCGTTAGATTAAATTTGAAAATGGTGTTCTAATTATTATAGATTTTAGAATTTTTTATTTAAAACCATATTTTATTGAAAATGGTCGCTATATTGGCTCTGTTTATAGACTCCTTCCTCTGATTATCTCTACTCAAAAGATAGACTGCAAATATCAATTCAAAGATTTCAAAATAAGTTTTTGTAACCGTTTTTTTTGTGGAGCAAATTGTTCTCTTGAGAGATTATGTTTTCGTTATATGATATTTTTTTTAATGGCTTAAACAAAATATAAAATTAGGAATGGAATATATTATTATTTTTCATAAGAATGTGATTAATTCGAAAGGTTTTTATATATTTTTATGGATTACAAAAATTTTAGATTTAACAATTTATTCATTATTTTTTTATTTTTAAAATTAAATTTAAAAATATATTATTTTTAATGAAATTTAATTATATATTTATATTTATTTTATTTTTGTAAAGTGTATATATTGGATATATATTTATGTTTATATAGTCATAAATTTATGACAATATAATATATTTGATCTCATAATCCAACTTAAATTGCAAGTATAGAAGTTGGTTAATTCTATCTTTTCTGAATTTTAAGTATTATGATCATTAAAGATATTGGTATCATTCATAATTTTAGTATTAATCTCAATGGTAAACATGAGTGATCTAAAATTGACAATGCTCCCAAATTATAATTAATAGCATTGATGTCTTTCTTCACTCTAGCATAATTATTAGTTATAATACAACAATATATAATTATAATTTAGTATTATTTCCATTTTCTATTATTATTACTAGCACAATCATATAAATTAAATGATTGGCTAGTAAATGTTGATAAGCATCAATTTATGATAAATATCAAAACACTTACCCAAAATACATCTCACATGGCTAGATTGATTAAAAACACATTAAAAAAATAACTAAATAATAACTTTATTATTATTATTATTAAAATAATTAATATATGAGTTAATTTTGGAGGTTCACCCCACTTTATCATGGAAATTCTTCACTTGTAAATAGTTTTGTTACAATACCATAGGTTTTAATACAATGGTTTATTAATACCACATACACAATATGAAACCTCATGATATAACATTTTCTTTAATTTATTAATGTGAGATAAACTAATTAAAATAGCATAACTAAATTGGAGAGAATTCGTAACCTTTTGTTTGTGTATTTGTATACTATTATGAATATTCTGGCATATTCCATGGAGGTTAAATCTCCACCATCCACCTAATAATCATTGATAATTAAATTGTGTTATGGTTATGCTTTCCAAATCATATAGTATTATCATGGTTTGAGAAATATACATATTTTCTTAGGCAATGAGGTTCCAAACCATTATAAAAAATAAGTATTATGAGCTTAACATGTCACACTCAAGAATGAAACTTAGATAAGAAGGTATCAACAATTTTTTAACCACTCAAACTAAACCCAATTGACATAATACTATCATTCTTAACAATATTGGTATCATGCATTCTAATTCTATTTATGGTTGAAATCATATCTTTCACCATAATATAATACAAACATCCTTGATAAAATAACATACCTTCTATGATCACTATTGGAATCATGCCTTTTAATTCACCTTTCATGTAGAAATTATACAAACAATATGTATATCATGGATTCAATCCGATCTAACAATGTACTAAAGCTAGATATTGAATCGCTTCTACAAATCAATTATGGAAATTAAACACAATCGTCAATCACATGAAGCAAAGAAAGAATCAAATCAAACCACAACACAGATAATTTCATAGGAAAAGCTTGCTCCTCAAAACCCCACTATCTGCTATTGTATATTAAGCATGGAAACATGAAACAACTATAATGCACTCTTCTCACAAGAGCCTCCAGCACTCAGCTAATTGTCTCACACTGTCCTAGACAAAACTGACCAACACTTAGCCAATTCTCAACCTCTAAACAGCATGCCTTGCTTGTGCAATTCCTGATAAATTCAATCCCTATTCTTTAGGAATTTTGGCCTTCCTCAACTGCGCAAGGATCATGGGAAATCCAATGTGTGTTTGGTTGCATGGGTGCAACCCAATAATCCTACAATTGATATTTAACCTTCCTTTCACCTTTGTCTCAACTAGGTCTCCATTGGAACTTACATACATGCAGCTAATAATAGTAAATCATCAGCTGAATTTTAGATCACTGATTGTGAATTAAATAATATTTAATTCACTTTATCTCTCACTAGTGCAACAAATATTACAACTAACTCAATTGACTTTAACTCACCTATATGAGTTAACTGATTACTCATGCATTAAACTAATGCACCAACTGCACTTCGAACTCTGTTACAACTAAAATTACTCTGCATATCTCACCAACTACCCTCAACTCAAAATTCATGAGCTAACTGATTTTATCACACTCGGTTAACTATTACAAGTGATTATGAGATAATATTACATTTTATTGTCCATTTTAATTAAGAGAAAATTAAAATAGACATTGCACCAAATTTATCCCACACCAGTGTAGGTGTTGCTAAGACCCATTGGTCCCACACTAGTGTGGGTGCTGCTAGGACCTATTGGTCCCACACTAGTGTAGGTGTTGCAATTTCTTGTTGGACTTCAACACTCCCTCTCAACAAGAAAGGGATTATCTGCCACCCCGATCATGCATTTATGGTATTTGAATTTTCTCCTAATGAGCGCCTTCGTCAGAATATCTACATCTTGATCTTCCGTGGGAATGTAATAAAGTAACATTAAGCGCCTCTGAACACAATCTCTGAGATGGTGGTACCCAATGTCTATGTGCTTAGACCTATCATGAAACACCAGATTAACCGAGAGTTTAATGCAACACTGGTTATCACAATGTATCATTGTTGGATCCATCAGAGAACCAAACAAACCAACCAGGATATTTCTCATCTAGATGGCCTCACATATAGCTTGAATCGCTACCATGTACTCCGCCTCTGTTGAACTGAGTGCCACAGATCGTTGCTTCCTACTATACCAAGAAATTGTTGTCAATCATATGTTGAAGATATGCGCTCTTTCTGTCTAATGGACTGCCTGCCCAATCTACATCTGTGAAACCTTGAAGCTTCACTCCCTCTATCAGTTTGTACCATAATCCATACTATGTAGCTCCCCTGAGATATCTCAATACATGCTTCCCCGCCTTCCAAAAGAGCTTGGTCAGCTTAACCATAGCTTGACTCAGTTGGTTAACTGCGTAGCAAATGTATGGTCTGGTGTTCACTAAGAACATCAGTGAACCTACTAGCTGCCTGTAGATAGTAACATCCACTACTTCTCCAGAAGTAGCATCCTCTTTCCTCCAATTTCCTAGAAGAGGAGTGTCCATGGGTTTACATGTCTCCATGTGAAAATTACCTAGTATCTCTTTGGCATACTTGCCTTGAGAAACAAAAAGTTCACAATCTCGCTGCCATATTTCCAAACTAAGGAAATCGTGAAGAGTCCCATGTCCTTCATTTTGAACTCCCTTGTAAGATCCTCCTTGCATTAGTTTTTCAGCTGCTCATCACCTGTCAAAATTAGATCATCAACATAAAGTACGATAATCAAGAGCTTACCATCAACCACAATCTGGTACAGGTTTGCATCTGCTTCACTTTTGGTGAAGCCCAACCCGGTGACATCGAAGTCAATCCGAGTGTACCAAGCACAAGGTGCTTACTTCAACCCATACAGTTCTCTCTTGAGTCAATACACATGCAACTCACTGTCAAAGGTCTCGAAACCTTCTAGCTACTCTATTTACACTTCTTCCTCAATAACTCCATTGAGAAACACGATTTTCACATCCATCTTATTTTAATGTGCCATCCATCTACGCTGAGAGTGCAAAGATATATCTAATGGAAGAGTACCTTGTGACTAGTTCAAAAGTCTCATCATAGTCGATCCCTCAATCTGTGAGAGTCCTCGAGCCACAAATATGGCCTTGTACTTCTCCACACTCCCATCAGCATCTTGTTTTACCTTGTATATCCATCTAGATCCAGCAACTGATTTGTCAACCGGTCTTGGGACAATCTCCCATGCACTGTTCTTGACGATGGAGTCATACTCCTCTACCATAGCATCAACCCAAATTGGTTGTTGCACTGCTTCCTAAAAAGAAGATGGTTCTGTCACAATACACTTTCTCATAAGAACCATGTATCCAGTAAACCTGTCTGGAGACTATCTCTTTCTGCGTAGTGAAGTAGGGGCCCCTACATTCTCTACTGCATCAAGTCTCAATCTATCAGCGTCCATGGTGCGCCTTCTACCATTCTTGGTGGATGGCTCTGCATGAGTGTTTTTTCCCACTCCATGATCCTCTGCATGTGGCTGCTCCACATCTTGAGGCTCATACATTAGAACCAAGAGTTCCTCCTCTGCATGCAAATCTAGCTCCCTCTCAAAGGACAATGGCATGGCTTTCTCCTCATCAAATTTTATATCCCGTCGCACACCAGTCATTCTGTTGTTTGGAAAATACACCCGATAGTTGTGGGGAGTTTCATTCTACCCCACAAATATCCCAATCTCAACTATTGGTTCCAGCTTCTTCCTGGCGTCTTTGGTCACATGCACATAAACAAATGAGCCAAAAATATTAAAATGTGAAACATCAATTTTCTTACCAGTAAAAGCCTCTTCTGGTGTACTCATGCCAAGTATCCTATGAGGACAACATTTTTTTACAAATATCGTTATTGCATGCCTCTGCCCATAGATGCAATGGTAGGCCCTTATCATGCAACATCGCTCGTGTTGCACCCATAATTGTTCTGTTCTTTCTTTATGTGACCCCATTCTGTTGTGGGTTATGAGACGTAATCAATTCTCTGTGAATTCCTTCTTTGTTGTAGAAGTTCTTGAATTTTTTGGAGATGTACTCACCACCATTGTCGCTCTTAAGAGCCTTCACATGCTTCCCTGTGTTTTTCTCCACTAGTGCTTTGAACTCAAGAAACTTTGAGAACGTCTGATCTTTCTTCTGCATGAAGTAGATCCAGCACTTTCGAGAAAATTCATCAACAAATATCACATAGTACTTATGCTTTGTTGTCGAAGCAGTAGAGAATGGTCCACACACATTTGAGTGAACTCTCTCAAGGATTTCCAAAGCTCATTTCTCCTTCTCATGAAAAGTGGCCTTTGCATACTTCCCCATAGTACATCCCTTTCATGTGTCTGACTGTGCAAGTGTAGCCTTGGGGAGACCTGTAGAAATCTGTTGCATGACCTTCAAGGCTCTATGGTGTAGATGGCCCAGTCTCCTGTGTCATAACTCACCCTCATCTCGGCTCACTACTTTTTCTGCCTTACCCATCAAAGTTGTGCAACCATCTACATCAAGTTTATAGAGATCCTTAACTCGAACCCCAATATTCTTGGCTTGTCCTGTTTTTTTGTGTTGAAGGAAAGCTTTTCCTTCACTGAAAACAACATCATAGCCTCTATCCTCCAACATTTCAATTGAGACTAAATTTTTCTTCAAGCCTGGTACATGCATTAAATATTTTAATTGAAAGGGTTTACATGACTGTCTCTGGAAGGTAATGGTACCAATATCGGTAGCACTATACCGCCCATCATCACCCATTTCGATATTCATTTGGAGGTCCTTCCCCTCCAAGCTACTAAAAAGTTCTTTGTCTCCTGTCATGTGAAAGGAAGTACCACACCGATCTCATTACACTTGACACCATGCATGCAATGAGTAATAAGTCAAGCTCAAATTCTGAGGCCAAAGCCTCACCAACTATAGATCCTGAAGCCTTCTTATTTTTCTTCTTGTGTGGACAATTAGTGGCATAATGTCCATGCTTGTGACAGTGAAAATACTTCACTTTAGACATGTCGCGCTTATTTCCATCTTTACCGGACTTAGATTTGGAATGGAATTTCTTTCCTTTCCCCTTCTTCGCCTTGGAAACCAAATCACAATCTTCTTCATCTTCATTCTTAGATGAAGATCCATCTCTAGTATTCCGCCTGAATTCTTCTTGCACCAAATCCGACCAAAGTTGTTCCTAATATGGCAGCTTTTCCCTTCCATTGACAACGTCCTGATAACTATGCCAACTCTTGAGAAGTCTTAAAAGAGCTAGGCTTACCAAATCATCATCAGCGAGTAATTCCAACGCTCCCAAGCTCATCCTGACACTAGACAAACTTTGTTAAATATTTTGGCATGGAGACACCTTTCGCAATTTTGATCTTCCTAAGTTTGTCCTTTAATGTCAATTTTCTATTATCACTATTGCTCTGAAATAGATCTTTCAAATCTTTACACATTTCATATGGTGTCGCTTTTCCATGAAGACTTGAGACAATGTGGTCTCATACTCCCTCTAGTAAGATCCTCCTCGCCAAGTTGCAACCTTCTTTTTCCAAGCATCAAGATTTGCAGCATCTGTCACAATGGGTTTGGGAACATCATTGTCAATGAATTCTTTTAACCCATTGTCCTCTAGTACTTCCTCCATTCTATTTTTCCAAGAAATATAGTTAGAGCTGCCCTCGAGTGCATACTCCAATCTCAAGCCATTGAAAGCCATTTCGATCCCGAATCACCTGTAGCACCAAGAAAGTCTTCTGCAAATTCGAATTATATTCAGTCACAAACTCAACTTTTTCTCCACTATAGTGATTTCTTGTGCTCTTAAACCATGTAGAAATTATACAAACGATATGTATATCATGGATTCAATCCAATCTAACAATGTATTAAAGTTAGAAACTGAATCGCTTCTACAAATCAATTGCAGAAATTAAACACAATCGCCAATCACATGAAGCAAAGAAAGAATCAAATCAAACCACAACACAGATAATTTCCCAGGGAAAGCTTGCTGCTCAAAACCCCACTATCTTCTATTGTATATTCAGCATGGAAACATGAAACAATTACAATGCACTCTTCTCACAAGAGTCTACAGCACTCAACTAATTGTCTCACACTGTCCTAGACAAAACGACCAACACTTAGCCAATTCTCAGCCTCTAAACAGCCTGCATGCCTTGCGCAATTCCTAATGAATGCAATCCTTATTCTTTAGGAATTTTGGCCTTCCTAAACTGCGCAAGGATCATGGGAAATCCAATGTGTGTTTGGTTGCATGGGTGCAATCCAATAATCCTACAACTGATAGTTAACATCCTTTCACCTTTGTCTCAACTGGGTCTCCATTGGAACTGACATGCATGCAGCTAATAATAGTAAATCACTAGTTGCATGTTAGATCATTGATTGTGAATTAAATAATATTTAATTCACTTAACCTCTCACTAGTGCAACAAACAGTTACAACTAGGTCAACCGACTTTAACTCACCTAACTGAGTTAACTAATTACTCATGCATTAAACTAATGCACCAATTGCACTTTGAACTCTGTTACAAATAGAATTACTCTGCATGCCTCGACAACTACCCTCAACTCAAAATTCATGAGGTAATTGAGTTTATCACACTCAATTAACTATTACAAGTGATTACCCGGATGCGGGTGGTTAAAACGATAAAGGGGAAGCATTGTCAGACAGACGGCACTCCGGCGAGACGATGGCCACGAGGACCTGCAAGTGTCCTTCGGCACCTGCCCAAAGGAATGAGGCATTTAAGGCATTTATCGCCCGGCGCGGTTCACAATTCAATCAACGGAGATCGTGATATCTCCACACATTGTAAACAAGACATGGTGATTAATCCATTAATTGAAGGGTTAATGCAGATGGTTGGCAGCAGATTTGGGGTTTTAGTTCACAGGATGGCGGACGAGCAACCCATAAGCAGTTTTCCCAGGCCCATTTCGATGTATTGCTCGCCCATTGTTCGGCTCTCCTCAGAGTGCACAGTCACCGGCAAACGTACCAGGCTTCATGGATGCATAGAGCTCAGCGACAATCTTCATATCTCAATTGCAGGGAATTGCATGCGAGAGTCAGGGAATTGGTTTGAGCAGTTGTCCAGAGCTTCAGTCCCACTTCCGCTCTCACAATTTGCCAACGTCTCTCTCGGGTTACCGCACTCTTCCAGATCTCCAGCTTCGAATGAAAGAATGCCTCGTCTCAGGCACAGGATGAGATGCAGACGATGCTCTTCCCGGAGGCTGATAAGGCGCTCCTCCCCATCCTCCAGCACCTCTGCTGCGGACTCTCATGCCTCTGAAAGAACTTCCCGAGCTGCAAGAGGTCGTATCCTTCGTTCTGGGCAACGGTATCCCACTCCCCCGTACGCTCCAGCCCATTCTCAAACGAGGCACTTCTCCTTCCTAAGTGCGCTCAATTTCCCTCGAATTACCGCCTCTGTTACCATTGTTTTCCGTGAGTCCCCTCAAGATGAGGCTCCCACTTCAGGAAGGCGGGCTGGAAATATTGGGGATATGACTGATATAAGGCAGAATGCTGACGAAGTGCATGAGCAGGACATGGACATCACCCAGGAAGACGCTAGTCAAGGCAATGAAATGAATATTGATATTGATCTGAAGCAGCATGAGCAGCGAACTGATACTCAGGACCCTGAAACTGATAATGCGCAGCATCAACCTCATCCGAGAGAAGGAAAGCGCACCCGAGCTGCTGAGAAAGTCATTCACTCTACAGAGGACCTGTATAATACTGATGGCGAACCAGATGATTTATGGTGCAGGGTCGTGGAAGAGGAACTTCCATTTACAGCGCCCATTTTTCCCGGTTTTTGCTATGGTACCGTTCACTTTTTGAAAATGTTTATGTTTGCTTTTCCGCTCGTCGAAGTCTCAGGCTTTTTCTGTAAAAAGACGTTCGTGCGACGGAGGAGAAATCTACAAATCGTTTGGATCGCAGGGCGTGCTCAACCATGATTTTTTTTTCTTGTCACTGTGCCCTCAACCCTGTGCTCGTCCTGGAGGCGTTAATTCTTTAAGTAAATATTAAGCTACGGATTAATGGTATCGTTCGTTTAAAACCATATGATTATGAGACAAGATTGTCCATTTCAATTAAGGGAAATTAAACAGACATCACATCAAATTGTTTTGCGTAAGGCAGGTCCTGCCAAGACCTGGTCATCCCTAATATGGTGTTAAATTTCGTTGGACTTTGGAACATATTTGATAGATTCATGTCTTTATATTCACCCTTGTTTTAATATCATTGAGAGTCCCCCTTATGGCTATATATATTCACCCTTGTTTTAATATCATTGGGAGTGCCCCTTATGGCTATAGCAAAAACATTTTTTCTAATATGACTACTCAAGTCACTAGTATTAACATAACATTTTAGTGTTTTCCTACAGACTTTAGAACTAATAACCCTAACAACATTAATAGTATTATGTCATTCCTAACTACCTTCTCATTCTAATACTAATAAACTAGATAAAAAAAACATAACAATGACATTGATGGTTAGCATGGATGCCTTACCTTCTCACTATGATACTAATAATGGAATTAACATTCTTTTTAATGGTAAGCATGTCATACTTTCACACTCATTCTTATACTAACATGACTAATCGAATTGGTTTCAGTTCTGCTCACTCAAGTGCTAACATTATTGTTAACTATATTGTCCATTATACTCCTTATTATTACTAACATTGTATTCGTGTTTTTTTACACTCACGTTGACACTAACATTCTTGATAATCAGAGTTTTAAGCTTAGCTTCTAACACCCTCGAATTTCATCAGACGGGTGAGATAGTGAGACTGGCTCAGATTTTATGCCCACAAGTTATATTGCATCTATTCACAAAATCATTTCACAATGAAAGAAAGGAAAATAGATGTATATGGCAAATTTATTAAAAAAAAGAATTAAAACATCAATTAAAAAAAAGCAAACTGAAAAATGATATATATGTCAATATGAATTAAACAAAATTGCGGCAAACTAATAAGCCATCTTACCACCAGAACTCTTGAAAATCATGTCGTATCAGCCGTAAGATTGTACAAGCATGTCTCTAAAATTAGATATAAAATTAATCATAACTTTCTATTATAAATATCGGAGAAAATTATGTATAAAATCAGAAAATACATAACATAGCAAATTAATTGGAGAAAACACTCTAAAGATATGATCTATCAAAAACCTAATTTTATTGATAAAATGTTAATACAACTTCTTGTTGTTTTTATCCATACAGTAAAGCAAAATATAGTGTTGGCCAATATAAGCTCTTTTTATAGAAGTCAATGTTTTAAAAATCATATCAATAGCAGTGATATAAAGAAAGATCAGATCTTCTAACAACATTAATTAATGCATGAAATAATATAATTAAAAAAATAGAAAATAATTGAGCTCACTTGTTGTTAATTAATGCAAGAAATAATATAATCTTAAGAAAAAAAAATAGAAAATAAGTGAGTTCACTTTATTCCTTGAAAGGATTTCTGCTGCCACCAAAACAGATAAGTTCTAGCACTTTTGAAATAATGAATTAGAGGAAGAAAATACAACTTTAAATTTTATGAATACTTCTCCTCATTAGCGGTTTTCCGTCTGTATCTTTTTGTTTTTTTGGCCTTCAATTTCGTTTATATTTATTTGGGTAAGTATAGTTTAAAATTGTTTTTAAACTGATTATATATATTAAGATAAATACATATTTTCTTTTTTATTAATAGAAGTCATATTAAGAAGGATTATTTTTTAAATTAATTTAGTTTTTTATTTTTAAGACTTAAGTTAATCACTTTTTTATAATGTTTTTTCATTTTCTAATTCTTTTTCACTCCATAATTTCTCCTTATTTTTTATGTAATAATAATTTTAATATTATCTTCTTCCACCAATTAATTAAGAGAACGATCTTCTTTCTTTTCTTTTTTTATCTTAACTCTCTTTTGCCCTATAACTCTTTAACATCCCACAATTTGTCTTTCAATTTATGATGTAATAATATTTTCAATATTTTCTTATTTCCACCTTAAAACAAGTGAATAATTTTATTTTATTTTCGAATATTTAAATTAATCCTCTCTTATTTTATTTTCATTTTTTTCTCTCCACAATTTATCATCCATGTAATAATATTTTTAATAATATCTCTATTTTCTTCTTAATTTATTAATTATTTTTGGATAACGCACAACTATTTGGGGATAACGAGGTTGCTCTCACTGAATAATTTTGTCCTCCTAATGAGATTGCTTTCACCCAAAAATAGATAGATATGCAATTGCAGAATCTCATATTTTATCCTGTAAACAGCACAGAGATAGTTGGGTATTTAAGTCAAACGGCCTCAATACCTCGTACCTTCAGTTCTGTTCTTCAGTTTCGGCTTGTATGGGATTTGATGGCATAAATAACGCCCGTTTTTTATGTAGCTTCTGTGCGCCATAGTAACAGGTAACACTAGCACAGTAGCCAATGGAGGCACGTTAAGTAGCCAGTAACTTGGTTGAATTATGCCCTCTTATGTTTTACCTGCGAAATTGGTATCATATATAACGGAACCAGAGGAATGTGAAAACACATCGTATTACGATATCATACACAAGGTAACAAAAGTCCCTCATTTATTGCCTGCAGCAATTTTACCAGACTAACGACACCAAGGTTTCTCATTCCTTTACTTTCATTCAGCGGGGATAGCTCAGTTGGGAGAGCGTCAGACTGAAGATCTGAAGGTCGCGTGTTCGATCCACGCTCACCGCATCATAACTGGTAATGTTGGGTTGATAACTAACAAAACTATTAACTTTTATGGATAATAAAAGTAGATGAGTACTATCCACAGTTTTGGTTCATAAAAATATGAGTAATCACTACAGTTTTGGACGATAAAAGTAGATAAAAGTAGATGAGTACTATCCACAGTTTTGGTTCATAAAAATATGAGTAATCACTACAGTTTTGGACGATAAAAGTAGATGAATAATCACTATAGTTTTGGATGATAAAAGTATATGAGTACTCCGGATGCGGATGATTGTTTGGGTTAAGGGGCCTCATGGCCTGGATCGGCTCCCAAGGTATTTCACCTGGGGTGGCCACATGGCCCTCCATGGTGCCTTTAATGCCGTCTCCATTAAACCTCTGCGATGGGCATTTAATCCTCCTCGCCGTCACTTGCACTGCCTTGTTCAACGCACAAGCCTTCAAATGGAGCACTTCAGCTCGAATTCTCCTTATCGTTCTGATGCCGCCCACCGTCCTCTGTCGCCACTGAGCTCTCTCTGCCCGGGTGGCTGTGCTACTGGTGGTGTGCGTACAGCAACAGGTCGTCGGTGCTCTCTTCATTGCTGCCTGGAAACAATCCCGGGCTGCCACTACTCGCACAGTAACTTCTGCCCTGCTATTTTCCATTTTCAAGCTTCTCCTGTTTTTGTTGGTCAATTTACTCCTTCTCTTGCAGCTCCTTCCACTATTTGGTTGGATTCTCCTGAGAATTCCGCCATGCCCAGGCTCAGACAGAGAATGACATGCAGGAGAGGAGCCTCTCGGGGCAGATCCATGGGCGAACGTCCCCTCACCTCCAATGTCGATTTCTCCTCGGAGCCTTCTGAAAGGCGCTCCGCTCAGAACTATATCGAACCTTCTGGTCTTCTCCGTGACCGCTTTGCCACTGAGCCACCGTTGTCCATGCCTCTGCCTCGTGCTCCCGCAGCGCCTCCTCCGTCCTCGCCCCCGCTTCATGCTTCAGTTTCCCCTCCTCGCCCTGGCAGTCATTTTCTTAGGCAATCCACGCAACGAGCTGAGTTGCGCTTCGATTGCGCCTTTAACCGCCCTTCCATCACTGCTTTCATTACGATTACCCTTCGCGAGGAAACCACCTTTCCTCCTGCTCATACCCTTGATCCCTTACATACTCCTTCTGCACCTGCCTTCGGCCCTCCTTCTGGTCCTGAAACTGCTCCGTTCATGCCATCTCACGGCGTTTCCCCTGCCCCAGTCACTGCTTCTACAGGACCTTTTCACATGCAGATGGATGCAGGCCTGACAGGCGAAGAAGAAGGCAAGATTGCTGAAGCAGAACCGGAAGATCAGTATGGCTGCAGAATTGTGGAGGAGCAACCTGATTCAGACTAAGTGCACTCTCTCTTCCATGAACAGTTTTCAGTATGAACTCTGCTCTCGACTTTCTGCAAGATTTCTGGTGCTAATGATCACTCATAGCAGATACAGCTGCATGTATATTTTGTCTTTTTCTAGTTTCTTTATGTTGAATGTTAATGACTCTTCACCGGTTTCCCAGTTCATGGGCGGTGTAATCACTTTCAAAAGAACTGGTTTCCCGTTTATGGGCAGTTCCGTAGCTAGACAGTACGTGGACATCAAGCCCGGTCTCAGGCTTCCTCAGCTGAGCCGTGGTAGTTTTGTAGTATTATGTTCATAATAGAAATAGCGTAATTTAGCAAAAAAAAAGATAAAAGTATATGAGTAATCACTATAGTTTTTTATGATAAAACTAAAGTAGACAAGTAATATCCACAGTTTTGAATGATAAAAGTATATGAGTAATCACTATAGTTTTGGATGATAAAAGTAGATGAGTACTATCCACAGTTTTGGTTGATAAAAATATATGAGTAATCACTACAGTTTTGGATGATAAAAGTAGATGAATAATCACTATAGTTTTGGATGATAAAACTATTCACAGTTTTGGATGATAAAAGTATATGAGTAATCACTATAGTATTTTATGATAAAACTAAAGTAGACAAGTAATATCCACAGTTTTGGATGATAAAAGTTTATGAGTAATCACTATAGTTTTGGATGATAAAACTATTCACAGTTTTGGATGATAAAAGTATATGAGTAATCACTATAGTTTTAGATGAGTAATGTGAGTAATCACTAGGTCTACAGTTGGATGATAAAAGTAGATGAGTAATCACTCGGTCTACAGTTTTGGATGATGGGTCTTAAAAGTAGGTAAGTGATTAATGATGTGGTTTATTTGGATGATAAAAGTAGATAAGTGATCATTGGGTAAAAAGTAGATGTAGATGGGTCTTAAAAATAAGTAAGTGATTATTTATAGTTTTGAATGGATGATAAAAATAGATAAGTAATCAGTGATGTGGTTTATTTTGATGATAAAAGTAGATAAGTGATTATTGGGTAAAAAGTAGATGTAGATGGGTCTTAAAAGTAGGTAAGTGATTATTTACGGTAAAATAGATAAGTAATCAGTGATGTGGTTTATTTTGGATGATAAAAGTAGATGAGTAATATGAGTAATTACTACAGTTTTGGATGATAAAAGTAAAAGTAAATGAGTACTATCCATAGTTTTGGAAGTAGATAAGTAATATGAGTAATCACTAGGTCTACAATTTTGGATGACGGGTATTAAAAGTAGGTAAGTGATTATTTATAGTGTTGGATGGATGATAAAAGTAGATGAGTACTATCCATAGTTTTGGATGATAAAAGTAGATGAGTAATCACTCCGTCTACAGTTTTGGATGACAGGTATTAAAAGTAGGTAAGTGATTATTTATAGTTTTGGATGGATGATAAAAGTAGATGAGTACTATCCACAGTTTTGGATGATAAAAGTAGATGAGTAATTACTAGGTCTACAGTTTTGGATGATAAAAGTAGATGAGTAATCACTCCGTCTACAGTTTGGATGATGGGTATTAAAAGTAGGTAAGTGATTATTTACAAATTGGGATGGATGATTGGATGATGGATATTAAAAGTAGGTAAGTGATTATTTACAAATTGGGATGGATGATAAAAGTAGATAAGTAACCACTGGGTCTTAAAAGTAGGTAACAGTTTTGGATGATGGGTATTAAAAGTAGGTAAGTGATTATTTACAGTTTGGAATGGATGATAAAAGTAGATAAGTAGCCACTGGGTCTTAAAAGTAGGTAAGTTATTATTTACAGTTTTGGATGAATGATAAAATTAGATGAGCAATCACTTCTGTGGTCTATTTGGATGATAAAAGTACATAAGTGATCATTGGGTTTTAAAAGTAAATAACTGATCACTGGGTCTTGAAAGTAAGAAGCTTGAGAGTTATTTACACCTTTGGTTGATAAAATTAGATAAGTAATCACTGGTGTGGTGGATAGCATTTGCAAGTTTTGGGTCTTGAAAGTAAGAAGCTTGAGAGTTATTTACACTTTTGGATGATAAAATTAGATAAGTAATCACTCGTGTGGTGGTTGGCCTATGCAAGTTATGATCTGAGGAAATTTGACAGTTTAGATGCGGTGGTGGTTTCTCAAACTAAAAATTATTTCATTTTGAAATGACACGTGACAAAAACAAACAATTTTATATTTTAATTATTTTTGGACAAAACATTAATTAAAAAAATTTAAGTATCATGCAACATATTTGTTTATAAATCAGTCTAAATCCATCTAAATTCTAGATCAAAATGAATCTAGTCTAGCTTTTACTATAAAAACACACACACACACACACACACATATATATAATACTTATTAATTTTTAATACATAAAATTTATCTCATATAAAAACATTTTAACTAAAATTTATATCACATAAAAACATTTTAACTAAGATGTAAGATTTTTGGAAACAACGTTGACGGAGCTCTAAGAGTCGTCGCCTCCCCTATGGATCCCTAGGTTTTCTGAAACCCTGCAACAGAGTCGACAGGGCTCTCCTCTGCTCTACCGGTGGCCCTATACGACCTTAGCAATGCTCCTTCCTCGCTTGCCTCTGAACCCAGCTAATCGCAGCTCCTTTGGGAGGGGCGAGAACCCCCCCCCTCCTGAAAACCTGCCTACTGACACAGCCAATACAGCCACGACTGAACAGATCTCATCCTCTGACTCTGCAGGGACACAAGTGAATTCAAATGTTGAGTAAAATGACAAAACAGAGACTCAGAATGCTTCTGAGGCGCAGAAGAAAGCCTCCTCTTCCACATGCATTCCAATCGCAGCAGATCGCATCAAAATCGACCTTCCAAGACATCGTATTAATGGTCACATTCAGTACATGAAGGACCATGCCCTCATAGGAAAATTTATTGGCTTATGGCCGACTGAGAAAGCGCTCCAGGGATGGATAGTTTCAAAATGGAAACCAAAGGGACATGTTACCCTGCAGCTAGGACCAAAAGGTTTCTTCAACGCCATTTTCAATTGCATTGAGGACAGAAATCACATACTGGATGGGGGCCCGTACTTTTTCAACTCAGCAAGCCTGTATCTGAGAGATTGGATTGAAATATTCAACCCCGACACGGAAGATTTCAACTGGGCACCAGTTTGGATTAGAATTTATTCTTTACCTCTGGAATACTGGGATGAGGAAACCCTAAAAGACATAGGCAATGGATTGGGGTAATTCATCAAGATAGCTAAAGAAACCAAGCTCAGAAGATACACATCCTATGCAAGGATCTGTGTTTACATGCATCTTTCCAAAGCCCTCGTGGATTTGGTAAGTCTTTTTCATGACGACTTTGAATGGATCCAAACCATCGATTATGAGCATGTTCCTTTTCGATGCAGAAAATGCCATGAACACGACCATCTTTTTAGAGATTTCCCCTTAAATCTCCCTCCTAAATCCACCCCAACCTCTGAAAGCTCTGATGTGGAGGGTTTCACCAAAGTCCCTAGCCATAGAAAGCATACCAAGAAATCCTCTACCACTCCCAAAGTTTTCCCCACCCCTTCCACCAGCAACAGCTTTGAAATTATTGCTACCCACTAGATCTTGGAAGGAGAGTCATCGCAACCTTCTTCAAATATCCCCAAATACGTTGTTCCTAACCCCTCGGTCATGCCTCAGAAGACTCCCACCCATCCCCCACCCTCTAACCCCCTAGGATCCATCTCCCTGACTAATAAAGACAAAGCTATTGTGATCAGGAACACAAATCAAATGGAGATAGATGGCAACCCTCACTCAGCTTCCCATATAGAAGACTCCAAGAAAGAAATGAATGAGCCTACACACATGGAAGAGGAACCAGAGAGCATTGATCTAGGAGATCTAGATATCCTAGCTCTGGAGTTAGCTTGCCACCAAAAGGCCTATGACAAGATTCCCCTCTGACAAATCGATAGCCTAGAAGTTTCACTCTTCCGAGCACAACAACGCAACTCATTGGGCATTTAAGCAGGAAGCCCTTGGGACGGTAAAAAGATAATCAAAGAGTCAAAGAAAACAGGGTGAAGAACATATCTGCAAAGAACGATCATTATAGGAGAAATGCTTGTTGAATCTGGGAGATATCCCAAGCTAACCAAATTCTATCGATCGATCTCCCACAGTTCTCAATGAAGCTCATCTCATGGAACATTGAGGGTTAAATAGCCCGACGAAACACCAAATGATCAAGAAAATGATTCAACAAGACAAGCCAACTATATTCTTTTTACAGGAAACCAAATGTACCAATAGTACCCTTGACTCCATTCTCACCAAGATATGGTTCGGATGCTGCACCACAGCAGTTGATGCCTCTGGAGCCTCAAGTGGTCTAGCCATAGCTTGGGATCCCCAAATTATATCTCTATCTAATTTCCATGCCACTCACAATTTCATCCAAGCCTCCTTCCACTTGATAGGTTATAATATACATGAGCACCTTACCAATGTTTATTTCCCTCAAGACCCTCTTCTTTAAATTTCCCTACTCAACACTCTGGCCATCCTTAACTCTTCAAGGCGCCATCCCCTATGGATCAGTGGCGGAGACTTTAATATGATCACCAAATTAGAGGAAAAACAAGGAGGCAAATCCCAGCTTGAGATGGACAGTATTCGCTTCAAAGATTTCATTCAAGACAACCAATTGATTGATATTCCTTTCTCCAATGGGATGCACACTTGGAACAACAAAAGATCTGGCTCACAGCATATTGCTTCAAGACTAGATCGCTTTCTCATTTCAAAAAACGCAATCCACTTGGGAGGTGACTTCCACTCCTCCATTCTACCATTAGCTAGATCCGATCATTGGCCTATCCTCTTGCAATGGTCGTGTCCTAGAACAACTAACAAGTGACCATTTCGTTTTGAATCCTTCTAGTTTTCGCACCTGAATTTCAAGGATCTGGTCACCACATGCTGGAACAATTTCATACCTACTGCAGGCTCCAAAATGTTCCAATTTCAGTAGAAGCTCAAGAACCTCAAATTTATGCTTAAGAAATGGAATCAACCCAGCTTTGGGAACATCTTTCAACATCATAAGGAACTCGAACAGCAAATGTCGGAGCTACAGCTGCATATAATCAAAGAGGGTAGATCTGACACCTTTTCTTCCCAGGAAAAAATACTCCTCACTAAGCTGGATGAGAGGTGCCAGCAAGAGGAGACTCTATGGAGACATAAGTCGCGGATCCGTTGGCTCAAGGAGGGAGAGAAGAATACTAGATTCTTCCATCATTCCACTATTCAAAGACGAATGCACAATCGGCATCGCCACTCTCAACAACAGTCATGGGGATCAGCTTGAGGAACATGCGGATATCGAACAGGAACTCCTCAGCCATTTCCAACACATTCTTCAGGAGCCTCCAAGATGTAGGAAGCAAGCCATCAGCAGCATAACTCAGCACATTCCCAGGCTCATCACAGAGGATCACAACCAAATGTTAGTCAAGCATGTCTCTCTTCAAGAAGTGGAGCAGGAAATGGCTCAGCTCAAATATGGCAAAGCTCCAAGCCCAGATGGTTTCATAGCAAAAAATTTTCATTACTTCTGGGAGCATATCAAATTGGAGGTTTGGGACTTGGTTGAAGAATCTAGAAATCTGCATTGGATTCTCTCGTCACTTAATGCAACTTTTCTTGCCCTCATCCCTAAAGAGGAGCACTCAGTCACTCCGGAAAAGTACAGACCCATTGCATTGTGCAACGTCATCTACAAATTAATCTCCATAGTCATTGCCAACAGACTCAAACCTCTACTCCCATTGCTCATCTCTCCAGAACAAACTGGCTATGCAGAAGGGTGACAAATTTTGGATGGGGTCATACTCACGTATGAAGTCATCCATTCGTTGAAGCACCTTAAGAAAGTAGGTATGATTTTAAAATTAGATATTTCCAAAGCTTTTGATAAATTAAGCTTAATCAAATGCTTCTTGCTTTTGGCTTCTGCAATACTTGGACTAGATGGATCATGAACCTTATCTCTACTAAACGGTTTTCCATCCTCATCAATGGGGCTCGCTCCCCCCCTTTCTCTCCCACCCGAGGTATTCGTCAAGGGGACCCTCTCTCCCCCTTCATTTTTGTCCTCGTGGCAGAAGGGATTGGTTGTTTCATTCAACATGCTACCTCCTCCCACTCTCTCATAGGTCTTTCCCTCCATGACAATTAGCCCATCACCCATCAATAGTTTGTAGATGACAATATGCTATTTGGTCATCCCTCTGTCTAAGAAGCCAGCACCCTCAAGTCCCTGCTGGACATCTTCTCTGAAGCCTCTGGCACCACCATCAATGCTAGAAAATCCCAAATTTTCTTCTTCAACACTCCAGTCATTACTCAAAGCAACATTTCCAGACTCCTTGGGTTTTCCATCACCACCCTGCCATCCAAGTTACCTTGGTGCTCCTCTCATTGAAGCAGAAATCAAACACTCCTCTTGGAAAGAGCTTCTGGATAAACTTGAAGCACGCCTCCCTTCATGGACTTACCGATCGCTCAACATCGCTAGCAGACTGGTCTTAATCAAATATGTCCTCCAATCCATGCCTATGTACCTTTTTTCAGTATTGGCAGCACCAAAATGGGTTCTAAAATAGATCAGAAACCTTCAATGCAATTTCCTATGGGGATCTTCAGGCTGAATAGGAAATGGGCTCTAGTGAAATGGACAGATGTTTGTACCCAAAAGTCAGATGGAAGGCTAGGATTAAGGGATCCTCGGCACAGTAACGCCATTATGGGCACTCGTATCTGATGGAAGTGGCTCTCCAAGCCCCACTCCCCATGGGCTCGCCTATGGACAACCAAATATGCTAACAATAGACCGCCTGCAGATCTCATCAGACTTACCCCAGAGGAATCCGGCTCACTCATATGGAACTCCGCCAAACAACACAGAGCCTTCATCCAAGCGCACAATTTTTGGGAGATTAGATCAGGAAACTTAGCTCACCTTTGGGATGACTCTTGGCAGCAATTGCCCAAACTGGCAGATTTTTTCCAAAAACCGAGATGGAAATCCGCCCTGCAAGCCCTCGATAATAATCAAGTCAACCTCTTCTGGCAACCTCATCCCATTCTGGGCTATTGTCAATGGATTCCAGCCGCTCAATGGAAATAAAATTGGCAAGATGAATCATACGACGAAATTGACAAAGAGCTCAGCCATAGGAAAATCCGATATGTGACTCAAGAAGACTTGCTTCAATGGGGCTACACACCACATGGAACCTTCTCCACCAAAGAAGCATATCATCTTCTATTCCCTTCAGTGCAGGCACCCAAGGACAAAATTTGGAGACCAGGCATCTGGCCCAAAATATCAACCTTCCTCTGGCTCCTCAGCAAGAAAAGGATTCTCACTTGGGAAAATCTCCTCAAAAGGGGATTCATTGGCCCCGCAAGATGTCCCAATTTCTCTTAACCATGCTGAAACCACCCCTCATCTATTGGACACCTTTAGCATCGCCAATTACTTATGGGAAAAAATAGATATATGCTGCAAAAGATAAGGCAGAATTAAAGGCAACATTGTAAATACTATCAGAAACTAGCCCACTGAGCCTTTCAAAAGCCAGTTGCTCAACACACTTTGGTTTCTTCTTCCCAGCTTCCTTCTCTGAACAGTTTGGAAAGAAAGGAACAAAAGAATCTTTAAAGATGAAAGTACTCCACTGGACATCATATGGACCAACATGTGCAACAACCTTCAAGAAACTCTAGCTCTTCATCACTGGCATAACTCCGACATCCCAGCTCAACCTCCTGAAAGTATCATCTGGGAAAATTGGCACCTTTCCATTCCCAATCTCCCCCATCACTCTCGTACCCCTTCAATCACCCAAATTCTCCTAACATTTGGATCCCTCCCAACAGTGGAATTATCAAGATGAATTTTGATGGAGCCTCCAAAGGTAATCCAAGCGCTGCCGGTTTTGGAGGCATATTCAAAGATTCAGCAGGTCGTCCCCTCTACATTTTCTATGGCTCTATTGGTTGGGACTCAAACAATTCTGCTAAATTGGAAGGTTTATGGCAAGGACTCTTACTAGCTCAGGAAAAAAATCTCTTCCCCTTAGAAGTGGAAGGAGACTCTCAAATTCTCATTAATGCGGCAATGCACCTCCTCTTAGGCACCCATGTCTCCAAAGTATCCACAAGATGGTGTCTCTTGAAAAGGTTGGAACACATATTGAGCACTAGCTCAAATCATACAGGGCCATATCCTTCAAGCATGTGCGCCACTCTGCAAACAAGGTAGCAGACATTCTTGCCAACAAAGGAGTTGAGCAGAATCTCATCCTCTTCTTGAGCCCTCTATCCAGCACCAATGATGCTACCCTCATCCAAGAATACACACAACTGTTGCAAAATGAAACTCCGCTCCCGGATGCAGGTGATTAAATGGACCAGGAAGGTGGTCAGCCCAAGGTGTGCCATTTGGCTAGGCCACATGGCCACGTAGAGGGCAGGTACTGCGGCATTTAACGCCCATAGCTGCGAGCGTCTGTCATTCACCTCTCCTACACTTGGCCATTACTCCTGTTCTGCTAACTGTCATGCCCCTCCTTAAATGGCATCGCGTCCTTCCTCATTGTCTTTTTCAGTCCGTAGACATTCTCTATCTTTGTCATTTGCCTCTGTTCGACCTCCGAGCTCCTCTGAGTCGTTACTCGACCTCTGCCTCTTGCTCACTCCGCAGCCCTTCAAAGCTAATAGCCATTTTCCAATCCATTGTTCTCATTCGCCTTCTAGTGCTGATAGCCATTTTCCTTACCACTATGCTCATACACCTCACTCGCCCCCCCATCCCCCTCGTTCGCCCTCCAACTCGTCCTATAGCTCCATTATGCCGAGAAGGCACCACATGAGGTGCAGATGGGGAAGAAGTAGAGGTGCAGGCTCTCACCCGCCTCTCTCCATTCATGATGATCACATCTCCCTGCCTCCGGCTATGTAACTGCTCACTTTGTGGAGTCTCTGGATAGGCCGAGGTCGCCACAATTTGATCACGTTTCGAAGCGCAACCCGGGCGCCATGGGCTCGGAGCTCCGAGCGCATGTGGAAGTCTACTATCTCCTTGGTTCCTCCACGAGGACTCTCGGAAGTGCCGCCCTACCTATCAAGTACGGTTTCGTCGTCCTCCAAGTAGTGCGAGGTAGCGACAGGCGGGAGCTCTGGCACACGATGGGAGGCGGGGAAAGCGGCAATCAAGCACGCATCATCCCTCGCACAGAGCCTCAGCTGTGATTCAAGAAAGATGATGACTCATCCGAGGAGTACAGATGTCTCATTGTGGAGGAGCCTCCTCCAACACAAAAAGACACCTAGCATGATACACAACCACCGCAAGGACAGGTTTCCCGATCTAGTTTTGGTTAATTTTCATGTTTTTTTGTATTTTCTGGGCTTGTTGGCCGTTATGACGTTTTTGTCTAACTCTGGGAAGTTACTGATCAAAGTTGGTTTCCCCACAGTGGGCAGCATATTTTGGGCCGGTTTCCGCGCTAGGGGCGATCAGTTTTTTGGTCTTTTGATTAAGACTCCCTCTGAAATTGGCTAGTACATCAATTCCGAAGGTCAGTCTCACCATGTACATTATGTTTCATATTAATAGATTAGTCCAACTTAGAAAAAAAAATATGTGATATTTTGAAGAATTTAAAAAATATATATATGTATAAATAAATTTAAAAAAAAAAAAAAAAAATCTTCAATCTATTGCTTGCAACAATTTTATGAGACTGAAGACACCAATATTTCTCATTCCACTATCTTCATTCAAAAGAGATAGCTCAGTTGGGAGAGCATTAGAACTTGGGTCAAGTGTTCAATCCACGCTCACCCCATCGTACCTTGAAAGGTGGTGTTCGATCCACGCTCACCCACATCGTACCTTGAAAGGTGTATAGAGTTTCAGCTCTTTAAAAGAAAGATGCTTGACAACTGATGATAAAAGTAGATAATTAAGCACCGGGTCTAACAGAAAGAAGCTTGAAAACTATCCACATTTTTGGATGATAAACTTAGATAAGTAAGCACCGGGTCAACAGTTTTATAAACTAGATAAGTTAGCACCACGTCTACAGTTTTGGATGATAAAGTAGATAAGTTTTGGATGAGAAACTTAGATGAGTAAGAATTGGGTGTACAGTTTTGGATGATAAAAGTAGATAAGTTAGTACCGGATCTACAATTTTGGATGATAAAAGTAGATAAGTTAGAGTTTTGGGTCTTAACAGTAAGAAGCTTGGAAACTATCCACAATTTTGGATGATAAAAGTAGATAAGTTATCACGGTGTCTACGGTGTTGGATGATAAAAGTAGATAAGTGATCACTGGCTCTTAAAAGTATATAGGTGATCATTCAATCTTGAAATTGAAAAGCTTGACAGTTATTTAACAGTTTTGGATCATAAAATTAGATAAGTAATTACTGGTGTGGCCTATGCCTGGGGTAATCTGAGGAAATTGACGCTTTGTACGTCTTTGGTAATCCAACGAAATTATATCATCTCTAAAGAATACATGACCAAAAAAACTATATTTTATTTATTTAGATAATTTTCATATAATATCTATTTTGGGTTTCTCAAACTAAAAATTATATCATCTCTAAAAGACACATGACCAAAAAAAACATTTTTATATTTTAATTATTTGTGGACAAAAATATTATTACTTGTTTTCATATAATATTTATTTTTTTATATATTCAATTTTTTCATTTCACCAAGTAGAACATGTCTCTCGAGATTTCTCCCGAGATATGAAATTTCCACGGCTAGGAACACAAAGAAGTGCTCCACTTCTTGAGCTAAATTTTATATATTCAATTTTAAGGCACTCCTTGATGTAAGATCACTAGTTCAATTCCCAACCTAATTAGGGTAATATATTGGACATGTTGAAGATGTAGTCCTATCAAGCTTTAAAAAAATAAGTATTATGATTATCAAAGATATGGATATTATTCATGGTTTTAATATTAATCTTAATTGTAAACATTACTGATTATAAAATTGGCAATGAGTCATCATTATAGTTAATGGTATTGATGTCTCTCTTCACTCTACTATAACTATCATCTATACTACAACAACATTTAACTATAACTTCTAGTATTATTCTCACTTTTTCTTTATACTATTATCACTAGACATCATCCTTTTATATCACTCATCATCATGAAGTAGTATCATCTTTGGTAGTGATATCATCCCTTATTGTAGAACCAGTATTACAAGATATTACTATATCAAGCCATTTGGTTGATATCATCCCTTATTCTAGAACTGGTATTACAAGATATTACTATATCTCACCATATTGATGACATGGATCATGTTGTAACTATTTCTTGTCTCAAATAAGGCTACAGTTTTTTTCAGAAATTTACAAATTTCTACCTCGAAACCAAGGCAAATAACCAAGCATACTACCACACAATTCAGTAAGCTAATTTTTCACCTTTTGACTTCTTGGTTAGCCAAGGGTTGATTGCTACCAAATAAGTAAGATCAAATTATTTTCTTTATTCTAAAAGCCATATTTTATGTTGAATAATAATTTTTAATTTATAAAAGTATTATTATATATATTTTTATAAGATTGTTTATTTAAAATTAAAACTTTGGAAAAAATTTTAAATGTTGACCTTACTTTTCATTGATGAGTGCAAAGTTTTTTTTGGTCATATGGATAGTTTCATAAAAACAAAATCGATCATATGCCACCGAACCTCAACTACAAAGGAAACAAATCAAATATCATGGGGAATGAAGCCAAGACAACACACAATACAAGCATTAGGTTACGGTACAGAAGAGCATAGATAATGTACAATGCATCAACTAGGTTTGGGACTATCGACACATATAAACACAACAACTTATCTAACTTGAAAAATGTGGGATATTTTTCATATATAAAAATAAAAAATAATAAAATCAATGTGAAATCGATCCAATGTGTCAAGCAACAATCAAAAGATGCAACCTACACGGGTCCTAGATAGATCCTTCCTTCAAGAAATAGATACAATATATGGCGCCATTACCCGGGAGCGAAGTATCGAAGATATGCATCCCCAAAGAATGATAGTTGACTAGATTTATTCTTTGTTGGTGAAAAAGGACTAGACATTTGATAATGGTTGCATTTCTTTCACCTAGCAGCTCCACTTTGTCTATATGGTGATTCCACTGGGTTATCGATTCCACTAGTTCGAAATGTCAGTTGCATTGAATTATATATGTTTCTTCCTCTTTGTTGAGATCGGAAATCTCATATTTCTTCAGAGGATGCAACTTTCCAAATTCAACTGTAAGTATCAGTTGCCTATGGAGTTTTTGTTTCATATTGTAAATATCTTTCATGTTTTCAGCTACATGCAAGGTGGTATATCAGTTAATCCAATGCTCACATGGTTGCACTAAAAGCATGAATACACTTGAGAGTTTATACTTTCACCCTAGTAAAATGGGAGTGCATTTAGTAGATGATATTGATTCTGGAGTGCAGTTAGGGATTGCTTCAGTGTGCAACATGTGCATTGATTAAATTTCAGCAATTTCAGTTTGCATTATAAGCATTAGATTAGCTTAATAATGATTCCATAGCCCAATGGAGAAGCATTGGTATACAGTTTGGTTTCAGCTTTCAGATTGTAGTATGGATTAGCTTATGTAATGTAGGTTGGTTCTCAGCATCCATGTTTTCAACTTTTGGTTTGTAGCATTTTTCAGTAGGGAATTGGATTTAATTACATTTTTGGAGCATTCACAAGTTACATGTTGCAGGTTTCAGAATGCAAATGATTAATTTTCTTATAGCAGGACTCCATGCCCAACAAATTCAAGGCACGGGTCTACAGGTTCTCTGCATCCTACAGGAGGAAGCAATCCCCAGTTGGAGTCGATGTTATAACTATTTCTTTCTCAAAGAAGGCTACAATTTTTTTCAAACATTTACCAATTTCTACCTTGAAACCAAGGCAAATAACCAAGCATATTGTTGCATAAGTAGTAAGCTATTGTTTCACATTTTGACTTATTGGTTGGCCAAGAGTTGATTGCTACCAAATTACTGAGATCAAATTAACCTTTGCTTTATTCTGAAAGCCATATTTTATGTTGAATAATAAGTTTTAATTTTAAATGAATTTAATTTTACAAAAAATTTATTATATATATTTCTATAAGATTTTTTATTTAAAATTAAAACGCTAGAAAAAATTCAAAATGCTGACCTTACTTTTCATTGATGAGTGCAAAGTTATTTTTGGTCATATGCATAATTTCTTAAAAGAAATTTTGCTCGATGCCAAATCGAGCATATCCCACCGAACCTCAACTACCAAGGAAACACACCAAATATCATGGTGAACGAAGCCAAGACAGCACAAAATAAAAGCATCGGGTCACAGTGCAGAGGAGCATAGATAGTGTACAACACGTGACAAGGTTTGGGATTGTCGACACATATAAACACGACAACTTATTTAACTTGAAAACTGTGGGATATTTGTCATATTAAGAAATAAAAAGAATAAAAGCATTGTGAACTCAGTCCAATGCATCAAGCGACAATAAAAGGATGCAGCCACAGGTCCCAGACATGTCCTTCCTTCGAGAAACAGATACAACAGATTACATCACAATGGTTTTGATGACATGGATTTCTATCATTCTTGTACTAGCATGTTTGATATTATTGGTGTTATGCCTTTCCTTTTGCTTTAGATTTAAATTTACCAATAACAAATTAGTATTTGGTATTTTTGTTCATTCTAGTAAAGTTATCATATGGGTATTATTATCACTCATATGGGTGTTATTAGCAATGTTGATAATTGTGATATGCTTTCCGGGTATTATTATCACTCATATGGGTGTTATTATCAATGTTGACAATTGTGTTATGCTTTCCAATATAGTAGTTTTGTTCATTCTAGTTAAGTTATCAAATGGGCATTATTATCACTCATATGGGTGTTATTATCAATGTTGAAAATTGTGTTATTATTTTCAAATCAAATAGTACAATTATTGGTTTTTTTTTGTTCATATAGTACTTTTTTTTGTTCATAAAGTTTTTTTTTCATGATAAATATTTGCTCATATAATAAGGCTTGAAGTTGTTACAAGAAATACTCATTATGAGCTTAACATGTCACATGCAACAATTATCTCTGGGTGAGGATGATAACAACATTTCTTCCAACCACTCAAGCTAAACCCAATTGACATGGTACTATCAGGGTGAAATCCCGAAGTTGGGAAACACTTTTCGGCAAATGGCAAAAATTTGGTTGAAATTTTTAATTTCTCGTTCGAGAAAATAGTCAACTAAATTTCTCGACCGAGATTTTTAGAACTCTCATCCGAGAGATTTTTAATGTTTCGCCCGAGAGTTAGATTGGGCTTGACCGGAGTTAAAATACCCTCATACGAGAGTTAAGCATGTTCTCATCCGAGAGTTTTATTGACATAAACTCTTGGGTAAACTCTTGGACGAGAGTTGTAAAACTCTCGGCCTAGAGTTTTTTTAACTCTCGTCCAAGAGTTTTCTTCTTATTGAATCTTATAAAAAACCCCCAAAATCCTTTCTCCCCGACATTCTGCAAACCTCTGGAGCACTATCGTTTTCGAGCCACCATGAGCACCAGCGACAAATTGGAATATAAAAAAAATGAACACAACCTAATTTTTCAAGAAAACTCCTCAAGTTGTTAAGTACCCTTGTCTTTTCCTATACGCCTCTTGCATGGAGGATATTTGGTTCACTTAGAGCTTTTGTGTGAAGTTTCAGGATGGTAAGTAATAGAATTGAAGCATTACACATATGTGATACCATAGTAGTGGTAAATGAGCATTTAAATTCAATGCACGGATTATTTCAAGTAGCGTTAAAGACTAGGGTAATGATAGGTCAAAATTTGGATAGTAGTAGAGGTCTCCATCCTTCAATCGCACAACACACCCACAAGTTTCAATTACATTATAATCTCATTGTGACCTACGATTCAAGACCCCTAAACTACGACCAAGACCACCTCTATCGCGTGTGAAAAATACAATGTGCATTTCCAATGTGTGATTGGTCTTGCATACTCTTCCTCCAAGTTGCAAATAACACTGACAATTTGTAGTGGTCTTAGGAATTAAATTGGGATCTATGTTGGAGATTTAACTTGTGACTATGAGTAGGTCAAAGATTGCACTTCTAGCTTACAGTGAGATTGAAACTGAAAAGTGTGACTTGCACTGTAACTAAGATTCATGACTGAGCCTTGAGTTCGCAAGACGAATATATTATCTTCATCAAGATAAACTCATGATCTGTGCTTGACTACGAACTATAATATGGCACTAGACCCAAATCTATAACATATGACTCCCTCTCTTAATGTGACTTTAAAAATAAGGTTAGAGATAGCCACCTTATTTATCGAGTATCACAAGCCAACTCTGCAGAAGATACATCTTCTTTTATAATGAATCTATGAAATGGAACAATATAAAATGTCTCACCAATGGATGGACAATGATTATGTATAAATTATTGACCACACTTTGAGAATATATATTGATTTTGCAATAGCAGGAAATTATATTAGTTTATATGATTTACTATAACACCTTCAATGCATTCTTTGAGGGAAGGTTTCAATTTTTTGGATAAAACTGTCCTCAATGGATTGGATATTATCACCCCATGCACTTGGAAGATAGGTCAAACAAAGGTGGACTTGGAAAAGGAATTATAACAACAGGTGCATCTTCATAACAACATATTGCATGCGACTGTGATACTTTGAATATTCTGGATCAAGAAAGTCCCATTTAAATACTCTTATGGACAATCACTCTAACATTTCTAGATTGGAGGTTTCTGTGGTGTAGTTTTTGAGATGTAAAACTCGGAATATCCACAGTATTCATTTTTAGTCTACATTTCGAGTATAAATCAAGGCTCATCATCTGGACCAAAAAAAACGAGTCTTGATTTAGACTCGAAAACATAGACTAAAAATGACTAATGTGGATATTCCGAGTTTTACACTCTAACATTGTAGTTCCTTCTTGTGGTCCCATTACAATGCTCCCAAATTATTCTTGGATTTCATGAGAGAGAATGAAATGCCTAGTTTTCAACTGGTAATTTATTGCTCGTTGAGTAATTCTTGCACAATTGTAAAGACATGTGGTGGTGCATGTATATTTGGGTATAATTTCTTACCTAATGAGATTAGTATTTGACATATCCCTTAAATTTTATTGACCTTCTTTTGAAACATGATATGATCTAACATTGTGCTTTAGTTATCTTTCAACTTCTTTATAAAGGAATTCTTAAGATTTCATATGAATGCAAGATTGTAAATTACATTAGAGGGTCCAAGTAGTATTTTATTATTGTCTTAAGAAGAGGAAAAAGCACATTGCAAAGGAGGTCCATCTACAATGCTATTATAACCCCGAACTATATTATTGAATTGTGTAGAATAGATGAACATGGTATAATATTTAATATCATGACAAACACTAAATTCCATTACAGGAAATAAACATTCAATAATGAGATTAACATTTGACAAATCCCTTGAATTTTCTTGACCTTCTTTTGAAACATGATCCAGGATAAAATTGTGCTTTAGTTGACTTGCAACTTCTTTAAAAATGAATTCTTAATTTTTCATATTTTTCATATGAATGTAGGATTGTAAATTGCATTATAGGATCCAATTAGTATTTTAGATTGTCTTAAGAAGAGGAAAAAGAACATTGAGAAGGAGGGCCATCTACATTGCTAGTATAACCCTAAACTATACTATTGAATTGTGTAGAATATATTAACATGGTATAATATTTAATATCATGGCAAACACTGGAGTACATGGCAAGAAATAAATAGGACAATAATTATTTCATTGAGTTGAAATGTTTTTCCTCTCAACACTCATGTCAAGAAGCCATTTTGAAAACTACAGAGGTCAATAATTGGTAATTCAAAGAGTTTCTCTTTGACTCAGTTAAATACAGTGAGGCTCATAGGTACAACACAAAATAACCAATTTTGGATTCATTTGGACAAGATGACCAAAAAATAATAGTATAATTCAAATTCCTATTTCCAGGGTTGAAATATCTAAAGGATAAGCCTCTATGATCAGAAATGGAGGATGTTGTTATTGAGTGTTTATAACTGAAAGTGGTCTAAGAACCAAAAACCATTTCTATGAAAGATGAGGCATGTAAAGTTAAAGTTTGAAATTATTACCTTCTCAATTGAAAAAGGGAACAATATCAAATTGGATCAATCAAGGACCGTGAACCCATTAAAATTCATTCCCCCAAGGAGGAATTATCTTTACTGAAATATCAAACAAGGCTTTTATGATTACAGTGAAAATTTTGAATACATCATGGAAATGTCTTGGAGGAAATACAAGGGGAATCAAGGTTAATTAGGTAGTAATAAACCCTAGAACAGGTGGTATGGTAGAGTCTGGTACTCATAATCATGAGAAAAACTATAGATCGCACCTATTACTACCTAAAGGAAAACCTTAAGGGAAAAAATAAACCCAAAAGTTTCATGACATATGTTGGTATGGATCACAAAGGATACGACATAAGCCGTACCAATATTTTCTTAGATAAAAACAATGTCACAAGAAGGTGAACATCAGAAGAAATATAGGACTAATATGCATGTATATGGGTAATCACATGTTTGAAATAGAAGTTCAAGAACTAATAGTGGCTTAACATACTAGTAGAGAAACACACACATAATTTATTTGTATCATGCCCATTGGTAGATTGAAAACATTATTTTATGGCATGCATGTCAAATGTGTTCAAGTGTATTCATCAATTTGGCCTCAAATTAATGCCTAAACCATAGGTCATAGTCAAGAAATGTAGCTTTCAGTGCTTCATCGTGGAATATAACTATATCCATTTCTACTCATAATGATCCTACACAGACAACATAAAATGAAAATATTGTGGTTCATAAAGGGATTATATAGGGGTCCATAGTAGTATCTCTCTTTCAGTCCATTTTTTATGTTTCTAATACTATCCTCTGGCTAAAAAAATGTATGATCAATGTAATTTTTTTGCAAGAAGAAGAGAGGAAGCGAGAGTATTAACCTATGTGGAGGAGAATGGGATCAAGTTGAAAGCATCAAGCTTTGATTGCCAACAGACCAAAAAAATTCCTTGGAATGCATCTCTTCCAAGATAATAATCGTGTGGGGCATCAATGTTAGCTAAGGTTTTATCACGAAGGTTGTGTAACTAGGGTTTTCACAAGCCAGGACATTATCTTCATACATGCTTCTAGGACAATTTAGCAATACCAAAGTCACAACATCACAAGTTGGTTGTATGATCACTTTAATGCAAATAAGGCACAAAGACAATTGCCACACATTCTGCAAGGTTTGATATCAATTGTCATATAATGACTCCATATAGATTCCCAAGGAATTATGTCTACCAAGTTGGGGAATGTCGATATTGGTCTTAAAACTCATCTACTTGATGAAAAATGTAGTAGCCGGAAAGTGCAAATTCAATGCAACAAATGAACATCAAAACTCTATTCATCATCTCATGAAATCCTCCATAAGTTTGCAACAACATTGGAAACAAATCGTTTAGGATTCAAAATAATCATCTCTACTTTCCTCATAATTTCTCTTCTCTCATAGTGTAAATAATTTTTATAATAATCTCAATAGAAATGTTAAGATTGATTGCACATGTGAGAGTCATTAGAAATCAAATATTCATGAAGAATTTCAAGTGTCATTTGCATAGGTGAAAGTTCATGGTAGACGGATAGTCACCTCACTTCTATAAATATACCCTCATATCTTCTTTGTCCTCATGTTGGCAAGTTGAAGCTGAATTAGATAATATTTTATGGCAAGTTGAATTTGAAACTTTTGAATCAAAAGAAACAAAATGCCAGTACATAATAGGATTCTAGCTACTTTTTTGTGATAGTCAACAAGTATAATGCACCAGATAACTCACAATATAGGTTGATAAAACCTTTGTGATATTTGGAGTTTGCACTGCTTGCCAGCCTACCTTCTAAGCTGCTATTGATATTGTACAGCTTATTAAATCTGAAATAGAGTAAAATATCTAGGAGACATAACAGACTAGGAATGTAAGTTCTTTATACTGGATGCGAAAAAGAGAACATAGCAGCATGTAAACACAAAAGAACATAAAGGAAACCACAAGAATTTCTGGTTCAACATGGATATTTCTTGGGGTCCATATTGATTCACATTTATTTGAAAATGCTGACATGCTTGAACCAAAAAAGGAAGAGTGTTTCAAATGTTGTCCTAGTTGTTTAAATATATTTTCTACAATAAAAATAAAAAATCATGAATACATGGGCCTGAAAGGGCTTACATATCAAGTGTGATAATACATGAATGGATCCCCATCTTGATGTACAGTGTTCTCCATCCTCAACACTTCACAAGGATTTGTTATAAATATCCATTAACTAAGATTCCATTGCTCTTGAGAGGAATATTTCACCAGAACATCAGTTGTGACTGTTGATGGTGACTACAAAGCAATAGGATGAGTAACTTAGAAAGAAGAAGAATTGAGGCAATGGCCTCTTTTCCAGTAATGATTGTTAGACAAGGTTACTAACCCTACAAAATGATGATTTTCCAACTCCATTAATAAAAAAAATATGCCAATCTAGTGACAATAGATCTAATGATCTTGTAGTATTTCATGATTGGGTTCATAATAGCCAATCAAAGAAGTATAGCAGAAGTTGTGAACATTTTTCAATTTCAGCCTCAAAACATACCTTGCACAAGTTATTTTCTTTCTATTTTAGGATACTTGTCCTTTGGTTAGCAAGCTCATATATATTTAAACTTTATTTTGGGATTGTTTTCTAATGCCCTTTAATAACACAGTGATATATCCATAATTGGTTAATACTACAGTAGAGGAACAATAAATGCAGGAAATAAAGTGGAAAGGCATTGTGTGAAACACTTGTAACCCTTGCTAGTATCTCTTGCAGTACTACGTCATAAGACAATACTTGTAAACAAAATCTCACCTCCATGTACCTTTAGGAATATAGGAGTTCCCCTAGGTATACTTGAAGCCCTCTTTCGATAGGCTAACCAACCGTCCTATTGCTCCAAAAGACATAGAACAACACTCGAGGAGACCACTCACTAATACCTAGGTAGTCAAGTTGTATAACTGGAGGAACGATTGACCCACCTTAGTGCGATGAGATATTATGCCATGTACTATTGTTGAGACCTTGTATGTCAAGGAGCTATAGTACCTGTTATCCATTGGTTGATGACATGACTGTCGATTGATAATTTGTTTTCTAATTTGTTTATGAGGGGCAGGAATTTAATCTGATACTATAGCAACAATGGCATCAGGTGAGCCCTCCAGAGACCCCTCCGTGAGAGGAGGATTATCAAGTACATTGGTTGTTTAGTTATGTCATGTTTTCAAGTAGCTTATATTTATTGTTCATTGTGAAAAATTGATTAATGTGAAATTTTTTTATCCTACACAGGTGGACGCACTCATATGACTCGTGCGCCCAGACACCAAATCGAACAAGAGGAGCCCCATAGAGTTGTTCCCATTCGTCCCCAATTTCATAGAGCCCATTCTGAGGGGTATATTATACACAGTATAGGTACACATTAGATCAATTTCTAATTAAAATGTTCAAGTTTACGTTATACTCAATGTTGAACAGGTGAATTTTTTTTTCAAATGACATGTGTTTAATGTGAAAAAATTATGTTCCATAGGTGAAAATGTAGGAGTTGGCGTTGGCCCTATTGCTGGTGAGGGACAAAGGAGAACAATGTCTTAGCCTGTGGCATCCATCCCACAGTTGGATAGTTCTCGTTCAGGTAAAATATAAAGGAAAATGTATTGTTTGATGTATGTTTAATGTGAAACTTATTGTGTGTCTCATGTACTTGTGTTATAAAACAATTTAATGTTTTGTACAGTGGTTAGTAGTGACCTTCATTCCTCAGAAGGGAACAATCCTAGTCCGATGAGCGAAGAGGATTAGATAGTTTTTTCACGAGGTATTTTCAAATGACCAGACAAGTTTTTTAAATACAAAATTTCCTTATAATTTATTTAATTTTTAATATGTGCAATAATTTAACATGTTACAGGTGGTGGTAATTGCCCTCCTAGGGGGAGAGGTAGTAGGGTTCATGAGTTTGCTCGAAATCTGAGCTATGATCCCCTTTACACCCATCCTAGTGATATTCCTAAGGAGATGCCTTGGGAAGATACCATATCCTTACTTACTGTTGATGGGATGAGGGAGCATTCCATGAGAATGCGCAATGAATTGCAAAGTTGTAATCTCTCTGCCCCTAGTTGAGATTGTCTCCAAATTGTTTTGCACAATTTGGAGAGTTTGATAGAGACTTAACTTGGGGTTGGACCATCAACCCATGTTTTTTTTTACATGATACGCTGGAGGAGAGCGTCAGTGATTGGTATCCACTCCTATAATGAAGTTAAAAGTAGGGTCACTAAAGAAATGGCCTTATCACTATTTGACTTGCGACCTGAAGACAAAAAACGTCTAAAGATTGCAAGATTCAATGATCCCAATATTTCACCTTATATTTATGAGAAGTTCTTATATGCATACAGGAAGTTCCAAAATAATGATGAGGTGCACATGGACCCTAACTATATAGATATAGGGTCCAAATTTTATGGAGCTGGAAAAGTTCGTACATATGAACGACCTGATGCTATGCGAGATGTTGGGTTTAGGCCTCCAGCACCTTGTTTAGCACCTCGACCACCTAGGGTAGTTACACTTCCAAAGGAGTTAGCCTTTATCTCGAGTGTTTCATCTTAGATGAGGGAGAAGATACAAGAACATATTGCAGCTACTTTAGGAGGGGTGGAAGTCGGCTTAGGGACAAGCCAACCTTCATCTAGTGCAGGAGTTTGTTCATTTGTGAGTATTTCAGATGATGTGTTGAGGGATATGGAGCTAGATGAGCTTCTGAAGTATGCATCCTCCTGTAGAGACCACTATGAGTGAACCATTAGACAACAAATGCACACCATGGGCGAGGTATGTACAAACATGTTTTGATCTATTTTAAAATACACATTTATAAGATGAGCTAGAGTGCATATAACATGTTTTTTTGGTGTATATACATTTAGTCTCCAAAAAATTATGCCAATATATTTATTTAACTTCTGTAGTTTACAACATTCTTAGAAAAAAATTTCTTTGCCCCGGATCCTCATTCTGTAGATCATGGACATGATCATGTACAGGTGCCACATTCATAACTATCTATCTATATTTTTGTACATCAAATTGAAAATGAATTTATGTCACATAATTTTATATGGTATGAGTCTTAACATTATGGAATTTTCAGGTTAGCGCTACACATGAAGGGCTTCCCAAAGACATGATACCTTCATATGTTCTAGTGGTCTCACAGGTATTATCTATCTAGATTTTTACGTTAAATTTCAAGTGACTTTAAGATGAACATAATTTTATATGGTGTGGCTCTTAACATTATTGAATTTTCAGGTATGTGCTACACATCAAGGGCTGCCTGAAGAGATTATTCCTTCTTAGGTTCTAGTCGTGACACAGGTATCGATACTTTTCATTAAGCATATTTATTATGTTTATTATATTTCTTTTCACAAAATTTTCTATTAACTTTGGTTTCTACTTTTCAAGTTACAGATAATATTGAGATGTTGCAAACTGAGCCCCAAGGAGATCGTGTAGGCTTTGGGTCAGAGATTTTACATTAAACCATGGTAACCTCTTACCATTTCTTCGTTGGTATCATTGCCACATTATAAACAGGCTATCACAGAATAAACAGTATCAATTTACTTTTGTTTCCAAAGGTTAATTTTTTGTGTTTGTTATGTAGGTTGGACCTCAACAAATATTTGTGGTTCGTAGAGATGAAGATGATGCATCAGATTGCAATAATGTTGAAGAATATGATTAAGATGGTCTTGCAAGCTGGAAAGTTGTTGATTTTGATTTATTTAAGTTGATATTCAGTAAAATTGAAATGGAACATAAAATAGAGGAAGATACAGTGCATATGGAACAGAAAAGGGAGGAACTTTCACTGCATAGCTTGCCCAGTAGTAGTTGTCATGACCTAGGTCACTTCAAACAGTTTGACAGTGTAAAGGACTCTATGGATCACTTCTACCACCAAGAAACAAACCAGGTATACATTTATTAAAGGGCATGATCTTCTCATCCCTTTTTGTGATTTTTGTTTCCAAAAGAAATGTTATTTTCCATGTTTATGGTGTATGATTGAAGTTTTTAAACATTTTTTCACAGCATATTAATAAGCATAAATGGATGAAGAAAGTTTAGTAGGAATGGAACATTCTCCAAGAAAATTTACCAAGTTTGTTAGATGGAAATCATAATGTTTACATATATTTTTAGGGAATAGTTTATAGGAATTCCTTTCATATCTTGATGTGAACAATAGTTGACTCATAATAGCAAAAATTTATTATTTTTGGGACATCCAAAATTCATAAACTTGGTATAGAAATTTTTTGAACAAGTGTACAGTATAAGGTATAACAAGTAGTACTGCAAGTCCTTACATACATGTGGCAATATTAACAGATCTGTACAACATTGATTTATGTGCAGCATGATGGTCTGTGGATGAGGGCGTGGTAGTAGAGTATACGAGAGGGTGCACCAATAATTTTATAGGCTTTCAAATTTTACCTATTTTTTCCCTATTTATATTGTATAGCATCGGGTATGTGTGTATCTTTACCTAAGACTTTAAAGTGGCATTTTGACGTTCAACTTAAACAATTCAGAATGGATATTTTTAATGTTTTTTTTCAAGAGTTGATTGATGATCTCACTTACATTTTATTGAATGTCTTGTAGAAGTACAGTGAATATGAAAGACATACAACCAAATTTGTTTGATCGCCTTCTTGAAGATGTTATTCAGATGATATTTGGTGCCATCTGCGGTTGTAAATCTCTAATACGATGCATGGCTGTCTCCTGGGGCTTTTTCAGACATGCAACATGCATTATGCCAGACACAGTTAGCACCTCAATTCAATATGAATGACATCATCTTTATGCATTATTTCTTAAGCCTAGGCTCTAGAGAAGGCCTTCCTTAGACAGTGTAAGTATGCAATCAAGATTCATATGAGATTTCATAGGATGGATTGTAAGCCCATGGTTACTCATATGATATCAAATCTAAACTTATCAGCAGATTAAATTTAAAATTTGGTAGATCCACCAATTTATAGACAGTTGAGAGGTTCCTTTATGTATCTAGTGAATGCTAAAACTAATTTTTAATTTTCAGTAAAAACTTTGAGCCTTAGTCAATTCACTAGGTTATTGACAGTATAGGTGCTTCATTTGGCTTAGAGGAATATGTAAAACTATGTCGTGGCATCTATGATGACCTTATTTGACATTTTTTTTCCTTTTTTGATTACTTTTATTTTTTTTTATTTTTTATTTTTATTTTTTTTGGCAATTGGAGAGTCTTCTTGCTATGGTTGCAAGAGTATAGTCTGATGAACCTAACCTGCAACTTGAAGCAACTACCCAATTCTGAAAGTTGATTTCAATTAGTATTTACATCAAATCTTATGTATTAATTGTCAATGAACTGCCATTTTATTTGTGTCTGTTTTTTCCATCAGGAAGTTGACCATTGGTTTTGTTTTTTTGACAGAGCGTAGTCCTCCTATAGAGGAAGTTATTGATGCAGCTGCTAGCCCAAGGGATTCTCTCAACCACCTATCAGCAAGGTTGCTTGGCACTTGGTTATTTTGTATACCAGTCAGTTTACTAGGGATGTCATCCTCAAATGCGGGGAAGAATCCCTTGAATTTCACTATGAAGTTTTCATTGGGAAAAAAATAACAAATATAGGCATGGTGAATAAGGGATACTTATGCTTAATATATTAATAGAATAAAATGAAATATAGATAGTATGAAACCGATGGCAATATACAAGATAAAAGTATGTTTTCTACAAAGAGAATGAAAGTAATATATTAAGTAAGTAGGATAGGTACCATTGAGTCATTTTCTGGCATACAAGTAGGATAGGTACCATTGTAGGTGTACTATGATGTAAATATTGCAATTATATGACCTTATACAATGAAAATTCTTTGGCTTTTATGGTTCTTTGTATTGCTAAATTAGGCCAAGGCTACTTTTAACATTGAAAAGTTCACATAAATTAGTCTCCTGGAATGTGAAGAATTTGGCTACAAGTCAGGTATATACCTTCCAACATTTCCAGATGGCCATATTTGACATAAACTTTATTCATATTGATGTGGAGGGTTGTGTCTTGCTCAAATAGCTCTTTGCGGAGCTTCTGATTGCCCAACCATAGATAAACCTTTGAAATATGGACCCACATCAGCTACACTAGCCCTGGGTATGATTGGTTATTCTACATGTCTAACAACAATAATTGTTGCACTGGTATCAGGAATATTTAGGCTGCTACCAATGGTGTGGTATCCAGGAGCTGTAAGGAAAAGGTAGACATCATACCACTATGAATAACATGGGAGGACATCTAAATATGGACCTGAAATGTTTTCCAAAGTATTTCTTTTACGGGATCCTCATCTGTCATCCATGGTGTGATTGGCACATCCATTATTGTTCACTGGAATACATCCAGCCACGTTGCTACAAGCAAAGGTCACTTTCTCATATTCTGATCTAGCCCATTGAGTTGGGTGAGTGACATTGTTTTAGAAACCAAATGCAAATAAGTTGTTTCATCATTGCCCAATTGGTTAGCTCAACCGTGTGTCACCAATGTTGCTGAGCATTGGCTAGTTTTGTGCCATCAGGTAAATGATTTGAATCCCCCATGCATGATAGTCACTACTCTATGCTAGCAGATTTATTAGGGTTTTTGTACAAGAACATAGATAATCATCTCTTGGGTTTCCCCATGAGGTTTTCCTCAGAAAGAATAAAATTAAAAATTAAAAAATAAATAAATAAATAAAAATAAAAATAAAAATAAAAACAATAGTTCTATTTGATTGGGAAAGGAGAAAGTTTATTTTATTGTATCATTATTACACTAAGTGTGGTCATGAAGTATCTATAAAAACGACTAGAGAGGGATTTAAAAGGAGGGAGGATGGAAAGCAATGGGAATAGTGGAAAAGTTTCCTATCCAACTTTGTGACAGCTATAAATTTTGCCACATGAAGAACAAAATATAGTCAACATTCATAAAAGGCCTGAATTCAATTCACATTTGCATTGGTTTGTACCCCTTTGCTATCCTAGTAATTATTTGGAGGATTCTGCACATTTGGATGATTAGGTCTAGGAGCTTGGGCATTTCGTTTTTGAGATTCTATTTGGGTGTTCACGGTGGGTTTACATTTTTCTAATTATTAGGAGTATGGTCCTATCTAGCTAGGGTTTGGATGTAGTATGAAAATGTAAAAATTCAAAGCCAAGACATGGATTTTTTCTATTTGATAGGCAAGAACATGGCCTGATCTAAGGTTTGTGGCTTAGCTCTCATCACTTAAAGCATAAGATCTTCTTCAACCCTCAATGAAAGCTTCTATCTAAGTGGTCGTAGTGAAATTATCCTTAATCCTATATTGGAGTTCCTACCATCTATTCTATTGTGCCAATCTTATAATCCTAACTCCCATGTTTTATATTCATCAGCTAGGTAATGGCGTTCCATTTTTTTGTAGTTAAAGTATTTGAAAAACTGGATTGGTGGATGAGGTGTCTAAACTAGTAAATGGAGTTAGGATTTATGTTATTAAACCAATTATGGGCATCAGTGGAGATTCCATTCTATCTACTTGGACCTAGTCAAATTGGATTGGAAGAAAATAACTTAGCGAACACATCATTCATTATAAATGTTTATCAGAACAGCAAACCGATATGCTCTTTGGGATTCTCAGATCCATCATACTAGGGAGTTATGGCATATAGATGGGAAACATATTTTATTTAAGTCTAAGCGTGGAGGGGTAGTATTAATCAATCTTATAACCAAGGTAATTAGTGGCATCCTTCTGTGTTTTAGGCATAACCACATAGGGTAAGCTCACATTCACACTACGTTGAAGGGGTATAAAAAGAGATAAATGAATTTTGATTTGGGAAACCAATGTTTGATCTAATTGTAACATATGATAAAGTAACTATGAATTAGCACTCTCATGGGCAGATGTCTGGTCAATTCAAGTCCTCAAGTTACATTAGGATTAGCCTCCTCAAGGCTTAAAGGTGTTTGTTCACAGGTATGGAGAGGTTGTTGACCCCTAGGGGCATGAACACTCTACTTAATGTTATCAACTTATTGTATAAAGGTGGTAAAGGAGTCGGACACAATTCCATTTTCAAATTTAAAAAGGGGCAGAGATCTCTCGTAGCCTCCCCCTTGATTAACCACATTGGAAATTTTGGCATTCCCATCAGGTAAATGATTTGAATCCCCCAAGCATGATGGTCACTACTCTATGCTAGCATATTTACTAGGGCTGATGTACAGGAAAGTAGGGAAGCATCTCTTAGGTTTCCCCATGAGATTTTCCTCAAAAAATAGTAGTTCTATTTGATTGGGAAAGGATAAAGTTTCTTTTATTGTATCATTATTACACTAATTGTGGCCAAGAAGTATCTATAAAAATGACTAGAGAGGGATTTAAAAGGAGGGAGGATGGAGTATGGTATTTAAAGTCTTCTTGTTATGGTTGCAGGAGTATGGTCTGATGAACCTAACCTGCAACTACCCAATTCTGAAAGTTGCTTTCAATTGGTATTTACATCAAATCTTATGTGTTAATTGTCAATGAACTACCATTTTATTTGTGTCTGTTTTGTCTATCAAACAGTTTACCATTGGTTTTGTTTTTTTGAAAGAGCGTAGTCCTCCTATAGAGGAAGTTATTGATGCAAGTGTTGTTCCTCTCTTTGTTGAATTCCTAAGGAGGCATGATTTTCCACAGTTGCAGGTGAAAGCCCTTATTGCTTTATCTATACATGATAGAAGGAAATAATGTACTTGATTGATTATTTCATAAAAGGGTTGAGGGATTATGTTTTCTTTCAGCCTCATATTTTAGGAGAGATGGGTCTGATCATCAGACCCATTAGCTCCTAGATTTTCTCTACCAGGGCATTCCATACATTGTATTTTTATGTTCATGCATTGTACCTTGTACATTCATGCATTGAATTTTTATAGGAGACAGTTTGGTTCACCCGCAATGTATGGACATCATTGTAGTCAACAGTCCCTTTGACCTACTTTTCCCCTTTTACCTAATTTGTGGTCATTAGTTGGACATAAATATAATTATCTTATCTTATCTCCTAATAGGAAAGTGTTTCAGTGGTCTGAAAGTGGCTTTGTGCCTTTTTTCCTTCTTGATTATGGTTTGAAGCAACATGGGCTTTGACAAACATAGCTTCAGGAACATCAGAGCATACATGAGTTGTGATTGACTGTGGAGTTGTGCCAATATTTGTACAACTTCTAAGTTCACCAAGTGATGATGTTCGTGAGCGGGTTAGAGAACTATTTTTTAACGTTTCTTTACTTTGTTTCTGATATAGAGTTTTTGTCCAATATTTCTATTCTGCAGTAGAGAATTTTTCCAAGAAATTTAGTCAAAGTTTTTGTTTCTGCATTTGGGCCTATATTATCATTGTTGTTTAATATCTTGGCCTTTTATGTTAATAGGTTGTTGTCATTGGGAAATGTGGCCGGTGACTCACCCAAATGCAGAGATCTAGTTCTTAGCCATGGTGCCCTAATGCCACTCCTTGCTCAACTAAATGAGCATGCTAAGCTTTCTATGTTGATAAATGCCACTTGGACCTTGTCTAATTTTTGTCGAGGAAAGCCACAACCTGCATTTGACCAAGTAGGGAATTTATGGTGTTTATTTTTTAAATATTTTTTCCTTGTTAATTCTATCAATTTGTCATCCTTGGCCATAGAAATACATTTTGCAAGGCTGAAATTTTCATGAACTGTTTTCTTATAGAAAAATCCATCTCTACCATCACTCGAGCGTCTGATTCATCCGAATGATGAAGAAGTATTAACAGATGCTTGCTGGGCTCTGTCTTATCTTTCTGATGGAACAAATGATAAAATTGAAGCTATGATTGAGGATGGTTTTTGTCGAAGATGGGTTGAGCTTCTACTGTAAGCATAAATACTGAAAATTTGATGAACTTTTTTAGCTTCTACCTATTATTAATGTTGTAGATAGGTGTATTCCGTGCAAGGATATTAATGTTATGGTTAAGAATGTGTTCTATTAGTTCCAGATTTATGTTTTTAGATAAAGGTTAGAGACTGATCAGAGCTATTATTTTACTAAATGCATTTGAAAATTTCATCCATCTCTATCTGTTCTTATCCCTGCTCTCCGGAATGTGGGAAATATTGTAACTGGAGACAATGTACAGACTCAGGTATATCCAGTCTCTATTGGCATCTGTTTTGAAACTTGAAATATTGAAAGTCAATCTATGGTGTACACATCCAAGTGGAGATTTAATTAGTCTTCTAGAATTTATACAATCACACATAAATTAAATGTTTCAATGAGTTATTTGGGATTGAGTGAATACTTGTGTTTTATTTTCTAGATTATGTTGTCAAGAATTTTGTGGGGATGTGTGTTGCCTCAGTACATTATCAACAATTAGGCACTTCCCTGCCTCTTGGCATCGTTGACCCATAATCATAAGAAAAGTATCAAGAAGGAAGCATGTTGGACCATCTCAAACATAACTGCAGGAAACAAAGATCAAATATAGTTTCCTTAGCTACTGCTTTATAGATTAAGAATGACACTTCATTGAATGTCTTATTCCTTGTAAAATTTTGTTAAAGTTCATATATCCTGATTTTGGATTTGTTTATAGGCTGTGATTGACGCAAACATTATTCCTCCTCTTGTACAATTGTTGCAAACTGTTGAGTTTGATATCAAGAAAGAAGTAGCATGGGCTATATTTGATGCTACTTCTACTGGTACACATGATCAAATCAAGTATGTATTTAATGAATATATACGGTCAACACAAGCATATTTCTAAAATGGGTTATCTAGTAATGAATAAAGGGGTAAAATTACAAGATCTAATGTAATGATATGTCTTTGCTGATAATAGTCAGTGTGATGTAGATGTTCAAGAATTTGTGCCAGTTGATACAATGAGACAAACTACTAATTCATGCTTTTGGTTGCAGATATATTGTGAATCAAGGATGCATTAAGCCTCTATGTGATCTTCTAGTCTATCCAAACCCAAGAATTGTAACTGTTTGTCTTGAAGGGCTAGAGAATATTTTGAAAGTTGGGGAAGTAGAGAAGGATATGGGCAACAATGGAGGTGTAAATCTCTATGCACAGTATATTGATGATGCTGAAGGACTTGAGAAGATTGATAACCTACAAAGTCATGACAATAATGAAATTTATGAGAAGGCAGTGAAGATTCTTGAAACTTATTGGCTAGAAGATGATGAAGATGACCAAATAGTCAAATTTTACCTCTCATATTTAACATTTTAAGCGACCTATGATATGTCGACGATGGAGGGAACACTTCATTTTCCTACAGTCAAAGAGATTTACATAGTCAAGTATTCTTGCATGCATTGTGTATACTCTATGTCCACGGGCTACCAAATATCTTTTAGGTTCAACATGAGTAATTTATTCGACCTTGCCATCAACTTACAATTATTTACTATTTTTGTGGAAGCTCGGATGGAGTCTAGTTTCCTGAGTTGAAGGAAATTTAAAAATATGAGTCTTATGTTTGTCATCAAGAGAATAATTTCAAGTGTTATTCTAGCACTAATGAAATTCAATTTTGTAATATTTCTCCATATAGATTCCAATCAATGATCTAATATTCCATAAGAGGCATGTGATCGGTTCTGGAAAATGTTGGTTTAAATGTTTTGTTGCTTATCAATATCCTTGGTTGTTGATAATTTTCTTTAAATTTAATTTAAATTTTATTTAACCCTTCTCATTAAGAATATAGAAATGATGAATCAAACACTAGTAGCAAACAAGGTTCTCCAAAGATCATGTCCATACCTTTAGATTCAAATGAAGCAAGGGAGAAGGGCCATACACATATATGCAAAATATGTGGCAAGAATTTTAATTGTTATTGCCATTATGTAGGTCATGTTGTTGCACAAGCTCTGACATCACATAGAAAGAGAGGAATATTGAGAGTTATAGGTAAACTACATAATCCACCACTGCTCAAAAACAAAGAATATAAGGATGATAAAATTATTTCAAATGGAAATTTCCATACCATAAATGTCAACAAATTAGACAATCCAAATAATATTAAGAGAAAGTTGAAATGCCAAGGGTAAGTGTTAATTTTTGGTTAACATATTCTTTCTAAGGGCTAGAGAATATTTTGAAAGTTGGGGAAGCAGAGAAGGATCTGGGTAACATTAGAGGTGTAAATCTATATGCATAGTATATTGATGACACTGAAGGACTTGAGAATATTGAGAACCTGCAAAGTCATGACCATAATGAAATTCATGAGAAGGAAATAAATATTCTTGAAACTTATTGGCTGGAAGATGATGAAGATGACCAAACAGTCAAATTTTACCTCTCATATTTAACATTTTAAGCGACCTATGATATGTTGCCGATGGAGGGAACACTTCATTTTCCTACAGTCAGAGAGATTTGCATAGTCAAGTATTCTTGCGTGCATTGTGTATACTCTATGTCAACATGCTATCAAATATATTTTAGGTTCAACATGAGTACTTTAGTTTACCTTGCCATCAAACTTACAATTATTTACTATTTTTGTGGAAGCTCAGATGGAGTCTAGTTTCCCGAGTTGAAAGAAATTTCAAAATATGAGTCTTATGTTTGTCATCAAGAGAATAATTTCAAGTGTTATTCTAGCACTAATGAAATTTAATTTTGTAATATTTCTCCACCAAGCTATATAGATTCCAATCATTGATCTAATATTTCATAAGAGGCAAGTGATCTATTATGGAAAATGTTGATTTAATTTTTTTGTTGCTTATCAATATCCTTGGTTATTGATAATTTGCTTTAAATTTAATTTTAACTTTTATTTAACCCTTCTCGTTAGGAATATAGAAATGATGAATCAAACGCTAGTAGCAAACAAGGTTCTCCAAAGATCATGTCCATACCTTTAGATTCAAATGAAGCAAGGGTGAAGGGCCATACACATATATGCAAAATATGTGGCAAGAATTTTAATTGTTATTTCCATTATGTAGGTCATGTTGTTGCACATGCTCTAATATCACATAGAAAGAGAGGAATATTGAGAGTTAGAGGTAAACTACATAATCCACCACTGCTCAAAAACAAAGAAGATAAGGATTATAAAATTATTTCTAATGGAAATTTCCATACCACAAATGTCAACAAATTAGACAATCCAAATAGTATTAAGAGAAAAGTTGAAATACCAAGGGTAAGTGTTAATTTTTGGTTAACATGTTCTTTCTAAGGGCTAGAGAATATTTTGAAATTTGGGGAAGCAGAGAAGGATCTGGGCAACACTGGAGGTGTAAATCTCTATGCACATTATATTTATGATGCTGAAGGACTTGAGAATATCGAGAACCTACAAAGTCATGACAATAATGAAATTTATGAGAAGGCAGTAAAGATTCTTGAAAATTATTGGCTGGAAGATGATGAAGATGACCAAACAGTCAAATTTTACCTCTCATATTTAACATTTTAAGGCACCTATGATATGCCGTCGATGGAGGGAACACTTCATTTTCCTACAGTCAGAGAGATTTACATAGTCAAGTATTCTTGCTTGCATTGTGTATACTCTATGTCCACATGCTATCAAATATCTTTTAGGTTCAACAGGAGTACTTTATTTGACCTTGCCATCAAACTTACAATTATTTACTATTTTTGTGGAATCTCGGATGGAGTCTAGTTTCCTGAGTTGAAAGAAATTTCAAAATATGAGTCTTATGTTTGTCATCAAGAGAATAATTTCAATTTTTATTCTAGCACTAATGAAATTTAATTTTGTAATATTTCTCCACCAAGCTATATAGATTCCAATCAATGATCTAATATTTCATAAGAGGCAAGTGATCTGTTTTGGAAAATGTTGGTTTAAATGTTTTGTTGCTTATCAATATCCTTGGTTGTTGATAATTTTCTTTAAATTTAATCTAACTTTTATTTAACCCTTCTCATTAGGAATATAGAAATGATGAATCAAACACTAGTACCAAACAAGGTTATCCAAAGATCATGTCCATACCTTTAGATTCAAATGAAGCAAGGGTGAAGGGCCATACACATATATGCAAAATATGTGGCAAGAATTTTAATTGTTATTGCCATTATGTAGGTCATGTTGTTGCACATGCTCTGACATCACATAGAAAGAGAGGAATATTGAGAGTTAGAGGTAAAGTACATAATCCACCACTGCTCAAAAACAAAGAAGATAAGGATGATAAAATTATTTCCAATGGAAATTTCCATACCACAAATGTCAACAAATTAGACAATCCAAATAATATTAAGAGAAAAGTTGAAATACCAAGGGTAAGTGTTAATTTTTGGTTAACATGTTCTTTCTAAGGGCTAGAGAATATTTTGAAATTTGGGGAAGCAGAGAAGGATCTGGGCAACACTGGAGGTGTAAATATCTATGCACAGTGTATTGATGATGCTGAAGGACTTGAGAAGATTGAGAACCTTAAAAGTCATGACAATAATGAAATTTATGAGAAGGCAGTAAATATTCTTGAAACTTATTGGCTAAAAGATGATGAATATGACCAAACAGCCAAATTTTACCTCTCATATTTAACATTTTAAACGACCTATGATATGTTGTTGATGGAGGGAACACTTCATTTTCCTACAGTCAGAGAGATTTACATAGTCAATTATTCTTTCGTGCATTGTGTATACTCTATGTCCAAATGCTATCAAATATATTTTAGGTTTAACATGAGTACTTTATTTGACCTTGCCATCAAACTTAAAATTATTTACTATTTTGTGGAAGCTCAGATGGAGTCTAGTTTCTCAAGTTGAAATAAATTTCAAAATATGAGTCTTATTTTTGTCATCAAGAGAATAATTTCAAGTTTTATTATAGCACTATTGAAATTTAATTTTGTAATATTTCTCCACCAAGCTATATAGATTCCAATAAATAATCTAATATTTCATAAGAGGCAAGTTATTTGTTCTGGAAAATGTTGGTTTAAATGTTTTGTTGCTTATCAATATCCTTGGTTGTTGATAGTTTGCTTTAAATTTAATTTTAACTTTTATTTAACCCTTATCATTAGGAATACAGAAATGATGAATCAAACACTAGTAGCAAACAAGGTTCTCCAAAAATCATGTCCATACCTTTAGATTCAAATGAAGCAAGGGTGAAGGGCCATACACATATATGCAAAATATGTGGCAATAATTTTAATTATTATTTCCATTATGTAGGTCATGTTGTTGCACATGCTCTGACATCACATAGAAATAGACGAATAATGAGAGTTAGAGGTAAACTATATAATCCACCACTGCTCAAAAACAAAGAAGATAAGGATGATAAAATTATTTCCAATGGAAATTTCCATACCACAAATGTCAATGAATTAGACAATCGAAATAATATTAAGAGAAAATTTGAAATACCAAGGGTAAGTGTTAATTTTTGGTTAACATGTTCTTTCTTAAAGGTCAATTACTTCAATGATCCACATCAGCCCAAGTTCAATTTCATTTCTTTCATTAAAAATCACATAATCCGTAAACATTCAAAAACATATTTTCCTTACTACAAGGAGATGGAAAATAAAAGTAAGAGACCTCCATCATGAGAAGAGACAATAATGAAGAGATTAGCCACATCAAATATAAACTAATCTAAACTAATGAAGAGATGCAAATATGATGACATTTGATATCAAAACTAAACTAACAATACAATAATATATATGCAATTAAATATTCATTCATCACCATCATATCCATGCAAAAAAATGGGCGAGTTAAGATCATCTAGGAGTAAACATCATGGACACATTAAATCACCATATCATGGACACATTAAATCACCATAACTTAATTATCTAGCAAAGAACCCTTATCCAGTAGATCATAATATATTGTTCATACCAACACACATCTAACCATCCACATGTCCATCTGTTTGAAAGAAATCCACAATACAGTCTTAAACCATATAAAGTCAAATACATTGTAGCAATTATATGTTCTAACCCTAGAATAAAAGTTCATTGTTCATCTTGAACAATGTGTTCCACTCATATGAAATGTGTTAGTGGCAAATTTTCCATAATGGCATCATAATCATCTATCGATAACCTCCATTGTCGTTGTTTTTTTCTACTCTTCACTTACTTCAACTACAACTGAGTTGCTATGACCAAGTGACTTTATTGGGCATAAATAACCTCTCGCTGGTAATCTTGAAAAATAATATGATCTTTACATTTCTTTACTTCTTCAAATAAATGTCCCATTAACACCATTGAACCAATTAGGTATGTATAATTTGATGGATCATTATACTCTTGCAGCAACGTGGATTTAGACATAGTGCATCGTAATAAATAATAATGCACTTTTTCTTGATTATTTTCTGGTGCAATGACAGCGAAGACATCACCTTCTCAAACCATATCAGAAATACGATCATAATCATTGTCAATCACAACCACTTCATTGTCCATTTCCTTGTCAGTCGCGTTTCCAAATGGGGGCAATGGTGTAAATTCTTCGTGTTTCCATGGTTTAACAAATTTCTTAATTTGGTTTTCACAGTCATAGATAGACTCTGTCTGATCAATACATGCAGAACAAAAGCAAGAGCATTTTTGTTTCTTAATGCAATGTATATTTGTCATGTTCTTACTCCTAATTGAGTGTAAACTTCTTGTTTGAGGGATTCCAAGGCAATTAAATGGCTATGATCTATCAATATCACCCATTGCAATATTCCAAAAGTACCTGCTTGAGAAAAACACACACATGTATGAGTCAAATTTTGAACAATATTTAATATCTTTTTTATAACAAAATACACACTCATGTATACACATATATCTCTAGACATGTATAATATATTGTTAGTTAAATGTGTACGCTTACCTGTGCACATCAGCCATCCTTGGGTTCGATACATGACTTAAATGGTATTTGCACCAATTAACAACATCTAAAGAATTTTCAAGTCGGGAAGCTGAGTGATTCAATTGATGCCTCCTAAGTGCACATTTTACGCATGCCCCAGCACCATCGTGCTCTCCTTTTCCATGCCCTGTCTAAAAGAAATTCCACATATTTCGAATGTTGGTTCTCTTATGAAGACGAGACAACCAAAAGAACGATCTATCTAATTTAAATTAACCAGCACAACCATCTGACCATACCCAATGTTCTTTAAAAGTCACCCTTCATTTCAACAATTCATTATAAATAACATTTAAACAATGCTGAACAAAACATGTATCATATGTTCAATCATCACTGATGTAGAAATGGTACTCCTTAATTACCTCATGATTATTTTCATCGCTATTAAAACCATCGATATCAAGCTCTACATGTCTATACAAAATATGCAAAAATATAGATACTTGGTCTGAATGATAATAATCACTTTGTATCTCCTTGTGTGGACTAAACGTGTAATTCTCAGTGAAATCAACCACTGATAATATTGTTCCTTTTGGGAACACATCATGTGATTTCTTGAACTGTAAATCCTTCCATCGTGCTATATGACAGTGCTTAATATATTTGTATATTTGAACCCTGAACTTCTCCATAAAAGATGTCATTAAAATTTCATTGTCAAGTAAAGTGATCTTTTTTGATGTTGTTCTTGAATATGAAAAAAGAGTGTAAGTAAAATTTTCATATTTCTTCCAATTCATACTGAGATTTGACAGTCTCGGATCATTCAGATCAATGGGAAACTTTGCATCGTAGAGTGCCAAATGAGAAAATTCTGGGATTTTTCTTCCACCAACACATTTTTTTTTATAAAATAATTTATTATTCTCTCATGCACATAATATATTTGATAAAAATTCACGAACACTTGAAGGAGGGTGGTCATTTGACCAAAATTTTATGCCAAAATTTACAAATGTCTCATAAAATAATTGGAATTGTACATGGTGTCGACAATAACACGTGTCTCGAACAGTGATATGCCTGACATACCATGGTTTAATCTTCACAAATGTGCCAAGGGAAACCTTCACATCAGTATTACTATCCATAAAGTTCTGGAATAATTCTACTTGACTGACCTGTGTTATATGTTTGGCATGAGATTCATAAACTCCCTTAGATATACGGCGCCACACGACGTCCTTTTCATTTGGTGACACATGAGAATTCAAATCACAACACTATTTTACCCTATCCCTCACACCATAACGAAGTCTATCATGATATGGATGCCTAGAGAGATTAGCCCAACATGCAAATTCATCATTCTCATATAATTGAATTCTAAATTTTGTATGCCTCCATAAAAAATTTCTTGTTGTTTTAAATAATCTTGAAGTCACTGACATCAACCAACTTGATGCAGTTTTTTTTTAGAGTATACCTATTAAAAGTTCTCTACGAGCATTCTTTTCAACTTTATATCGCTTTTTGGCTAGTATGGAAAGTGCTGACATCACATGTTTTGATACCATTTGATTTAATAAAACCTCTTTCTCACTTTTAATGTCCAATAATTCCACAACATTTCTGAGATATTTGAACTTTAAAAACCGACCTAACATCTGAGCTTTTGCTATGATAGATTTACCTTCAAAAATGTGTTTCAACCCCAAATTTATTTTATCTCGAACTATCCTTTTAGGCATTGGTGGTCCCAATTCTTCAATTTTATTTGGATCCATATTATCCACAAAGTTGTAGTTGTATACCAGGTTCTTGGAAATTCTAATTAATTGCAATGGAATTCAAGGTGTGGTAGTATCTTCTTGTGGTTCTGATGTTGTCCGTGCATAAAAAACAATATTAACTTCTAATTTGAAATTGACATATACATATTTTTAATTTTAATACTATCTTGAACTACAATGTTTAAAAAAAAAATACAAAATTCAAATTGAAGAAAGTATTGACTCACTAGTGAGATCGATATCAATACTCTCTTGGACATTTGTGTTTTCAATATTCTCGTTGACAAGTTCCTCTCGTTGACAAGTTCTTCAACATTTTCTTCGACATTTTTGTTTTCAATATTCTCGTTTACAAGTTCCTCAAAATTTCTCGTTTCCTCTTCATTTTCATGCACCTCTACATCTCTTTCACGATGCTCTACCTCCACATTTATTTCATGGCTTAATATTTCCCTTTCCTCTCGCCTTTTTTTTTAATATCTCGTTCTTTTCCGTTGAATCAATTATTTTTCGATCGTGCCCTAAGTGGAAATTCCTTTTGTTTCCCATGTTCACAAAATTTGAAACCTAAAATCCAATTCTATTTGGACCAAATACCAAAAAAAACATAAAGACTTCAGAATAAGTACTTCATGCTTTCAATAAGAGAGAAAATTAAATATATAATTAAATTCATAAAGACATTTTGCAAAAATACTTCATGCCTTCATAGAGACATTTTGCAAAAATACTTCATGTCTTCATGCACCCAAAAAAACTTCAAAAAAAAATTTCGCCAAAAAAAAATTGCACCTAGAAAAACTTCCAAAATAAATCGCACCCTTGCATCTTTGCACTTTCATTAGTTTAAAATGGTGTGTGAAATTAATCTTTCAAAGCATTTTAATTCTCTCTACCATTACCATTGTCGATATTTTTGATATCATATCCTTCACCATAATCTAGTACAAACATCCTTGATATATTATCATGCCTTCTAAGATCATAATATCACTGTCATGCCTTTCAATTCACCCTTGTTTTAATATCATCGATATTATTTGAGTCGTACTGATTGTAGTGATTGCAGCGATAGTAGAAACATTTTTGTTAATGTAGATGCTCATTCTAGTACGAATATCATCAATGGCATTATTGTGCTTTCTTTCAAACTTTAGCACTAACATCATTGATAGTATTAATTCCATTCTTACCTTCCTTCTCACTCTAATACTAATAAACTAAGTAAAAAGTCACAATAATTCCATTGATGGTTGGTATTAATACATTTTCTTGTCACTATGATACTAATAATGTCATTTAACGTTTTTTTAGTAAGCATGACATACCTTCTCACTCACTCGCATACTAACATGACTAATGAAATTGGTCCCAGTTCGTCTCATTCAAGTACTACCAACAATGTTGGTCCCAATTCGTCTCATTCAAGTACTAACATCAATGTTAATTATGGTGTCAATTTTACTCACTATAGTACTAACATTGCATTGTGAGATCTACAACAACTCCCCGCTTTATTGAAAATTAAATTAAGGCCCTTTCAAAAAAACAAAACACATTTTTTATATTTAAAGTTTTCATTGTAAATAAATCATCTATGATTCACTTTGAATCTCTTTAAAAAAATTCAAAAGCGTTTGAGAAATCTCAAAAAATTAAAAACTCCTTAAGAATGTGGACATTCAGATAAAAATTTTAGTTTTTCAATCAGTTTGGACCCAAACATCTAGATGATTAAACATGTTTTATTAGGCACATGCCCTGGACTCCCGAACCCATGGATTTCCTCGTACCACACATTCCAAGTACCTTTATTTTTATGTGTTTTTAAGGCTTTTTGATTTATCAATTTATATTCAAGTATCCACATTGATTTTATCCAAAGTTCTAGACATATGGACTTTACCTGAACTACATATTCAATAAAAAAATATTTTTTTAATGAGATTTTTCTTTTAGGTATTTTTATAAAATTTTGGAGTTGTCTAATAGAATAATCTGGACAATAGTTTTTCGCTAAAATCTGGTAAAAAATATTCAAAAAATCAAGTAGTTGGAGTGTTTGAATTGCATTTTTTATAGTGGAAATGGATTCAGCACCATCAAAACCCTTAAAGCACCCAAAATACTGAAGTTTAATAACTGTAATCCAGATTTTCAAAAATCTTTATCGAAATTTTTCATAATTTTACAGAAATTTCTAAGTTATTTTGTGGATTTTTTTAGTTCACTCAATTTTAACTCGAACCTTTCTGAACCACCTATATTTTGATAGCAATTTTCCTGAAAATTTGTTTTTTCTTTCATTATTCGATTTTTGTGCTTATTTTCATTTATTTAATAAATTTTGTTGTTTTTACTTTGTCCAAGGTCAAGGAAATTTTATAAAACATGATATCGTGTAAGAAATTTTTCGGTGAAAATCACATGTAAGAAAAATATTGTCGACACGTTTTGAACCAGCCAGTGTGGTTCATCATCAGGACAAGATGACAAATCTGATCAAGAAACCTAATTAAATAGAAAAGGAAAGCTCCAACTAGCCATTGTAAAATAATGGCTAGTTTGACTAGAATAAGAAATTAAATTAAATTTCATCATATTATATTATATTTTTTAATTTAATTTTATTATATTTTAATTTTGATTTTTAATTTAAATATAATTTAATATTAATGTTTTTTAATAAATTTAATATTAATATTTTTAATATAATTTTATATTACAAATATTAATATTAAATTTATTAAAAAAAATTAATATTAAATTAGATTTAAATTAAAACATTAATATTAAATTATATTTAAATTAAAATTAAAATTAGAATATAATAAAATAAAATTGAAATATAATCTAATATGATGAAATTTAATCTAATTTATTATTCTAGACAAACTAGTCGTTATTTTACAATGGCTAGTTGGAGCTTTCCTTGTCTATTTAATTAGGTTTCTTGATCAGATTTCTCATCTTGTCTTGACGATGAACATTGGCCTGTTTGAAATGGGTCAAAGAAAATTTTCTTATATATGATTTCACCAAAATATCTTACACAATTTATGTATCACAGTAAAAACCAAATTCCTAATAAAACATGATATGGTTTATAGCTCACATCTCATACATCAAGACTTCCAAATTTGCTTAGTTAAATTTTCTTCTAAATATTAATTTTTGTTTGATAAACTCTTTTATTGTAATTCCTTTATAAATAAATTGTTCGACATCTGATTCCAAACTATTCTTGGGAAGGTTTTTACACCTAAATGCTTGGACTCTCGAATTTCGGGAATTTCTCAAAATAAAACTTAAACGAAAATAGATTAAATATTTTCCAATTTAATTTTAATAAATAAATAAGGCATTTGACTTCAGCTAAACACTATATTTGTAAAACGCCCGAAATTCAAACAAACCTCCTCACTAAAATGACAATTGGTTGAGCATATATTTCAAACCTGATGGATAATAATGATTTCACTTGGGTATTAAATTGTTCTATATTTAGATAATTTTGGAAGATTTTATACATATTTGTTACATAATATATTAAAATCTCCATACCACTAAAAGGGTTTTGGCATTTGAGATATTAGTTATGTTTTTTTGTATTGCAATTGTCCAATTTCTGATAGATTTATTGGTTGGTTGCAAAACTTCACTTCATTTGGTTTATATATTATTCATTTTTGTTTTCATATTTTATTTATATTTTTAATTTGCATGTTTCCTTAATAATTTTTTTTTTCTGTTATTTACAGAAGAAGAATGGGAAGAAAGGAAAAAACAAAAAGCTACTAATCATGTTGTAGAAAATATCAAGATGAAAATGAAAGGAATGGAGGTTGAATTACAAGATGAGAAAAATCCTAATTCAACATTGTTTTATGGTACAACATTTAAAGCACAAAATGTGAATAGTATATTATGGGAAAAAATTATGATTTCTTTAAGAACAACGAGTAGAGGAACCCACAAGGCTCAGAAGAAGATTCATCTTCATATTCTGAAAGCTATGAAACAATCAAGAAGATTGAGTTGCAAAAAATTGTTATCGGACCAACAACATTTCCATATTATGACATGGTGAGTTGGATTATCTCCCACGCTCATGTTCATACTTGCCCAATAGTCAATCACTCACGAAATGGCATAGCTTCTTGGAAACCTAAAATATTACAGAAAATATATGATCAAGGATCCTCAAAATGCTCATAATTTTACAATCTCATATGCTCATGAAACTAGTCCCAAGTCGAAGATCTCGACGCGCTGATTCTAATAGTATATTCGGTTTCGAAAAATGGCCTTCGTCTGAAGGAGAAAACACACTCTGAAGTTTACGGCAAACATGAACGATGATTCTCGCAACAATATATTCGGTTTCGAAAATGGCCTCCGTCCGAAGGAGAAAACACACTCGAATTTTGGTTTTAAAACATGAACGCACTTCCGAAGTTTACGTTAAAACATATAAAAATGGGCCTTGCGGTGTCATATGTACTGCCAGCAGTATATGATGTGGCGGTCAAATTAACGTAGGTGGCAGCATAAAGTCAACAAGCCCAGAGGATCGAATAGATCAAATAGGCAAAATTACTGCCGAACCCACAACCCCCCACAAAACATCACAAAATACTACCAACACACCACAAGACAATTTATCAAAACATCGGGTGCATTATTATAATTATAGTTTATATATGTGCCAATTGTGGGTAAGGTCGCGCAGCCCGCCACATTCGACGGCCCCGACAAACCCAAAGTTATGTTTATATCGACACTAAAGCAGTCCAAACTTGGTGGAGCATTCCAATAGGTGCAAAGTTGGTAATCCTTAGAACAATATGCCACGTATATATGCCACGGGGTCATCCATCCTGCGTAATACTACGCATCGTTACATGTCAATGCCATGAAACCTTCGTAGTTATTGTTAAAATAATATCCTACTTCGGTTGCAATAGTTTTTTTTTTTCAGAAAGAAAAAAACGTTGTTTTATATATTAAGATATGCAAAATAGTACATGATATACATGATGATACAGTGCATAGCCACACTGTACAAATATCGCAAATTATAGAGCATAGATGATGCAATCTGATACAACATTTTAAGCCCCATATACACCAGCAGAGAGTAACCGACGAAGGCAAAAATATTATGATGTGTCCACAAATTATATCAAAAAGATTGGCACCATAAAAATGACACTACTTAATCTAGGAGCCAGAGTAAACCTGTATCATGACCTCAGTTTGAATACAAAGGCCACCTCCATCCAGAAAGAGAAGAGAAATAGAAATGGCCGCGCATGAATTGAGATGGAAAAACCGGCTCTTATACCCCATCCGAAGTATACATCCAAGGAGAGGAGTACGTGAGGGTAACAGCCTCGCTTGCATATTATGTATCAACCAAAAACTGGCTCGGTTGCACCTGAAAAGAAAGTATATATAAAATTTGGGTCGCTTGTAGGAGGAAGATATCATCCGTATTGTGACAGCCCATGGTATTTACCATAGCAGCAAATGAACCGAGGCATATAGATGAAACAGAAAAAATGGGCATGAACTCCACCATGGTCTCCCACAGCAAATCATAAAGGCGAAAGAGTATAGATGATTCGCCCATGCCCCTTAAATAGAAGGAGAGAAAGAAAGTCATTTGGAGACCCTTGGCGGGTCGCCAGTACCAAGCACCCTAAGATCAGCAGCAGAATAAATTGGAACCTCCTTGAGGTCAAGGAGTTCCTCCCGGAAAAGGGATCTTGTTTTCAGCCTCCCTCTGAAGTGTCTGGATGCAAACTTCATTTTTTTCCTCACCGTAATATTGGAACCTGAATCTGGCAAGATGAAAATATCAGGGTCCCTAGGGATATTATCAAAAATAGTGAGGGCAGCCAAGTCAAGGTTTGGGTTATTTAATAAGGATTCAATATCACATCCAACAGAATTTATGGGAGAGTCCGATAGGTCCGCATTCTCAAAATTATGTGGAGAGGGAGGAGAGGGGGGAGAGGATGTACAATCAAGGGGAGGCATGGACGGGGGGGGATATAAAGGAGAAGGTGTGGGGCAGGTTTGATTTTTTTCAGCAAGAGCAGTAGAGACATTAGGTGAGTCCGATAAGTCCACATTCTCGATATAATGTTGGGAGGGGGAAGGGGATGCGCATTCAAGGGGCGGCATGGATGGGGAGGTATATAATGGTGCAGAGATGGGGCAGGTTTGATGGTGGTCAGCAGGAGCAGTAGAGACATAAGGCATTTTATCCTTCGTTATGATAGTGAATCCAAGGTTTACTTCGGTTTCTAAATGAATGGGCGAACCGAGATTCACCAGGGAAGTAAAAACATTTTTCTCTTTAGAATCAGAAGGCGCCGACGGCAGTCCGGATTCATTAGGCGGGATAAAATCCTTGTGTGGTGAAGATAACTCCCCACATTGTGCACTATCATTAGCAAATAAATCAAAACTAGAAACTGCAAAGGGAGGGATACCTGATGGGGAGGCATTTCGTTGTACATTTGAAGTCAGCGCCCAATTTACACCAACAGACCTTTGATTGCCCCTACGGGGCCCCCATTGCCACTGGGGGCAGTTGCCCTTCAAATGGCCAGTGTTGTGACAAACCAAGCAGCGGAAAGGAATGCCCCAATAATCCACCCTTTGCCTGTGTCTTCTCAAACCCAAAACGAGATCAACATCCTCGGGCAAGCCTCCAGAGAAGACCAATTCGACTAATAACCAGGAAATGCGTTTGTCGCTGGCACCAAGCATGCTAGAGTCGATGTATTTCGTGCATCCAATGGAATTTCCAATGGCCCTTATTTCTTTATCTGTCCAGAACTCCAGCGGAAGGCCTGGGAGCTTTACCCACACCGTCCTATTCTTAGGAGCCTCCATAATTGGATTAAAACCGAGGTACCAGGGCATAAGTTGCAAAAAACTCTTTCCACGAACCGATGGCTTGTTAACAATCAAGGAAACATCTTTTTCATTCATAAGGTGAATACTATAGACTATGGTTTAAATATGCCATTGGTCGCATATTATATTGACCGCCGGAACTATAGCATTTAAATTATATGCTAAATATATATGCGCCAAACCATAGCATTAAAACCATATTCTATATCTATATTAATTCAATGCACCATAATAATATATTGAACCATAATACTATATTTTAATATGGTTTCAACCATATAGAGCATAATTTCAAAAATTGTTGAAACAGTTTGCTAAGTTTGCCATTCAAATCCAGGAGGTCTGCGAGTTTGACCCCGGGACCTGCCCATCAACCTATAAAATGTATTGCCAATGCGTCTTTTCCATAGGAGTTGGAATGTGAGTCTGAGAGCTATTGTTACACAACAATTTGTCACCGTTCTTGCCATTCCCCATCCCGCACATTGGAGGGCCCATTATGTGACCTATGAGCATAGACAAGACTTGAAAATACTTTCATTGCATCCCTCTAAAGATGAGCTTTCATTGCCCCGAAGACATCTCCCTGCCAAAAACCCTAAAAATAGCTCTTTTTCCATTGGCGCGGTTCCACAGTTCAGCCCTCGTGCCAAGGGGGCAAATCCTCCAAAGAGGGCGCGCCAATTGGCGCTCTGTCATAGAGCTGCACCCGCGCCAACCATATTAAGAGGTGTTTTTTAAAAATAAATGGCGGAATTTTCGTCCTAACAAATTCCTAGACTGATATCTATCTTGAGTTGGGAGGTTTGGCTACGGATTTCCATAGAGAGGAAGTGGTTTGCCACCTCTCATGGAAGCTTCCTTGATGATAGGGCCAATCCCATAATTATAGGGATCCCAACTCCCCTTCCTCCATCTATAAAATCTTGCTCATCTCCTTTGCAAGCTAGTTCCCAAGAGCTTTCACATCTTTATGCTGCAAGAGCCTTCTTGATTCCCTTAAGGCCAAATCCAAGCAAGGAGACTATTGTCAAGTATCCGGAGAGAGAGGCTTGTCCCATCCTTGACAGGCTTTATCGAGACATGTTTTGCTGACGACCCGCCAAAGGAGAGTGTTGCGTCGAAGCTATGGTTGTATTCTTCTTTTGATTCATTAATGATAAGCGACTATTGGTTATGGTTCCACTCTTGTTCTTGATTATGTTCATGAGTTATGTCCTCTTCGACTGACATATAGTTGTATATACTGGATTTTATGCTTGCGTTTGTGTTGTTTCTTGCATGTGCAGGTGTCCGGTCATGGAGATCGTGAGGATTGTGATCTGCCAGGGCAAAGGAATGGGAGCACCACCTCTTCTACAAACGACAGCGTTGGATTCCAGGTAAGCCTTCATCGCAAGTCGGTTTATTTGCAATTAGGAACCTGCACTGTAGCGTGTTTGATTGTTGCTAGACCCGATCTGGGCTAGTAGGGATCGCCTCTGTCCGCAGAGGGGATTAACCTTTTCAACAATTTGGCGACTCCATTGGGGACTCAGCTTGTTGTTTGATTTGTAAGCTATAGACGGAGCCTGAAGTGCAGCCAGATAGCCTTCGAAATGCTTTTGCTCTGCATTAGTGGAGTAGATCAACGCTGCTTCAGTCAATCTCCGGTTTAGTTTATGGACTGAACAACTTGGAGTGTTGTCTTCTCTTTTCGGTCAATTTCTTGGCCTTGCTTGCTTGGTCAGCTCTTTGGACTGGTTTTTCCTGTTTGTTTGGCTTTGTTTTAGCCTTGTCATCACTTGTCTGTGTCTGAGATTGCTTGTTTTTCATTTTCCCATAGTAAACTCGGCTGGCGCGCTTTTTAGTGTGACAGTCGCGCCCATTGGCGCAGGTTGCTTGTGTATCACCCGCGCCATTGCCTTTCTGGCGCTAATTTCAAGCTCACAGTCGCGCCAATCCTGTGAGCTATTAGGGTTTGCTGTGTTTTATGCTTTCTGGGACTGACTTGTGATTTTGATCTTGTTTTTTCGGCTGTTTGAGTGCAATGGAGCCTAGTTTGACTGATTGTAACCTCCATCCTTTGGTTGTTTGCCTATTTCTTTCGATTTTGCATTCGAGCCCTAGGGCATCTAGGTGCTTTTGTGAGTCGAGCCTCCCTTGGGAGTTTTTGGTTTTCATTCGTTCAGTCGACTTTGGGATTGCTTCCTTGCATTCGTTTGACAGTTGTCTATCATTTTATTGCGCTTTTTGAGTGACTGATTTCGTTTTCATTCGAATTTCGCTTTGCTTCATTTTGGGCCTAGATTACACGGCTCATTAGTGTCTTTGGGACTTTTCTTGGTTTTGAGAGACTTTTGGTCAATTTGAGATCTGATTGTTTGTGCCATTGAGTGAAATCTGCTTGTTTTTGCTCTCTTATTATCATTTCTCAAATTTCTTCTCATTTGTTTTCGGTTTGTTTAGTGCATCTAGCTCTCAAACATTGAAAATAAAAAATCTCTTTTGCTTTTGATTGATTAGTGCAAATTAAAATCTTTTCGGTGTTATTAGTAATTAGTGACTTTGAAAGAAAAGTTTTTAGTTTCATTAGCTGCATTAGAGATATCACTGATTGTCTTCCGATCATTTTTTTTGTGTAAAAGCTCTTAACTCTTTTGTAACTAGCTTTCATCGAACGAAATGATATACTGTGGCATGTAGTTTTGCATTTAGGAGATTTTTGAGACATCACATTCGTTAGGGCCTGAAAATTGAAATGTAATTGAAGATAAACTTTAAAATTTACTCAATTTACACTAAGGCAGCATTGAAATCTAATGAAACACATTTAGAGGTCTAGGCTAGAGACATGTTCCGGAATCTTTAAACCTAGTAGCTGTCGTTCACCTCTTGGCTTTAGACAACGCTAGTACGGACTTGTGCTCCCCGTACCGTCGCGTATATAAAGGGAGACCCCACTAGGTTTCAACCCTTTATCCATAGGAAGCCGAGTCTGCCACCCTATATCCATGATACACCGAACACAGCATTCGGGGAGATTGCCTGCACGTACGGAAAGTCCTTGGTTGATTTCTCTTTCATTATTAAAACCAAGGTGTATATTGCAGTTCACGGTTATTTGGTACACCCTTTTGCCTAGTATTCCTGAGTAGTCATTTTGATCCTATCTAACTCCCTAAATTTGAAAGGATCACCAAGCGCTTGTCCTTTCACGCTTGTGTCAAATATGAAAGAGATAGAGTCACCTTTTTGACCGTTTCTCGACTCTTAAAACATGAAACGGTGAAGTTTCTTATTTTTCAATTTGGTAAAAATTAATCACCCACGATCACACGCCTTGTTAGATTATGCTTGTGGACCGTTTGATTGTGTGTCTTGACTCTTTTTCATCCCGTGTGTGTGTTTGCTATTTTTCTCTTGTCGTTACTACCGCAGTGGTGGAACCCTTGGTTTCGTCTACTGGTAGTCCTTATATGGACGATTCGTCAGAGGTTTCACAATCCTCTGCTGAACCATAGCAGCCCATTGTTTTCGAGTTTCCTGACGGGGGACCGGTTCTTTCTGAGCAACCCTTTGGGGGACCAGTTGAGTTCAATTGGCCCTTTTCCGACCCTTGGTCTGAATTAAGAGTAGGGGCAGAGTTCCTTTCTCTTACATCGGGTTCGCCTTTTATAGCTGCTGTTTTTCCTCCTAGTCCTCGCCGTCTATTACAAGATCTAGCGGCAGGCTCAAACATGACTGATTCCAGTGAGGAAATCCCAACGTCTGGTGAAGACTATCAGCTCTTCCCATGAAGATTATTTCCAGGAGACAACTCTGAACCAGCGATCATGTCATCGTCCGGTCTCTCATTGCCAGCAGGGTATAGATCCCTGGGTCAGATCATTTCCGCCGTAGCCTCTATGGGAGTTTCAGCTCCTTCTACGAGGCCAGTTGCTCCTTCATTGGGGATGTCTCCTCAGACACCTGTCACTTATGTACCCACTCGGCCCACTGTCTGTGTGGCCGCCTCTGCACCTGTTGTCACGGCACCCTCCGCGAGGGTTATGCCGCCTCCTGAAGACATTTATTTAGTGACTACTATACCGGAGAAAATCTCTCCGGAGGAGTATCGGTTGTCCTTACAATAGCCGAACCCCGAGGTTGGACCATCCTCCCAAGATCCCAACCGCTCTTATTTTTCACACTATGCACAGGATGGTACACCTGTGTATGCTTTTCCAGATCAGTATGATGAGCAAGGGGGCATTTTATGTCTACCCGCTCCTGAGGCTCACCTCCATGCTCAAGGTTTACCTTATAACCAGGCTTATAACCTGCAAGGCCATCCTTTGCAAGGCCAACCTTCGGGCCAACCTGGCTATCCTTATGACCCACAAGGGCAGCCCATGCAAGGATATCCTGCGGGCCAGCAAGGGCCATCGTACGGTCCGCAAGGACAGTATTACAACCCTTTTGGTCAACCTGTGTAGCCTCAACTAGGGTACCAATCGGGACCAGTCTATGGTCCTGGGGGGAAAATCCAGCCTTCTCAATCTATGCAACCACAGTATCCTATTGTTTCCAACGTTGCATATCAGCTGGGACCATCCTGTGGTCCTACTCCAGGTCAAACCGGTTACCAGCAACCACCTGGCTCTATTCCTCCACTAGGCCAACCGGCCCATCCGGCACAACCAGGGGCTCCTTTCCAGCCGGGTCAACCTGCGCAACCGGCACAGCCTGTCTATTCGGGTCAACCTGTTTACTCAGGGCATCCTGCTCAGCGGGGTCAACCTGTTCACTCAGGGCAGCTCGCTCATTCCATTAACCCTGCCCAGCAGCTGATTTATTCGATTCTGCAGCCAAATAAACAGCTGCGCCCTAGTTATTAGGCTCCACAGGGCTCCACTTATCAACAACCGACTTGTCCTCAAGGCGATTACTATCCTCGTGATCAATCTCAACCGAATTATAGCCAGCCCTGAGGTTCTCAGTATTATCCTCATCAACCTGGTCCTACCTATACTCAGCAGCCAAATCCAAATGCTGCTTACACTTGGCCGACATATAATCAGAGTCCGTACTCTGGTTATCAAGCCCCACACACTGGTTACTAGCAGCCAAATCAGTCTGGTTATATGACCTACACCCCCTACAGTCAAAATACCATGGGATAGAACCCATGGGGGCAAGGATACTCCCATCCAGCGTGGAGTACAGGTACCGGTCCTCATCTCGGGCCTGGCATGACGGTCAATCTGCCATTGCCGTTCCTGGCTACCTTGAAGTTGCCGGATGTTTCAAAATTGACCAATGATCCGATTTTGCATAATCCTTATTGGCCTCCGGTTCCTACCAAGATACCAGGTGATTGCCCCAAGTTTGAGGGAAAAGCTGGGGAGGATCCCCAAGCGCATGTGATGACGTATCACGTTTAGTGTTCGTCCAATTCTTGGGTCGATGATTCAATTCGTCTGCGCCTCTTCCAACGCACTTTGACTGGAGTTGCTGCTAAGTGGTACATCGAGTTATCCCGTGGCATCTTCCAAGATTTCAATTCCTTAGCCATGGCTTTTCTAATGCACTTTCAGTTACTAGTTTGCTATGAAGCCGGGATGCACCTCCTGACTTCTTTGAAGCAGGATAAAGCCACTCACATTTCTGATCACATTCATGAGTGGTGGCATAGTCGTAGACTGATCAAGTTTCATATACCTGATCAGATACTAACTCACTGGTTCACCACCTCCTTCGTGAACAAAATCACCGAAGATATTGCGATGGGAGCGTGTGTGACGGAGGAACAAGCCATTGCGCGTGCCCAATATCTGGATCTTGTATATTCTCAGTCCGGCACGCTTTATGATATCTTTCCTGATGCTCCACGGTCCGGAACCTCTAAGGCTCCACCTACCCCTGCAGTGGATGGTGTCATTGGTTCCGTGTCTCAGAATTCGAAGAAATCTTCGAATGGGAAGCAGAAGTCTAACTCATCCAATAATTCTGCTCCTCCCGCCCCTACCGATTCTGGCAAAACTGCAGAGGTGTACGTCGTTCAGGCCAATCCTACGGAGAAAGCCTCCAAAGGGAAAAATAAGGGAAAAGGTAAATCTAAATCCGACGCCCCAAAGCCAGAATCCAAATCTCGTACTGAGGATGGTTCTCAACGTAAACCGAAGTACCCCTGCCTCATTTGTGAAGGAGACCATTATACCAAGGATTGTCCACGACGATCTGAAGTTAGTCAACTTCTCAAAGACTCCAAAGGGACTCTGGCAGTTCTTAAAGAACCATTCCCGTCTCAGCAGACCCAGATGGTTGAACATCCTTCACCATCTACACCATTTGGGTCCCAGGTTTTTATGATGAATGGTGTTGCACCTATCTCTATCGCTACGCGTTCGAAGGATTACAACGAATCGCGCCAGGCACCTGGGAAGGCGGTGGCGGATGGCCCACCTCCCCTATCTGTCTCCGGTTCATTCGAAATTGGGAAGCCTACTCCTGAATCTGTTGTGAAGCCACCTTTTAAAGGTGTTCTTCGAAGATCTTCTTACAATCCGAATGCCCGTGCCGCTCAGCACTACAGTATTGTTGAGGATTTGGCACAGGCACCTTCTGCTATGTCCGCACTAGAAGTTCTTCAAAGTTGTCCTTCGCAATGGAAGGCTTTATTGTCTGCAATCGGTGGCATTGATCCCACCGATTCGAGTCTTCTCACCTTCGATTTAGAGAATTTCACCCCCCGACTTCCACATCAGATCGCTCTTGTTATTCAAGTCGGGATCAACGGTCTTAACATCCATAGGGCCGTTGTGGATGAAGGTGCCTCTACCTGTGTCATGTCGTCCGCTTGCTGGAAGGCCATTGGCTCTCCGGCCCTTTCATCGTCTCCTAATTCCCTAGAGGCATTTGATGGTTGGGAATCCAAACCCCTGGGTGTTCTCGAGAGTTTAGCGATCACTTTACAGGGGAAGACTGTCAACGTAGAAGTAGAAGTGGTTGACGCCAGGCTCAACTACAATATACTTCTCGGCCGCAGCTGGACTCATGCCATGCTATGCGTGCCATCCACCGTTTTTCGACTTCTTAAGTTCCCTCATGAGGGAAAAATCGTCACGGTGGATCAGTTGTCCTTCTTCACCTCCACCTCCGAGAACAACGTTCCATACGTGGATCAAATCCCAAATCCCCCTGACAGTGTAGGACCCGGTTTTTTCAAAGACCCCGTCCTCATGGGTATTTTTCCCGCACCGCCACCGCACACCGCTCAAGTTAACATGATTTCCAGGTCTGATGACCTCTGGCTCATCCCTACGCCTGAGCAGGTGTTTGAGTTTGGAGAATTAATGCCCTTGACTCCAGTAGAGATTAGCTACTGTGAAATTGTTGTTGCATCTGATCCTCCACCTCCTCAGCATGCTCCTTTGAGCATGGCTCTAGATGTCTACTCTCAATCCCCCTGGCTTGGTCAGGTCGATTCACCTGATCCTCTCAAAGAGACTTTTCCTTCCGATGAAGCCATTGCTGAAACCATGTCTCTTGAGGAGCTGCCTTGAAGCGATGGTCATCATCGTTCCTCTTTCATGCCTAGCCTAGGGGCAATGTCATATTGTCTAGAGCGTTATGCATCTCAGGTTCCTACTCCTCTCCAAACGCCCATTTTGACACACGAGGTTCTTTCGGAGGGAAACCTGAGTAATATCACTCAAACCATCCCGATCAACATCTCCGTTAAACCAGGGATTGTTGAGAATATACACATGGGAGTGACCTGTTCTCCCGATGAGATACAGGTCTATACTGATCTTTTTAAAGAATTCAGAGATGTGTTCGCCTGGTCCTACGAGGAAATGTTGGGGATTGATCCCAGTATCGTAGTGCATGAGATTCCAACCTACCCTGGTGCGAAGCCCGTGCGCCAATGCTTACGCCCCATGCATCCTCGTAAAGCCACTTCAATTAAGGCAGAAGTTGAAAAACTTATGAACGTGGGCTTTATTTATCCCATCCCCCTCACAGAATGGGTTTCTAACATTGTCCCTGTCGATAAAAAGCAGGGTACTATTAGGGTCTGTGTTGATTACCGCGACATCAATCGCGCCTGTCCGAAGGATAACTATCCCACTCCGTTCATAGACCAGATCATCGATGAATGTGCCGGAAGTGAGATCTATTCCTTAATGGACAGTTTCTCGGGGTATAATCAAATCAAAATTCTACCTGCGGATCAACACAAGACTACATTCATCTGTCCGTGGGGTACTCTCGCGTATAAAAAGCTCATGTTCGGCTTGAAGAACGCTGGAGCCACGTTTCAGCGTGCGATGTCTTACGCTTTCCATGACATTTTCCATATCGTTCAGCCTTATCTGGATGACTTGCCAGCTCATTCAGCTAGGCGAGAGGACCACCCTGAACACCTCTGCCAGATTTTCCTTCGCTGTAGGCGCTACAATATTAGGCTTAATCCTCATAAATGCGTCTTTTGCATGGATTCTGGCTGTCTTTTTGGATTCATAGTCTCCAAAGAAGGAATTCGCCTTGACCCTTTAAAATTCGAGGCTATCATCAATCTCCCATCACCCTCCTCATTATGTCAGTTGCAGAGTCTGCAAGGAAAAGTGAACTTCCTTCGACGCTTTATCCCAAACTACGCGGAGGTGGCTAAAGGATTCACGCGCCTATTAAAGCAGAACGTTCCCTTCCATTGGGACGAAATTGCTCAGCAATCCTTTGAGAAGCTGAAGACGTTACTTGTTAATGCTGCTTTGCTTCATCCTCCTGATTATCACAGAGATTTCACTTTATATCTCGTCGTCGCGTTTAGTACCATCGCTATGGTTCTGGTGCAGGATGATGATGATGGTAATGAACATGTTGTTTATTATCTATCACGGAACCTTCTCGATACGGAAACGCGTTATGCTCATGTAGAGAAGTTGGCGTTAGCCGCAGTACACGCGGTGCAGCGTTTTCGCCACTACATCCCGTTGCGTACGATAACAGTGGTTTCGGATTGCAACCCCATGACATATATTCTTTCTCGACAATTACTGGGGGGGAAATACTCCAAATGGATCGTCATCCTACAGGAGTTTGACTTAGAGTTTACTACTGCTAAGTCAACCAAATCACTTGTTTTCGCGGATCTTATATGCTCACTCTTGACAGACTCCACTCCTTCACTCTCCGAGGATCATATCCCGGACGAAACTCTTTTCCTCATCAGTACTCGCGACCCTTGGTATGGCGACATAATCGTGTATCTTCAGACTTCCACATTTCGGTTTGAGTTGACTAAAGATGCCCGACGACGGATTCAGCATCAGTCTCAACCCTACCGCATCATAGGAGATACCTTATACTGCGTTGGAGTAGATTCGGTGCTTCGTCGGTGCCTAACCTTGGAAGAGGCTGAAAGGGTCCTAAATGACTGCCACAGTGATGCCTGTGGTGGACATATGTCCGGATATGCCACTGCTCAGAAAATTCTGCGAGCAGGTTACTTATGGCCGTCCATATTCAAAGACTGTATCGTTGCAGTCCGAAAATGTCACGCGTGCCAGGTGTTCCAGTGCAAGATGCGCGCGCCGCCTCTCCCTTTACATCATGTTATTACCGTCGGCCCTTTTGCGAAATGGGGCGTAGACTTTATGACGTGTAACACTCGTTCAGCCGGGGGGCATGCGTATATAATCGTTGTTGTCGACTACTTTACCAAGTGGGCCGAAGCGATGCCTACACTTGCTGTCGACGGTAAGACGACTGCTAAATTCATATTCAACCACATCATTGCACGTTTCGGGGTCCCTCAAGTCATCGTTATTGACCATGGTACTAATTTCCGAGATTATATGATGACCGAGCTGACTTCGAGATTGGGCTTACGTCACGATAGCTCAACGCCATATTACCCTCAGGCAAATGGCCAGGTTGAAGCAGTGAACAAGGTTTTGGTCACTATGCTTCAACGAACAGTTGGTATTCACAAATCCAATTGGCACCTCCAACTATTCTCAGCTCTATGGGCATACCGGACGTTTGCAAAAAGTGCGACCGGATTCACACCATTCCAGTTGGTGTATGGTCTGGAAGCAACTCTTCCGGTTGAATGCGAGATTCCTTCATTGAAATTAGCTGTGGAACTTCTACCCGATACTTCAGCTGAGGAAGAGCGTCTTTTGTATCTGGAACGGTTAGATGAAACCCGACGTTTAGTTGCTTTAGTCATTGAAGCACAAAAGAGGCGGGTCAAAGCTCACTTTGATCAATCGGTTTCTCCTCGTTCCTTTATCGAAGGGGACCTCGTCCTCCTATACGATCAAGCACATGACAAGCTTGGGGCTGGTAAGTTCCAACCTATGTGGCATGGGCCCTACATAGTAAAACGCGTTTTGAAGAATGGGGCTTATGAGCTTATAGATTATGAAGGAGTTCTGCTGGCGCAGCCTAGGAATGGCCTGTACCTGAAAAAATACTACGCTTGAAGTCATTTTTGGTGTGGTGTGTGTACATAAGTGTGTCATTTCATTTGTGTGCATGTGTGGTGTGGTTTGCGATGTAAACATCTTTCTGTTGATCGGGTCTTCCTGATTGTGCAGATGTCCATCAATCCGTTTGTTGGTTTTGCAGATGGTGCCTCCCACAGTACCAGGAATCTGTCTTCGGCGGCCTGGGTAATCTACGATCCTGCTGGTGAGTTGGTCAACCTGCAAGGTGTGTCTGGGACGTACTACAAATAACATCGTGGAATATAGTGTTGTGTTAGAATTATTAACCGAGGCTGTAAACCTCGGTATTCGTGAATTACTTGTGTATCTAGACTCACAACTTGTAGTATCACAACTGAACGGACACTATTCAGTAATAAACCCATCCATTTTACGTATGTATCTGCGTATTCGTTTACTGGAAAGAAATTTTGACTATATTACATATCAAAATATACCCAGGCATATGAATACGTTAACTGATGCAGTAGCTAATTTGGTTTTAGATAGACATTTGCGCAATTTGTAAATCATCATCACATGTAAAAGGAAAATCCATCCAGAAATAGATATGTATATATATAGATATCGAATGTTTGCATAGTGTGCATCACATTAAATCAAAAAAATATACATGTTCGCCTTAATACATCCGGAGACGATGTGTCTCTCAAAAAATGTGCATGATAAAATCCCTAGGAGTCTAATCCGCATGGTGCTCATGATAACAAGTGACTGCACGCACTAAGCGTCTGAAAAGTCGGTGGAGCTGACTAGGCACTCCCACCGTATGTCTCTGGTACGCCATCGGTACATCTGTCAGCCGGGCATAGTCTGGGATCCCTCGGGCAATACCCTCGAGATTCTGGATCAACTCCCCCCCCTCTGCACCCTCTGCCTGAGGATCAGGTGCGGGAAGAGTCCTCCGCGCGATAGGAGACATACCGGCTGGTCTCTCTGGGCCCACGTCTGCATACATATCAAATGCGTTAGGGAGAACATGTATTAACAAAAAATTATAAAACATAAAATCAAAAAGGAGAAGAGATCATACCCAACTCCTCGTCCCAATCATCTCCCTCCGACAGTGGGAGATATGGATCACCAGTGAAATCGGTTCCTGCGTATGGCCAGTCTTCCACTACAATCAACTGACGCCGCAACCACCCAAAAAACTCCGGCCTCCAGGACATCTGTTGGCCTCCTCCAGCTCTGGGCATCAGCGCCGCCCAACGAGCCATTCTTGGCTCTCGTGGAATCGGCTCAGCTACTATGGCCCCTTGGCCTTAGAAGATTGGTAATCGTTCCAGAATGAACGATACCAGGATAGAACCGTAGCCAAACTGTTTCAGTTTGGCCTGCTTACACTTTGTGAGCTGTCTCTTGATGTTGATTGTCACTGATGTGGCCTAGTCGAATAATAGGGGACTCATGCACTCTGAGGCCAGTAAGAGTTGGGCCTTTGTTGCCTCGTGCGGTGCCTGCGATCCCGCGGCCCGCGTGATGGTATGAAGCACTACCCTGAGTGCTAGATCAGGAATAGTATGGATGTCCACCTTTCCACTTCCTGATCCCAGTCATGCCCCTCGGCACACTCGTGCCATCACTTGCTCCATCTTCTCACCAGACAGTCTGCTCCCTGTCAATATGGGCACCGGACCTCTGCGCGATAGTCCGGTTATGAAGTATACGTCAGAGACCTCGAGTTCTACTACTTGGTCCCGCAACTTGAACACTTGTTCATGTTCATCCCATATGCTAATCAGGTACTGTAGGAGCTCAGGCTGAGCTCGTAAGCAAGGTGTCAGGAAGAAATTTTTAAGCCCACAGTTCTTGAGGGCATTCATGCAAGTTTCATTCTCCATGGCCTGTTCATCCTCTTCCCCGTGCTCCCTCTCTTTCCACTCAATGACCATTTTGATCACTTGCCTGCATTCACATGGTCAAAAAAAACTTCAATTAGACCTCTGTTATCCTTGAAAATTCATGCAATTCAATAATTGTGTGAAAATTTCGAGCGGAAAATTATATTGCGCCGCTGGCGCGACTGTTTTCCTAACAGTCGCACCAGTTGGCGCGGGCCCTTTGTAAATAAAATGCCATTGGCACGGGTCCGTGCCGGATATCCGCGCCAATGGGCGAAGCCCTAAAAATTCAAAAATCCCCTCACAGGAGTCTAATATACAATAAAAGTTCATGAAAAACGGATTGAAATGGAGTACAAAGAAGCGCCTCTTACCTAGAACAGACGGGAATCTGAATAGTAGCTCGGATCGGTCGCAATCGCCGTCAGAAGTTCGCACACAAAATGGACCACTGCTGCTCTTCAGTGAGGTAAATAGTGAAAAGTAATTTTATTTTTACCATTTGACATATTTATAACTTTTTGAACTTAAAATAGGTTTTGAAAGTTATTTTTCTGAATATTTTAATATATTTTGTCAAAAAAGGGTTTTACACTTGCTTTTTGTGCAGCAACAGGTCTTTTACGCGACTTAAACGATGAAACAAGTTGTATTTTATACTTTTTCGGACTCGGTAAATACACGAAAAAGTCACTTTGGAGTCATCTTTCAACTCTTTTCTAACTCTCTAAACATGAAAAGATTGTCGAAGCCCTTGTCGTTTCGATCTCGTTAAAGTGGACACGAATCGACATCCACCTAGTATACGTTTACCCCTTTTTCGGGCTGGGATGGATTATTTACAAAAAAGGAATACCCTAGCCTATCGCGACTAGGAGGTTTTCTCGGATATTGTTTTCTACCTTTTCGGGTCCGAGGAACTATCTACGAAAAGGGACTGCTGGAGTTTACTTTTCTGCTGTTTTTTCAGACTCTCTAAATATGAAAAGACGCCGAGTTCTTCGTTTGTCAGACTCGTTAAACCCTGATGACATTGGATTCAGTCGAAATGACGTTCTCCGAGTTTCTCCTTCCTAGGGCTCGTTAAATGTACTAGGATGGATTCACCCGAAGGGCAGACTTACATTACAAGCATATGCTATCCCCTTCAAGCTTGTTATCAAAAATAATTGGGGTACTCGCCAGAAATGGTGGGGGAAAAATGGAGCCAGCATCATTGTCGTGTTGGCAGTATGTCGCTCTTGAAAATGGCACTTTTCTGCATTCGTGTCGGGTTGGGGACATCTCATCTCGTTTTTTCACTTGCCTTCGTGGGTTTGGGTAATCCCTTTTGACCTCTCATCTGCTCGTTGCTTCGTCGCCATGACCTCTAATCCGTTGATGTCAAATATTGCCAAATCCACTATTGCGCCATTATATGTTCAAGAGAAGTTGACCTCTGCAAAGTATCAAACTTCCTCTGATTCTCTTATGATCCTAATTCACAAAAACATCATGTTCCTCTGTCTCGTGTCGATGATGTGGGAAACATTATGGCCCACCTTCGATCAAAGTCACTTCCTGTCGACTTCAGCTCATTATCCGGGAAGCTGATCTAGAGACTCCCTTATGGTACCTTGGAGCCTGCATGCCTCAATGGCAGGTTCGTCGCATTCGACGTGAGGTTCTCATCATTGGCCTCCGATCGAGTGATTCTATGGGTGTTCGATGCCAGCTCATTGATTCACACGCTGTAGATTGTACCTATAGTACCTTGAGGGCCATTGTCATTATTGGTGGTTCCTCTCGCGTCTGTTAACAGCTTTCATCATTGGCTGGTAATCAGACGATGTTCTTGCATGTTCGACTTCAGCTCACATATTCGCATGCTTGAACTTGTACTTTGTTCGGGTCGAGATGGAGCGCAAGACCCTAGATTGTGTCTGTTGTAATCCAGGCTGCGATTTTGTGGATTATTACGATGACTCACTGATTGGATGGCTGCGACCATACCTGAGTCTATCCATCGATCCTCTCTGGATGGCTGCGACCATGCCTCAGATCTCGATTATTGTGTACTCTATTATGGATGGTTGCGCCCATACCACGCCTATATATCATGTATCTGAGACATCAGTTGTACTTCGCTTTGCAGGTTTTCCGATGGCAGTGTTTTCAGTCGGCATGTTCTCGTAAAGCATTTCACCCCTCTCTCTCTCTCGGGCCTCATGCTTTAGGGGGCATCTGTTACACAGCAATTTGTCACCGTCCCTACCATTCCCCATCTCGCACATTGGAGGGCCCATTCCATGACCTGTGAGCAGAGACAAGACTTGAAAATACTTTCATTGCATCCCTCTGAAGATGAGCTTTCATTGCCCTGAAGACATCTCCCTGCCAAAACCCTAAAAATAGCTCTTTTTCCATTGGCGCGGTTCCACAGTTCAGCCCTCGCGCCAAGGGGGGAAATTCTCCAAAGAGGGCGCGCCAATTGGCGCTCTGTCATAGAGCCACACCCGCGCCAACCATATTAAGAGATGTTTTTTAAAAATAAATGGTGGAAGTTTCGTCCTAACAAATTCCTGGACTGATATCTATCTTGAGTTGGGAGGTTTGGCTACGGATCTCCATAGAGAGGAAGTGGTTTTCCACCTCTCATGGAAACTTCCTTGATGATAGGGCCAATCCCATAATTATAGGGATCTCAACTCTCCTTCCCCCATCTATAAAAGCTTGCTCATCTCCTTTGCAAGCTAATCTCCAAGTTCCCAAGAGCTTTCATTTCCTTATGCTGCAAGAGCCTTCTTGATTCCCATAAGGCCAAATCCAAGCAAGGAGACTATTGTCAAGTATCCGGAGAGAGAGGCTTGTCCCATCCTTGACAGGCTTTATCGAGACATGTTGTGCTGACGACCCGCCAAAGGAGAAAGTGAATGGGCTAGTACAGTATTCTTTGACCCTTAATGATAAGCCATCATAAGAAGACTGCTCTTCTGCTCTGACAGAATGAGTTGGTGTCCTCTGATCGAATATATAATTGAGATCAGATTTGTAAGCCAGGCTTTGTTGTTTTCGCATGTGCAGGTGTCCGATCACGGAGATCGTGAGGATTGTGATCTGCCAGGGCAAAAGAACGAGAGCACCACCTCTTCTACGAACGACAGCGTTGGATTCCAGGTAAGCCTTCCTCGCAAGTCAGTGTATTTGCAATTAGGAACCTGCACTGTAGCGTGTTTGATTGTTGCTAGACCCGATCTGGGCTAGTAGGGATCGCCTCTGTTCGCAGAGAGGATTTACCTCTCCAACACCATCCTTCTTGAAATCAAAGGTCCTTATCAGAAGCCTGGGGCCCCCTTCAATTATAATTCCTCATGGCTTAAATATGAACCCTTTACCTCCCTATTCCATGCCATGTGGAGGAAGGATCGGCCAAGGGAACCTGGAAACATGAGCAGGCATTTTATGGAGAACCTTAAGTAAATGAAAAAAGCCACTATGGAATGGGAAAAGGCCAAAAAACAAAAGGAGGAGGAAGACCTTCGGAAGATAAATGAAGAGCTAGGCTTTTTGGAAAGTCCAATGGGGGCTGGATATGTCTCCACTGAAGCAAGGGCCCGAATAAAGAGCCTTGAAGAATCAAGGAAGACAATATTATTGGAAAGAGAGGAGAGTTGGCGCCTTAAGATCAGGGCTATTTGGCTGCTATCCGAAGACGAGAACACAATTTTTTTTTAGAACTATGCAAAAGGAAGGAAAAACATCAACACAATTTGGGGCATGCAGATGGAGGAAGGAGAATTGGTCCGCTCTTTCGAGGACCTCTCCGCCCTTGGAGTGAAACACTTCAAATCTTGTTCAGAGCCCCAGTGGAGACCTCTATTGCTGAAGTCATCATGGTAGCTCAGTTTTTCCCCAGTTATATTGAAGACGAAGGAAATCACAGTATTATGGAGCCTATCTCTAAGGAAGAAGTGGAGGATATCCTTAAGGCAATGCAGAAAGACAAGAGCCCAGGCCCGAATGGTTGGACGGTGGAATTCTTCCAATATTTTTTCGAGTTCTTGGGGGATGGCCTCCTAGAGGTGGTGGAAGAGTCGAGAAGAACAGGATCAATATATCAACCTTTCAACTCCACCTTCCTGGCCCTCATCCCCAAAAAGTAACATTCAGAGTCGTTTGATGATTTTAGGCCAATATCCCTTTGTTCATGCATCTATAAAATCATTGCTAAAGTGATAGTAAAACGTCTCAAGCCTTTTCTTTCCCAGAATATCTCTTTGGAGCAGTTTGGCTTTCTGGATGGAAGACAAATTGACGAGGCAGTGGCGGTAGCCCAAGAAACCCACCACAGTTTGAAAAGGAGCTATAGTTAAAATAGACCTCTCCAAGTCTTATGACAAAATTAGTTGGATGTACATCCGGCTCCTCCTAACCCATCTTGGATTCAGGATTGCCTTAATCAATTGGGTAATGGGGTGTATCTCTTTTACAAGCATTGCAATTATGATCAATGGGGCTGCTTCTAAATTTTTCAACATTCAAAGAGGACTTCGTCAGGGATGTCCTCTCTCTCCCCTTCTATTTCTTTTAGTTGCGAAAGGACTCAGTCTGATGATACATGATGCAAAAAAAGGGGGGATTTAAAAGGCATTGAAGTGGTTGTCAACCTTTTTGTCACCCACTTACTCTTCGTCGATGACATCCTCCTATTTAGTAATGGTAGTTTGGAAGACAACCGCCGTCTAAAGGAGGTGTTGGACCTTTTCCTCAAGGCTACAGGGTTAAGCATAAATAGACAGAAATCCACAATCAAAACAGCTGGTCTGTCAAGAGCTGAAGTGGGAAGAATTTATGAACTGTTACAGTTTTAAGTTAAGACCCTGCAGGACTCCTTCAAATACCTAGGTTTCTACCTAAAGCCGAACACTTATCGTATTCAGGACTGGCACTAACTAATTGCTAAGATTGAGGCAAGGATGAAACACTGGAGCTACAAATGGCTCTCTAAAGCAGGGAGACTAGTGTTTATCAAATTTGTAGCCATGGCTATTCCAGTCTATTGGGATGCTATCTCATGGGTTCCTAGAAGTACTCTCTCCACTATTAATAAAATTTGTAGTCGGTTCTTATGGGAAGGGTCAAAGGAGGAACATGCGATGCCATGGGTGGCTTGGGAGAAGATAGTGCATCCAAAAGCTTGGGGAGGACGGGGAATCAAGGAGCTTCCCTCCTTCACGGCTTCGCTAGCTGCCAAGCTAGGCTGGCACCTCATTACATTGGAAAATCTCTCGATGACTGTTGTAAAATGTAAATATATTGATCCTATGCCAATTTTGGAATGGATGCACACGCCTAATAAGAAAACAAAAAACACATCAATTGTCTGGAAAGCCACAGTAGCGTCGGTTAAGATCATTGAACAGGGTCTAGCATGGCATGTTGGGGACGACTCACAGGTAAGACTGGGTCGTGACCCATGGGTGGGTTGCTTTGGGAGGTTCGCCCTTTCTAGAGACCTCATAGTCCATCTAGAACAAAGGGGCTTCAGAATGTTAAGTCCTATAACCCTCCAAGGCTAGTCAATGATCTGGAGGCAAGCATGGTTGTCAGGGGAAGCCCTCCAACTTGAAGACAGGTGGCTCAAAGAGTGGCAGGGTTTTATCAACGATATCCAAAAATCTAATATCTGGATTCAGGCAAGACTGGATAAGCTCAGATGGGTCCACGCTCCATTGGGTCTATTTTCCCCTAAGTTTGGATACAAATGGTTAATGGCACAAAAAGGTTGGGGTGAGCCGGAGTGGTGGTTTAAGTCCCCGTGGGATCTAAAGGGTCCAGCAAAAACATTTTTTTTTTTTTTGGTGTATTCTTCAGGTCCCCTCGTGGGATTTCGTCCAGCGCAGGGGCAAGATCCTGGTTGGTGCTCTATGTGTATGGCTAGTTCTGAGTCAGTGCTACATCTCTTCCTTACTTGTCCCTTTAATGTACGTCTCTAGAATGAAACTCTCAGGCTTCTCAAAATCCCTCAAAAATGGGAAGGAATTGATGTGAGGGAGGCATGGACGAGATGGTGGCAGGCCTCTCCAAATGATAGGGTTAGAAACCTACCTCTAATAGTTGCATGGGGAACATGGATAGCAAGAAATCAAATCATCTTTCATGATAATTTGTTCCCTGTAAACCTGTTAGCAGCGGAAGGAGCTTCCATATTTGAATACATTCCTATTCCGGCACAACCCCACCAACCCAGAGTCATCCAACAGGAGAACATCAGGGGGGATATTCTGTGGGCTTACTTCAATGGGGAATCTGACCCTCAAAACAAATGTGGGGCAGGCCTCTCCACTCATGAACCATCTGGGAAAATCCCTAAAGCGTTGGTCGGTCTTGGTCAGGGGACTAATAACTTCGCAGAATTAAAAGCTCTTCATTTACTGCTATGTTGGGTTTCGTCCATTGAGATGAGATAAGTTCAAATATTTGGGGACTCTATGAACATCATAAAATGGTTTAATGGAACTCAAAGATGCCATAATTTCATTCTATCTACTTTGCTTGATGAGGTGAAGATTTTAAAATCCTATTTTAACCAGATAACTGCTTGTCACATTTACAGGGAACGGAACTGTGAAGTAGACCTCCTATCTAAGGAGGGCGCTCGTTAAGATATGGGGCACTAGGTAGTTGTAGCAGTCGAAAGAGGTCAAATCCGAGGGATCGATCAGCCTCCCTTCGCTCACTAATTCCTAGCTACTCACTCTTACTTTTTATGTTACTTCATATTTGCTTGAACTTTTAAGTTTTTGTTTGTATATTTTCTCTCAAAACAATGAACATGTCTAAACTATTACGTCTCTGTTTCGGATTGTTTTCCTCACTCAGGAGATCCGGGAGACAGGTTTTTTCTCTATTTAAACTTTATGACACAAAAAAAACTTTGAAAATTGGATTGGTGCCTGCCACCCAGTTTTTGGTTTTTTGATGATATCAAAATAGACATAGTATGTTTTCATTCCTATTTCGGGGTTTCTTTCCACATAGAATGGGAAGCCCAGGGGCTGAATGGAGACATCATTTTTATGATTTTTGACAAATCTGGGAGGATTGATGCATAAATCTCCTCATCAGTTGCAACTCCATCTTTTCCTTTGTTATAAAAAGAAAGGAAAAACGCAGTTCTTTGAATGCTACATGCATATACTATGTAACCTTCTACTTTTTTAATAGACGGTTCGATTTTTTCTTTGGAAAAAAAAAACAATATATGCAAAGTAAAGAGATTATTATGGACTTGAAAACAAGTGTAAATCAATGAGCTTTTGGCTATGGCCCATGGGATAAAAATTTCCTATTTGGGACTCTTCTCACTCTTATTATTTTATATGGTTCTAAAGTTTAAGGTTTGCAACATTTATAGAGAATTGTAGAGAAATATAGAGCAAATCCAAAAGTGTTTTACAACTTATACTCTCATAATTAAAGGCGCCACACTTTATAGTATTCTCCTCACCTCAAAAGTGAGTATTTCGCCCACTGAGAGCACAGTGATGATTAGGTACCTAATGTGGAAGAACGAGATAAACAACATGGAAAATGAGAGGCTTCCTAAGATGCTTTAAACTCTAATCAAAACTTCATATGGCTCAAGTAGGGGTGGCATATAAATGTCAAATCTTGGCTAAATCATTAAAGAATAGAGGAAGAAGTCACTCTACAAAACAATGATAAGATCAAAATTGGCACAACCATTAAAGAATAGAGGAAGAAGTCACTCTACAAAACAATGATAAGATCAAAATTGACACAACCACATTAAAGGTGGTTGATATACTACAATTGGCATCATACAATACACTATCCATAACATTTCATAGAATTACAATCTCTAATTTAAATATCTCATTTACTTTATGTAATATATTAAAGTTAAAAATTACTTCAACTTTTGAAACTCTATCCATTCATAAAAGAATGATTAAATATTTATTAATAAAAACTAGCTTTCATAAAACTATAGTTAAATTCAGCAACATTATGAATTCCACCCTCAATGCGTTACGAACCCTCAGGTGGACTTACGCAATAAGATATCAAGTTGGGGCATCCAGATTCTCACCAGGAAGTTGTGTCCTACGATTTGGCCCCCATATCCTTCCGGAAGCAGTGCACTTATCCAATCCATCTATATGCTTCATCTAGTGTCGTGAAAGGGGCACTATCGACATCCCTTACTACGCAAAGGACAGGTTGCCTGAGAATGGCCACAAATTCTAATTTTTGTAGCGAAGTAGCCACAACTAATCACCCTACAAGAGTGAGCAAGTAGGGTCATAGATAGAGAATGGAGAAAAAGAAGTCAAATTGGAAGAATTAGGAGAATGGAACTACCAAGACACTTGGCCACTATTAAAAAAAAATATTGGCCACTATTAAAAAAATATATTTAAAACTATAAAGGAAAAATGAAATAACAAAGGAAATAATAGTCAATATTAGGTTTTAAATTTGATCTCATCTCTCTATTTCTAACTATAACGAAGGATATTCGGTTTTTATTAAATCCTAACCACCCCTCCAATATTTATCAATGAAAAAACCTATGTTTTGAACCCTAACAATTGAATAGTGATCCTTATTAACATGTTACATTTAAATTTAAGGAGAAATTGTGGCGTGATAAAGAATTAGAGGATTAAAAAAATTAGGATATTGTAAGGCTTTATTTTGACTGGTGTAAAAAAAAAATCAATATTGCTAAAGTGAGAAATCATGGTGTGATAAAGAATTAGAGGATTTTAAAAATTAGTATATTGTAAGGCTTTATTTTGACTAGTGTTAAAAAAACAATATTGCTAAAGTAAGAAATAACTTTCATGAGTTTCATAGTGAAACAAGGCATTGGACAATTCCTGAAACATTGTGGGTTGAAAAAAATTTGTCGTCTTTGTGACACTAAGAAAGTTGAAAATGAATAACCCTTTCTCTTAAATTATCTTTCATATACCCACATAAAACCACATTTTCAATATATCTATTACAATATCAATCTTCCAAATCTTTTAACTCATAAATATTTTCAAGCACAAAATAAAATTCTAGAGCAAACCAAGTAATTATTTACCTTTCTTAAAGTTTGAAAGACCAAATTTGTTGTAAGTGGATGTTAAAGACCAGCACCATCATCATGTTATTATGTGAGAGTAATGGAAAGCAAATATTAAATATTAGTAAGAACAATTATGCTTGAATTTGAATTTAAATACAATTTGATATTAAAAAAATTAGAAAATGTAATGAAGAAATAACCAAATCTGATTTAAGTGGATGTTAACCACCACCATTATGATTTTATTATGTGTGAGTCATGGAAAACAAGTACTAAACCACCACCATCATCATGTTATCACGTGTAAGTAATGGAAAATAAGGACTAAATACCAGCCTAGATTCATCTTAATTCTGGATCTACCAATGGCCAAGAGTGATCAAATCTCTTTTCGCTATAAAAGAGGTTTGCATCTCAAGAAATTTGATCCCTCTCCACACTTGGTAGATCCAGAGTTAATATGGATCTAGGTTGGTTGAATTTCCTTCTTTAAATAGACTATATTCCACATGAATACCATGGGTCAATATCACAAGTTCTTATAAACCTCAAGCTAAAAAACCACCAATAACTTGATCAAGTCAAATTTACTTTATTATTTTAGTTACAAGTTATTTTTATTTTAATGTAGGGTTATTTTTATTTTATTTTGACTGTGTAAAATTGTTTAACGTAGAGTTATTTTTATTTTTATTTTATTTTGGTTGAGTAAAAATGTTTATAGGGCATTACATTACAACATCTCGACCGTACTTAGCTGAGAAGCACGTCTTGGTAGAATTAGTAACCAAGAACACTGTCCAATAATAACTATGCTCATATTTGAATTCAAATACAATTTCATATTTAAAAACAAATACAATTCCATATTTTAAAAAAATAATGAAGAAATCCTAATATATATATAAGAAATTTTGCCCTGAGAATGTTCAATAAAATTAGGAATAAAATCAATTAATTTACGGGAAAATGTTTTTTAATATTTTCTGAGGGTTTGATTCCACCATATATATATATATATATATATATATATATATATATATATAAAGTTGATCATATCATCCTTACAGAACCCAAAGTTCACTCAACTTTGTACAATGTCGAATTTCCTTATAACATAGGCTAATATGGTAGTATCTAATTGCAGAAATAATAGGTGATTATGAGATAGAATTGTGCATGTTAGTAAGAGGCAAAGATCATATTTCAAGTCTTAACAACAACTACTTAGGGATTTAGATGATTATGAGATATAATTGTGTGTTAGTAAGAGGCAAATATCATCTGTCAAGTCTTAACAACAACTACTTAGGGATATGGGTGATTATGAGATAGAATTGTGTGTGTTAGTAAGAGGCAAAGATCATCTTTCAAGTTTTAACAACAACTACTTAGGGATTAAGGGAGGTCATGGTGAATAACAATTGATGATGTTGAAGTCATAAATGTTTGCTAGCACCACATCATCATGGCATGAATCAAAGCATATGAATACTCGAGGCATTCTCCATGGAGCAACCATCCTGCTCAATTCATGAATTCTTGGGAGACTACAAGAGGGACACAATGGGTTTGTTCGAAGATCAAGAAACATCTCTCGAGAAAAGAGAGCTTGAGATGCACCATACTATGTGCCAGGTTGTGTTTTACAAGGTAGGAGCTGAAATCTTCAAAGAGGGGCACCCGACAATTTGGGCAAATCAAATTTAATCCACACCCAAAACATGCTCAGGAAATGCTAAGTCATCCTTATGAGTTGCCATGTTGTAAGTGGCCTCTTGGGAGTGTTATATCAAGCCCATCTGTTCTGGGAGCTTTGACCCACTCAATTTACCTAGAGGCGTTCACAAATCTAAAGGTAAATGAGATTAGGAACCAACGTTTGGCCATCTTCTCCACGTTCAATGTCTTCACCTATATCATCGTTACATGGAACGGAACCCTGGAGAACCTGTTCAATCACTTTTTTCTTAACAGAAACTGGGAGATTTATGCATATAAAAACTGTGGAAAATGCATGTAGTCAAAATACAAAAGGGAGGAGCCCCTTATGAGAGAAAGCTAGTTCAAAACAAGGATGTAAATACTGTTTCTCAAAAACGAGAGTATAGATGTTTATATTTACATAGGACAACCTTCTAAAGTAGATTCAATAGTAAATAACAAGTGTGGGAAGAAATTTACAAAACATCAAGATTAACCTAGGGGGTGAAGGATGTTAACCATCTCAGTTGTGGCCTAATCTCATAAATTTATTCATTCAAATGTTGAATTATTGTTGGAGCTGAGGTTCTGAGTCCTGATTGTGTAGATGAAATGATATTCCTAAATTCGGTCTGAAGACCTAATTGGAAGCCATTCATTTTACACCCAAGCATTCCACAATCCTCTTAAACCCACTGGAGAGCATGTTTTTGTTAAATAAGTATATCCACTGATGCCTCAAGTTGTGCTGCTAATGAGGCATTTTTGTTAATTTTGGGAAACTAGGTCCAAACTCCATGCTGCACTACTCATATGAAAAGTTTATAGGATTAATCTGTTGTTGGTCTCTAAAGGTAATTCCCTGTATGGTCGATAAAAAAACTCATAGACTTATCCATCTATATATTTTATAATACCCCACAGGCCTTTGTCCATGTTGAGGCCCTTTTTTTAGAGGTTGTCAATTGTCATGTTCCTTTCCCTATAAATATGATTGCAAGTAAAAAAAGACAAGTCAATAATTCACATGACTTCTTCTAGAATAGGCATAAGAATGATATTCCTACAAGTTTGAGTTTTATTCAGCTAGTTTATACTAACATGGAATCCCCAAATGCCTAAATATATGTGCATCCCCTTTCTAAAGCAAATAGCAATAAATGTTTACAAGCTAATAGTTCCCCCTGATTGTTGGTGCCTCTACCTAAGCCAAATTTAGCCCGATAGCAATGAGCTTCCGAGAGAAAAAGTGGAAAACCACCACTACTTCATTGTCCCATATTTGTTGAGGCTTTGTAAAAATAGGCCCACGATCGAGATTTGTCTATCAATTCCGATCTAAGCACTTTGGGAGGGGCAAGATATTTTTCTAGGGGAAGTGACTTAATATGGCAAAAACTTCAGCAACAATATCATCAGAGATTGATGACTTGTCATAAAAAGTGGCTCTCGTTCTAGCCAACCACACCCCTTAACATGTGATTTTTGAAATAAAAATTACATTTTAAACACTGATTTTAATTAATTTATTTACACAAATATGACTTTTATTATAAATAAATAGATAAATGCATCACTTTAATTTTAGACAAATGTGTAATGTGACACATTTGTTTCAACAACATATATATATATATATATAATAAATGCATCACTTTAGTTTTAATTATCTTTAATTATTTTTGTTTAAAATGTATGAAAACTTATCATAACACAATTGTTACATCAGTAGTAGTGGGGACAACCATCAGTGGTTGCTATCAACAAATGCAAGTTGGCTCATCACTATTACCAACCACAACCCTTAACATGTGATTTTTATTTCTTTTAAAATAAAAATCACATTCTAAATGTGTTCTTTTATTTACATATAAATGTGTCATCAATTTAAACCACTTTTTATTAATTTATTTACACAAATATGACTTTTATTACAAAATAAATAGATAAATGCATCACTTTAATTTCAGACAATTGTGTAATGTGTCACATTTGTTTTAATCACCTTCAATTATTTTTGTTTAAAAAGTAGGGAAACATATGCAAGTTGGCTCATCACTATTATTCAAAGAAAACCACCCCACCTGGAATTAATAACTTTCCTTACATTTCATCACTATTAGAAAAACCAAGCCACTTGGAATTACTCACTCTCTCTCCTTACATAACAGTTTTAAAGCATACTTCATACCCAAAATTACCTTAAATTATATATGCAATTAAAAAAATTATTATATAAACATATCAAATACTATCTTTTTCAATCTTTAATTTAATACTTCTAAATTTTCTTATCCTTGATTTTTAAAATAATATTAACAAAATATAACATTTATCACAAAATAATTAAACAAACACACCAAAATAGCATCTAGCTCATCATTTATGAATGACATTTTTTATTTAATGAATTAAATTTTATTTTTCTTTAATTTTATAGACTATATATATATATATATATAAAACCTAATAAATTTATAAAAAATAAAAATGACACATAGTATTGACTTATGGTATTGATGTGAAATATAACTTATTTAAGGGGAAAATTAAAGTAGCCTAGATCCATTTTAGTTTGATGTTGTATTTAGATACTTAATTAGAGCATTGAATCCATGTATAGGTAAAACATTGTTATAGATATGTTTGTAGTGAGCATTTGTGTAGATTTGTTCCTTGGCCCTATGTCTTTTGGACGTTTTGTTTTTATAGTTGAATGGATGAATACATAAGGTGTATATCCGTAGAAGCATGAGCTTAACATACATAGCTCATTCTAATGGCTTCTTTGATAATCATTTTAATATAATATATGTAATATATTCTCTTAATATATGTGTAATAATGTGCTATAGAAATAGAGCTTTGATGGATCTAGGATGGTAAGTTTAGAAATGAATAAGCTAAACAATGAAACTGAGTTGCAGTGAGGGGAGGAAATGGGGAAATATTAAGTAAAATATAATTATTAAATCTTATCTAATACTTATGCCTACCTATATCCACTTTTTACAAGGTTGCTAAAAATATTGGTAAAATATAATATTTATGAAACTGAGTTGCATTGAGGGGAGGGAAGGGGAGGGGATGGGAAAATATTAAGTAAAATATAATTATTAAATCGTATGTATTTAATACTTATGCCTACCTTCATCCACTTTTTACTAGGTTGCTAAAAATATTGGTAAAATATAATACTATAATATTAAATTTTACCCAATATTTCTCATCAATTGGTCCAATTTTTATTGTAGTTTTTTTTATATTTGAAATTTAAAAGTAAACAAGGGGAAATATTGAGTGAAATGTAATATTTAGGTTGGAGGAAACAAAAACATAGATAAAATGTAATAATTTAATTTAAGTAATTTCCCAACCTGAAGCACATTTCACAAGATGTCCGTGGAGATAAAATACAACACTATAATATTATGTTTTTATAATATTTAACATTTTCACTAAATCAAAATAAAATTAATAAAATAAACTAAATAATATAAAAAACAAAAAATTAATTATTATTTTTATAATTAATAATTAAACTATTTTACATCCATCTCTAAATTTAGAGAAATCAAATTCCTTGATGCTCTTAAAATAAAACACTTAATAAATAAATAATTAAAATAAATATATATTAATTTTTAATATTAATAACCCTATGATTTTAAATTTTAATTATATATATATATATATATTCTCCTTAATTTCAAAACTTCCAATTCTTATTATCGTGGATTTGTTGTTAAGACGTCCGGATTAAGTCAATGCAGAAACCGCACTGGAGGTTTTCTTTTTTCTTAAGGGTAACCTTCTCCAAATCACTGTGAATTGGTCATACGGTCATGGTTTATGGTGAAAAGTGACGAATCCGTGTCTGAATTACATGTTCATTTAGGCTAAAACCTCTTAAACTGCATTTGCTGTGCAGCATGCTTGCAACATTTTTTTTAAATCAAAACTCTTTCTTGCTTAAATTTCAATATCTTATGTTTTTTTCATATTAAACTTAAATAAATAAAAATAAAATCTATAATTTTTATTTTTTTCAGAGTCAATCTGAGAACTGAATTATCATAGATTTCACCATTACCATTATATTAAAAAATCCAAATTATAAATGTCCTTCAACTTTTCTACAGTGCTGATCTTTGCAACTTTCAAAATCCTTTTAGGGCAATTATCTTCTTACAATGCCTTTGTTGTTGGTAAGTGTTATATTTGTTGCAAGTGTTATGTAGTTAGATTTGAATTTGACTTTAGTTGGCAATTATCTTCTTACAATGCCTTTATTACTGGTAAGTGTGTTATATTCGTAGTTAGATTTGAATTTGAGTTTAGTTAGCAATTATCTCCTTCTTACAATGCCTTTGTTACTATACTTCTTGTTAGATTTGAAAATGCCTTTGTTAATATACTTGTAGTTAGATTTGAATTTGAGTTTAGTTTCAGCAGTCTCAACGAGTTATCAGCTTTTTCAAAATCAGTTCTTTCAGGTTGAAAAAGAGAGAAAACAGAGAAACAAACACTTCCACTTTCTCTACAATGTTTGTCTGTGCACCTTTCAAAATCATTTTAGGGTAAATGATCTTCTTACAATGCCTTTGTAATTGTTTTACAGTTGTTGTCCGTCAGAATTGAATCTGAGCTTTCAAAATACATAACAGAAGCAATTTGAAAGACAGGTAAATACCTTTTAGCTGCATGATCCATAAATTTGAGTTGTAAGGATGAACCCTGGAAACTGGAATGGTGTCATTCATACCCTTCAGCCTCAGTGATGACAAATTGCTTCATGTATTTTGTGGCTTAACTGTGTCTCTGTTATCTATGGCTATAAAAGCAATTCGGCTACAGAAAACCGCTATAACTGTGTCTCTGTTATCTATGGCTATAAAAGCAATTCGGCTACAGAAAACCGCTATAGATAAAAATATATAGAACAAGGAAAAACACCCGATCCAGATTAAAGAAAACTCCAATGATGCAGTGTTTGTTCTCCATCCTCAAATCTCCTCTTTAAGTTATAGCTTGGGAGACAAGTTCTACTGCTCTTGGCAGCGAGGGTTACGTGCTGGAGTGGGCACTTGCCCTATTTTCATTAATTTCCTATGTTTATTTTGCGAACCTTTATCAGGTATCAGGTTCTGCTGTCAGTCTCACTTCAAACTAAAACAATAACAGAATAAAACAATAACGAGGCTACTTCTATGATAAACTAAAACAATAACCAGCCTTCTATAATAGAGTCCAAAATACTACAGTTCTTATTCTTCGGAGCGGGCAAGTCGATTCTTCGGAGTTGGCAAGTCAATTCTTCGGAGGGAAATATCGTTTTCAAAACATCAAAAAAAAAAAAAAAAGTCGTTTTCAAAACATCAAAAAAGCCACTGCCCCAGATTGGGAAACCAGTGGGGAAGAGTCTAGAGAAAGCTGCCCAGATGGGGAAACCAGTGGGGAAGAGTCAGTGGGGAAGAGTCTGCCCAAAGCTGCCCATAGTGAGAAGAAGAAGAGTCTAGAGAAAGCTGCCCATAGTGAGAAGAAGAAGAGTCTAGAGAAAGCTGCCCATAGTGAGAAACCAGCCTTGTGCATTACGTGTTTAATTCTTTGGAGGAAAATATCGTTTTCAAAACATCAAAAAAGCCGCTGCCCCAGATGGAGAAACCAGTGGGGAAGAGTCTAGAGAAAGCTGCCCAGATGGGGAAACCGGAGGGAAATATCGTTTTCAAAACATCAAAAAAGCCGCTGCCCCAGATGGAGAAACCAGTGGAGAAGAGTCTAGAGAAAGCTGCCCAGATGGGGAAACCTGTTTAATTTGTGCATTACATGTTTAATTCTTCCGAGGGAAATATCGTTTTCAAAACATCGAGAAACCAGTGGGGAAGAGTCTAGAGAAAGCTGCCCAGATGGCGAAACCAGTTGCTGCCCATAGTGAGAAACGAAACTAGCCTTGTGCATTACATGTTTAATTTGTGCATTACATGTTTAATTCTTCCGAGGGAAATATCGTTTTCAAAACATCAAAAAAGCCGCTGCCCCAGATGGAGAAACCAGTGAGGAAGAGTCTAGAGAAAGCTGCCCATAGTGAGGAGTCTAGAGAAAGCTACAGCTGCCCATAGTGAGAAACCAGCCTTGCCTTGTAATTTGTGCATTACATGTTTAAAATGTTTAAAACAAAACCAGAAGACAATTAGTAGTGAAATAGCAGAAAATTGATTGGAATGAAAGAGAAGCACCGAGAAGTTAGGTAGATGGAGGCCGATGGAGAGATATCCTCTTTTTATGGTGGTTGGAACGGCTTCTCTTCAATTCTGCACGCATATTCGGACACGTCGTCCTCCTGTTCACCTGATGCCTAAGTGGCGCTTCTTCATTCGTCAACAGCGCAAGCCTCCGCGAAGAGAGAAGGGAGGGGCAGAAGAGATGGTGGACTTGCCACATCTCTTCCTGGAGCGAAGGCTCCACCAGAGGCTTCAGAGGTGTATTCACGGAGATGGAGAGACAAGGAAGCAATTAGGTTAATTGGTCATGAATTTCTGGCTCTGCCCAGTCAACCGAGAGATTCACCACCCTGCCAGCAGAGGCCGAAATGGGAGGCCTGGAGGGAAGACCACGTCCACTGCCTCAGAGGCACCACATGCGGTGGTGTCTAAACATTGCGAAGGAGTTGGAGTGGGTCTGAGATGACTGAAGGGGCAGCCTCTGCGGCACCACATGCGGTGGCGTCTAAACATTGCGAAGGAGTTGGAGTGGGTCTGAGATGACTGAGGGGTCACAGAGACAACAGAAAGAGCAGGGGGGAGCCGAAGACCACAGTGCAGCAAGCTGAGGAGCAGGGGCGAGCCGAAGACAAGCGAGCTGAGGAGCTGGAAAATGAGCAATAGAGCAGAGTTTGGCGGAGGCACAAGGAGCGTCTGTGCGAAGCCAAAGGGAGAGCTGAATGTCGGGGTGAGGAGCAAGGATGGTGGATTTATGGGAGAGCTGAATGTCGGGGCGAGGAGCAAGGATGGCGGATTTATGGGCTATGGAGGGCAGTTAAGGCATGATTCACAAAGTAGTGGAGTCGAAGACAAAATTCATGGCGAAAGAGGATGAAGACATTCAAGGGTGGCGAGTAAATACACCACGCACCAGCATTTAAACCAAGAAAAGTGGCCATATGCGTTCGCATGATGAAGACAGCGGTCTTGCATCGGCCATGTGGCAGTGCTCTTTAATCCATACAAGCATTCTGGGAGAATAAATTGTAACTTCATTCAAAATAATAAGAAAAAATATTAGATAGATATGTCATCAATATAGGCGGATTTTTTTCTTATTTTGTAAAGTTTTATATATAAAATTTGTGAAATCAAATTCTGATACAGAGATTTATGAAAATTTTTTCTTGTACTTAAGATTTGGACTAAAGCGGATAAATAAACAAAATCACCTTCTCTTTAATGGAAATTTTTCAGATAGGAATTTTAAGTGAGCTCATGGTTTAGATTGACTTTCTAGAATTTCATTTTCGATAACAATTTGTTTATAAAGTTAAAAAAATCTTATCACAAGGGTTTTTGAAAAGTTTTTTTTTAATGAAAAATGAAATATTTTTCAAAAAAATCTGATCATAAGAAAAAGTTTTTTTTTATGGTAGATACAGATTCAGTATCATCAAATCTTTGGCATCCAAAATCTTAAAGTTTGACAGCTATAACTCAGATTTTCCAAAAATTTTGTGAGTAGTCTTTAGTGCAATATTTTGAGGGCTTTTATGGTGGCTTTTTCAGGTGTAATTTCTCTAGAATCCGGCAAGAATTCATTGAAAAGAGAAGTTTGATTGCTAACTTTCCTAGGGGTTTTTGAGGGTGCTGAATCCATATATAGAGTCAAAAAACGAGTTTAAATAACAAAAACCAAAATTTTACCTCGATTTTTCATCAGATTCAAGCACCTGAAACTCCAAAAAGTCACACTAAAGACGACTCCAAAAAAAATTACATCCTAAACTTCCCCTGAAATATTAAAGCTATAAATTACTTCAAGCTGATGACATCAGTAATCATTGCTGAGGATCTAGACTCCCCCATTATAAAGCAGAACTTATCTGGCCAAAGAAGAAGCCAACCCCACTATGTCCTTTGACAGGGTTATAACTTACAAGTTTTATGCCTGTGATTAGTCTGGACTCTAAAGATGGGCAGGAGGAAGTTTCTTCCATAAAACCCAAGAAGCATGAAAGTAAAGCTGACTGAATGGTGTTTCTAGGATACTCAATGAAAAAAACCACTTTCAGTATGTGGTAAAACTATTTTTTGGTTAACTGCTACAGCTGGGTGATTGGATGCCTTTAGGTTCTTAATTGCAATACCTCATGATTGGTAAGTATATTGGTCCAAATACTCCACATACTCCAAATATCATAAGAAATTAGAAACATACAATATGTATATCAATCTAAGCCTGGAGCAGAACTCCAATTTACATTAGAAAGACAAGTTACACTATAACTTTTTAAATAATAAGAGAAACTCTGAATATTCAAATATATCATATATATAAAAATTACATGTTTTCAATAATAACTACATAACTTTCAACACTTTATAGTTAAGTGAAACTATTAAATATAGCTTTACACATTACATATACATTTAACCCCATATATTCCCACTTAAATCATATTATATAACATTTACCACAATATATGCCCTAATCATATCATAATACCTTTATATGCCCGGTAGATCATATTATATACATCTACCACAATATATACCCCAATCATATTGTAAACCCCTTGTATCATATTATGTACATCTAGCCCCAATCATATTGTAAGCCCCTTAGATCATATTATATACATCTACCACAATATATACCCCAATCATATTGATTGTAAGCCCCTTAGATCATATCATATACATCTAGCCCCAATATATGCCCCAATCATTTCGTAAGCCCTGATTAAAAATCATATCATAATACCTTACTTCAAAATACTTGTCTTCTGTACTTTCGAGTAAAAATAGTTTAAAAATATTACATGTGATAAAACCAAAAAATAAAATTTCTTTGTATTCCTACATTCTTTTTATCATCAATACTAATCCATCCATCCACACTCAATTGTTTGAATGCTAGGTGGATATCATCCACAAAGATACTGTTATTAAACTGTGAACAGATTTTTGAGCAGATTTTTGAGAAAGTAAAGTCAGTGTAGTCCAGAAAACTTTTTAACGATTTGCAATCGCACTACCGGGATTTCATGGGCATGCACCAACACTAAACTTAAGTAAGATGGCCTCACCCTGTTGAATACTTACACTCTCACTCAATTTTTCCTGCTGCTGAAAAAAATACATCCCACTCCTTCACATGTTAGACTTGTTAAAAGATCGGGGTAGTCTACAATCACTATTCACAGCTGCTTGATAAGACAGATTAAGATGTTAAACTTAAGGATCAGTTCAGGATTGAACATTAATTTTCTCTACCCAAACATTTACTCCAAACACCATCTTACAAAATGTATATATCTGATTTAATTTATGCTACAAAGCAAACGAACATTGTATAACGCTTCCTACAGAAAATTTCCTACATTCTTTTTATCATCAATAATAATCCATCCATCCAAACTCAATTGTTTGAATGCTAAGTGGATATCATCCACAAAGATGCTCTTATTAAACTGTGAACAGATTATTGAGAAAGTTAAGTCAGCGTAGTCCAGAAAACTTTTTACCGATTTGCAATCGCACTACTGGGATTTCATGGGCATGCACCAACACTAAACTTAAGCAAGATGGCCTCACCCTGTTGAATACTTTCACTCTCACTCAATTTTTCCTGCTGCTGAAAAAAATACATCCCACTCCATCACATGTTAGACTTGTTAAAGGTTCAGGATAGTCTACAATCACTATTCACAGCTGCTTGATAAGACAGATTAAGATGTCAAACTTAAGGATTAGTTCAGGATTGAACATTAATGTTCTCTACCCAAACATTTACTCCAAACACCATCTTACAAAATGTAAACTAATGACTGAGAAAATTAAAGATTACAGAAAACATATCTGATTTAATTTATGCTACAAAGCAAACGAACATTGTATAACGCTTCATACAGAAATAAAATACACAATCAAAATAGCATGAGAGACTTAACCAATCAAGTAACACGGCTTGAGCTCTGAAACGCCAAAGAGGGGTATTCTGCAATTTTCAGGCGTCTGCGGCTCATGGACGTTTTTCATAAATTCACAGGGCTTGGCATAAACTCCAATCTTTGTCAGTCCACAGAAACTCATAAAACTTGACATTGTTAAATACGGAAAGAATAATTGGAATCCCTATCTTGAGCTTCTACTCAATGAATGATGTGAGATAGGCGACTACCAATATCAATCCCAGTATTTTACAATGTCAAGACTTTTGAGTTTTCGATTCGAATAGCCCTGCAACTCCAGCCTCTTCAGGAAAAAAACCCAACTCCAGCCTCTTCAGAAAAAAAACCCTTTAAAGGCAAGGATTGAGATGAGTGGCGAATGAAAGTGGATAGATATAACAAAATGGGCGGTTGAATGGAAGAACGTCGTGCTTGTCAAGATGAAGTCGAAAGCACGAGACAGGTGGGCACAGAAGCCCATGGAAATCATATTTACACTTGTGGTCTGGTGTTGTGAAAACCCTAGTAATGGTTTTTTCTTCAAGTGAAGATCATGTCTAGAGCACCGGTCAGGTATACATACTCTGGTTAGGGATTGGACCATAAGATATAAGATAAAACCCTAACCCTAGCGGAACATATCTTCGACATGTGTACATAGGATAAAACCCTAACCCTAGTAATAGTTTACAGCGAAGCTAATCCTCGTCATGTGTGCATTAAAGTAAAACCCTAGTAATGGATTACAGCGAAGCTAAACGTACGGTGGGTAGCTTCGCCGTCTGCTTCATTTCATTTATGTAAAAACAAATTCAACGCCACATTGCATATTTTATGCTTTTTACCGCAGCACTGCGACATGCGGGCCATTTTTTAGACTTTATAAATTTGGGCGTGATACTCGCAAAGGAAAAATGGAGATTTTTCAATAAAGAAATGATTCGTTGAGTTTTTAAAAAAAAAAATATATTGGGTTAATAAAAACTTTTGACATGGTGGTTAAGATTTTATTTAATTCCCAAATAGAATAGATTATACAATATTGTTATTGCTAAGTTTAAGAACTTTGAGAGATAGCAAAAAACCATAGAAAGTATAGCAGGAAAAATGGAGATTTTCAATCCAGAAAAGATTCGTTGAGTTTTAAAAAATGGGTTGGTAAAATATTTTGACATGGTGGTTAAGATTTTATTTAATTCTCAAATAGGATAGATTATGCAATATTGTTATTGCTAAGTTTGAGAACTTTGAGAGAACACAAAACCAAACAAAATTGTAATGTAAAAGTTTAACAAGGTTGTTTCTTATTTGGAAGAAGCGTAGTTAAGTTTAAGAACTTTGAAAGATAGCACAAAACTAAACTGTAATATAAAAGTTAGTTTAATAAGGTTGTTTTTATTTTTAGAAAAATTAAAAGAGTATTTAGAAAAAGGAGATGTGTCACCCTTATTCTCATTGGTATAATTATCATTTTTTTTCTATATGATAATGATAGCATTCTTATAAGGATGAGTCTCTATGATATGTATAAGCAATTACAAATCTTCAAGGATTTATGTTCTAATATGGGTATTAGTATTAATATTAACGAAACAAAGACTACGATAATTAAATCTAAAAATATCATTTACGCAAATTTTGTGTAATTACCATGACTAGATTAGTATTAACATTAACAAAACGAAGACTATGATAATTAAATCAAAAAATATCATTTACACTAATTTTGTGTAAAAATATCATTTACACTAATTTTGTGTATTACCACGACGCTAGAAGAAAATGGCTTTATGCAAATATCTCAAAATTGATCTTCATCACAAGCTTAATTGGAACTATTGCTTGAGAAAACAATATATGCAAAGTGAAAAAACTCAGATCGGGCAAACATGGTTTTCACTCGTCGAAACCCTAACCATGTCGGTAAGGCAAAGTTCTGGTGGCCCTGAAGCAGGGTGCAGGGTCCATCTATGAGAAGGAGTACGTCGCGACAAATGTACCAAGTTGTCAGAGTTGTGCATACACTCGTGCAAACAACAGGCGGCCACGCAGCGGCTTGGATTTGACGACTTCGGTCACGGTCAAGCGGGGTTAGGATGGTCGTTTCAATATTTCCAAACCCTAACCTCCTTGCTAGATGGCGGTGTGAGCACGAGAGGCTTGAGCTGGTAGGGTTTTGCATTGTCGAACAGGCGGTTTTAGCACTAAAGCTCAGGGTAAAATGGGTTTTGAACAGGATTTCGTGGATATTGAACCAGCGCCAGAAGATTTTTTTGCAGTCTGGGGTCAGGAGGTGTCGGCGAAAAACTTGGACCGTTTCTTTCCGGCTTTTGGTGATACAGGCCAGAAGAACAAAGCTCCTAAATTGCTTGGGGTGTGTCGAACGGAGCTGCCCTACTGGAGGAAAGTCTACAGAGCACATTCAACTGCGCGTGTAGGGAAGGTTTTGCTCAAGGGTCTATCCAGCCTTCGTCAATCCCTGAGAAGATCGGAGGCGAATCGCACCAGCCATTCCAGCAAAACCCGTCACTACCAGGTATTTCATCAATCCCTTTTCGTTAAGGGGGGCTGGAAGATATAGTTGCTAGCTGTGGATTTATGGGCTTAATGCCTTCCTGGGAGAAAGCCACAGAGAGTCAGAGTGGGGAAGGGGGGTTCCTCGTGAAATTACTACCGTGCAAAGGCACCCTCCTCAGTGGCAGGGTATTGTTTCTCTCAAAAAATATCTTCTCTCGTAGGGTAGTGAAGCGGCAAGCTCGGGGCCAGAAGTAGTCAAGGGTCTGGTTAGAAACCCTAGTGGACAGAGACAGTCAGTGTTGGGACAAACTAGAGTCTTTCATCCTGTTCCTGCAGAGGGGAATCAAGGAGGGGTTTCAAGATCTGAAAAAGGAGACAGACGAAAGGAGGACCTAGGGTCCTTCGGGCCTCAAGAAGGCCCTAGAGGAGAAAGAGGATCAGACTGGGAGGGCCTGAATCACACTGAGAAAGGGTGACCTAGGTCTCATGTTCTTGAAGTACCAGATGCGATTGAAAGGTCGTTGGAAGGCAAGGAAGGTGGAAGAAGTAGGGCTGCAGAAACAAAAAGGAAAAAAACCAAGTTGATTAGGAGATTGGAAGAGTACCCATGTTGTGTATTTGGTGTTGATATACATATTGACGAAGTCATGGAAGCAACAGAAACTATACTTGTCGACAAAGTTAGAGGCAGGAAATTCTCTGCAAACTACATCTCTGAGTGGACACTCGCGGAATGGACTGATGCCCCGGGGCATCCCCTCGAGATCCAAACTCTGGCCCGGGGGTGGTTCATGCTTAAATGTGAGAAGAAGGAGCACCTAGAATGGGTACTAGAAAGGAATTGGAACTTTGGAAAGAGACTTGTCCTGTTCAAAAAATGGACGCCACTCTTTGACGCCCAGAGGGAAAAAATTGAAGACATTCCAGTCATGGTAAAGCTTCCAGGACTTCCATTACCTTTCTAGACGGACTCTGCCTTCCGTTCTATTGGAAACACTTTAGGCCATTTCCTTGAAGTAGACCTGTCGTTCCAGCAGACCAAGGATCTGAGCGCGACAAGAATCTTAGTCGATATAAACCCTAAGGAAGGGTTAACAGAGGAAATGTGTCTTAAATACAAGGACTATGAATACTCACAGATTCTAGATTATGAACACATTCCGTTCAGATGCCATCACTGTCATAAGTATGGCCACCTAGAAAAGTACTACCTGCTGGGGCACCGAAGAAGAAGGAAACAAAAAAGGCTAAATCGAGGGCCTTTGAGATCCTCAGGGGCAGATGAGACCCAGCCTACTGAAGGGGAAATGATGGAAGGAGTTGACAGTCCCGGCGCCAATGCGACTGTCAATCCTCCAGCAGCTCATCAGGCAGATCAAACCACCCTTGTAGCTATGGACCATGAACAGGAACGTCCTCAAGTGGCAGATCCTCTACTTGATGCTAGAATCGCTGCAACTTCTTAGGAAAATATGATTATGGTCTCTGCTCCTTCCCTATTCACCTCTTTATGCACTTCTGGTTTTTCTTATACAAAGCCTGGTCCTTCTAGGCCTCCTAAAATGGAATATTAGCAAATGCATGATGTCATAGAGTCCCTAGATAGTATCATTACATCTATCCCGCCCTCCCCTTTGGATCCCTTCCCTGAGGCTGATAAAGGAACGCCCCCTCCCTCACCATATATCCCTGAGAAGCCTCCCTATAATTTAAGATCCTTGATGAAAAAACCTTGGAAAGGGGAGGTCATTGGTGGCCTGGAGTCTAACCCTGTCTAAATTGGCCCTAGAAAGATGAGAGGTAGGAAATCTAACCTTTCTAAGGCACGAGTGAAGGCTAAAATTGACATTGCTGATGGGAAGCAACTTTTCCTTTCTAGGGGCTTAGAGCAGCGCAGACCCCTTCCCTAGGTTCTAGATGATCATTCTCTCCTACAACTGCAGGGGTTTAGCTATTCAACCCAAAAAACCAGCACTGCAGGAGTTGATGAAATCATATGATCCCGATGTTCTTATGCTCCAAGAAACCTTAGGGATAGGGTTTGAAGTGGTAGGCACTCTGTCAAGGATGTTCCCAGGTTGGGGTTTCTAGGCTATGGATGCCCATGGAAGATCAGGGGGATTGACGTTGGGCATTAAGTTTATGAGGTTGAAGGAAATTTTCTCATGGGGGTTTGAAAATTCCATGGCAATGGAAGTATACTCAAATGAGCTTTGCAACCCCATTCTCCTACTAAATGTTTATGGACCTTGCTTGGAGAGGATACAGTACTGGAATACCCTGTTTTCAAAATCTTGTATGCACAATCCAAATCTCATTCTAGGGGGAGACCTTAACTTCTCCCTAGGTTTGTCGGAGTCATGGGATCCGTCTGCTCGTGCTGATCCTCTTACGGATTTTTTCACCAATGAGTTGGCCTCCACACATCTGGTGGATGCAACCTTGATCAAGCCTCGACCTACTTGGCGGAACAGAAGAGCGGGGGAGGACAGGGTAGCCAAGAAGCTGGACCGGTTCCTCCTTAATGAAGATCTAGTGGCCAGATCCTCTGTTTTCAGGCACTGGGTTGCGGAAGGTGGGTCATCATATCACTTTCCCATCCTTCTTGAAATCAAAGGTCCTTCTAAGAAGCCTGGGGCCCCCTTCAAGTTTAATTCTTCATGGCTTAAATATGAATCCTTTACCTCCCTGTTCCATGCCACGCGGAGTAAGGATCGACCAAGGGAACTTGGAAACATGAGCAGGCATTTTATGGAGAACCTTAGGAAATGAAAAAAGCCACTATGGAATGGGCAAAGGCCAAAAAAAAAAAGGAGGAAGACCTTCGGAAGATAAATGAAGAGCTAGAATTTCTGGAAAGTCCGGAGGGGGTTGGATATATCTCCACTGAAGTAAGGGACCGAATAAAGAGCCTTGAAGAATCGAGGAAGAAAATATTATTGGAAAGAGAGGAGAGTTGGCGCCTTAAGAGCAAGGCTATTTGGCTGCTAGCCGGAGACGAGAACGCAATTTTTTTTCAAAACTATGCAAAAAGAAGGAAAAACATCAACACAATTTGGGGCATGTAGACAGAGGAAGGAGAATCGGTCCACTCTTTCGAGGACCTGTCTGCCCTTGGAGTGAAACACTTCAAATATTTGTTTAGAGCCCCAATGGAGGTCTTCATTGCTGAAGTCATCAGGGTAGGTCAGTTTTTCCCCGTTTATATTGACGACGAAGGAAATGACAGTAATACGGAGCCTGTCTCTAAGGAAGAAGTGGAGGATATCCTTAAGACAATGCAAAAAGACAAGAGCCCAGGCTCGAATGGTTGGACGGTGGAATTCTTCCAATATTTTTTTGAGTTATTGGGGGATGACCTGCTAGAGGTGGTGGAAGAGTCGAGAAGAACAGGATCCATATATCAACCTTTCAACTCCACCTTCCTGGCCCTCATCCCGAAAAAGGAACATTCGGAATCGTTTGATGATTTTAGGCCAACATCCCTCTGTTCATGCATCTATAAAATCATTTCTAAAGTGATATAAAATCGTCTCAAGCCTTTTATTTTCCAGAATATCTCTTTGGAACAGTTCGGCTTTCTGGATGGAAGACAAATTCACGAGGTAATGGGGGTAGCCCAAGAAACCCTCCACAGTTTGAAAAGGAGCTATAGTTAAAATAGACCTCTCCAAGGCTTATGATAGAATCGGTTGGATGTACATCTAGCTCCTCCTAACCCATCTTGGATCCAGTATTGACTTTATCAATTGGGTAATGGGGTGTATCTCTTCTACAAGCATTGCAATTTTGATCAATGGGGCTGCTTCTAAATTTTTCAACATTCAAAGAGGACTTCGTCAGGGATGTCCTCTCTCTCCCCTTCTATTTTTTTTGGCTGCGGAAGGACTCAGTTTGATGATACATGATTCAAAAATAAGGGGGGATTTAAAAGGCATTGAAGTGGTTGTCAACCTTTTTGTCACCCACTTACTCTTCGTCAATGACATCCTCCTATTTAGTAATGGTAGTTTGGAAGACAGCCGCCGTCTAAAGGAGGTGTTGTACCTTTTCCTTAAGGCTACGGGGTTAATAATAAATAGATAGAAATCCACAATCACAACAGTTGGTCTGTTAAGAGCTGAAGTGGGAAGAATTTCTGAAGTGTTACAGTTTGAAGTTAAGACCCTGCAGGACTCCTTCAACTACCTGGGTTTCTAGCTAAAGGCAGAGACTTATCGTATTCAGGATTGGCACTGGCTAATTGCTAAGATTGAGGCAAGGATGAAACACTGGAGCTACAAATGGCTCTCTAAAGCAGGGAGACTAGTGTTTATCAAATATGGAGCCGTGGCTATTCCAGTCTGCTAGGTTGCTCTCTCGTGGGTTCCTAGAAGTACTCTCTCCACTATTAATAAAATTTGTAGTCGGTTCTTATGGGTAGGGTCAAAGGAGTAACATGTGATGCCATGGGTGGCTTGGGAGAAGATAGTGAATCCAAAAGCTTGGGGAGGATGGGGAATCAAGGAGCTTCCCTCCTTCACAGCTTCGATGGCTGCAAAACTAGGCTGGCGCCTCATTACATTGGAAAATCTTTGGACGACTGTTATAAAACGTAAATATATTGATCCTATGCCAATTGTGGAATGGATGCGCACACCTAATAAGAAAACAAAAAACACATCAATTGTCTGGAAAGCCACAGTAGCATCGATTAAGATCATTGAATAGGGTCTAGCATGACATGTTGGGGACGACTCACAGGTAATACTGGGCCGTGACCCATGGGTGGGCTGCTCTGGGAGGTTCGCCCTTTCTAGAGACCTCATAGTCCATTTGGAACAAAGGGGCTTCAGAACCTTAAGTCACATAGCCCTCCAAGGCCAGTCAACGATCTGGAGGCAAGAATGGTTGTCAGGGGAAGCCCTCCAAATTGAAGACAGGTGGCTCGAAGAGTGGCAGGGTTTTATCAACAATATCCAAAACTATAATATTTGGATTCAGGCGAGACTAGATGAACTCAGATGGGTCCACGCTCCATTGGGTCTGTTTTCCCCTAAGTTTGGATACAAATGGTTAATGGCACAGAAAGGTTGGGGGGAGTCGGAGTGGTGGTTTAAGTCCCTGTGGGATCTAAAGGGTCCGGCAAAAACCAAATTGTTTTTCTGGTGTATTCTTCAGAACCAGGTCCCCTCCTAGGATTTCCTCCAGCATAGGGGAAAGATCCTAGTTGGTGCTCTCTGTGTATGGCTAGTTTTGAGTCAGTGCTACATCTCTTCCTTACCTGTCCCTTTAATGTATGACTCTGGAATGAAACTCTCAGGCTTCTCAAAATCTCTCAAAAATGGGAAGGAATTGATGTGAGGGAGGCATGGACGATATGGTGGCAGGCCTCTCCAAATGATAGGGTCCGAAACCTACCTCTGCTAGTTGCATGGGGAACGTGGATAGCAAGAAATCGGATCATCTTTCATGATTATTCGTTCCCTGTAAACCTGTTAGCAGCGGAAGGATCTTCCATATTTGAATACATTCCTATTTCGGCACAACCCCACCAACCCAGAGTCATCCAACAAGACAACATCAGGGGGGATATTCTGTGGGCTTACTTCGATGGGGCATCTGACCCTCAAAAAGGATGTGGGGCAGGCCTCTCCATTCATGAACCATCTAGGAAAATCCTTAAAGCGTCGATCCGTCTTGGTCGGGGGACTAATAACTTCACAAAATTAAAATCTCTTCACTTACTGCTATGTTGGCTTTCATCCCTTGAGATGAGAGAAGTTCAAATATTTGGGGACTCTATGAACATCATAAAATGGTTTAATGGAACTCAGAGATGCCATAATTTCATTCTATCTACTTTTCTTGATGAGGTGAGGCTTTTAAAATCCTATTTTAACCAGATAACTGCTTGTCACATTTACAAAGAACGAAACAGTGAAGCATACCTCTTATCTAAGGAGGGCACTCGTCAAGATATGGGGCACTAGGTAGCTGTAGCAGTCAAAGGAGGTCAGATCCGAGGGATCGATCAGCCTCCCTTTGCTCGCTAATTCCTAGCTACTTACTCTTACATTTTATGTTACTTTAGATTTTCTTGAACTTTTAAGTTTTTGTTTGTATATTTTCTCTAAAAACAATAAACATGTCTAAACTATTACGTCTCTGTTTCGGATTGTTTTCCTCACTGAGGAGATTCGGGAGACAGGTTTTTTCTCTGTTTAAACTTTATGACACAAAAAAAACTTTGAAAATTGGATTGGTGCCTACCACCCATTTTTTGGTTTTTTTATGATATCAAAATAGACATAGTCTGTTTTCATCCTTGTTTCAGGGTTTCTTTCCACATAGAATGGGAAGCTTGGGGCTAAATGGAGACGTCATATTTATGATTTTTGACAAAGCTGGGAGGATTGATGCGTAAATCTCCTCATCAGGATTGACAAAGCTGGAAAAATGTAGTTCTTTGAATGATACATGCATATACTATGTAACCTTCTACTTTTTTAATAGACGATTCAATTTTTTCTTTGGAAAAAAAATGATATATGCAAAGTAAAGAGCTTATTATGGACTTGAAAACATGTGTAAATCAATGAGATTTTGGCTATGGCCCATGGGATAAAAATTTCCTATTTGGGACTCTTATCACTCTTATTATTTTATATGGTTGTGAAGTTTAGGGTTTGCAACATTTATAGAGAATTGTAGAGAAATATAGAGCAAATCCAAAAGTTTTTTACAACTTATACTCTCATAATTAAAGGCGCCACACTTTATAGTATTCTCCTCACCTCAAAAATGAGTATTTCCCCCACTGAGAGCACAGTTATGATTAGGTACCTAATGTGGAAGAACAAGATAAACAACATGGAAAATGAGAGGCTTCCTAGGATGCTTTGAACTCTAATCAAAACTGCATACGAATCAAGTAGGGGTGGCATATAAATGTCAAATCTTTGCTAAATCATTAAATAATAGAGGAAGAAGTCACTTTACAAAATAATGATAAGATCAAAATTGGCACAACCATTAAAGAATAGAGGAATAAGTCACTCTACAAAACAATGATAAGATCAAATTGACACAACCGCATTAAAGGTGGTTGATATACATCAATTGGCGTCATACAATACACTATCCATAACATTTCATAGAATTGCAATCTCTAATTTAAATATCTCATTTACTTTATGTAATATATTAAAGTTAAAAATTACTTCAACTTTTGAAACTCTATCCATTCATAAAAGAACGATTAAATATTATTAATAAAAACTAGCTTTCTTAAAACTATTGTTAAATTCAGCAACATTATGAATTCCACCCTCAATGCGTTACGAACCCTCAGGTGGACTTACGCGATATGATATCAAGTTGGGGCATCCAGATTCTCACTAGGAAGTTGTGTCCTAAAATTTGGCCCCCATATCCTTCCAGAAGCAGCGCACTTATCCAATCCATCTATGCTTCATCTAGCATCGTGAAAGGGGCACTATCGACATCCCTTACTACCCAAAGGATGGGTTGCGTGAGAATGGCCACACATTCTAATTTTTGTAGTGAAGTAGCCACACTGATCTCCCTGCAAGAGTGAGCAAGTAGGGGCATAGATAGAGAATGGAGAAAACAAAGTCAAATTGGAAGAATTATGAGAATGGAACTACCAAGACGCTAGGCCACTATTAAAAAAAAATATTGGCCACTATTAAAAAAAATATTTAAAATTATAAAGGAAAAATGAAATAACAAAGGAAATAATAGTCAATATTAGGTTTTAAATTTGATCTCATCTCTCTATTTCCAACTATAATGAAGGATATTCGGTTTTTATTAAATCCTAACCACCCATCCAATATTTATCAATGAAAAAACCTATGTTTTGAACCCTAACAATTGAATAGTGAACCTTATTAACATGTTACATTTAAATTTTAAGGAGAAATTGTGGTGTGATAAAGAATTAGAGGATTAAAAAAAATTAAGATATTGTAAGGCTTTATTTTGACTAGTGTAGAAAAAAAAAATCAATATTGCTAAAGTGAGAAATTGTGGTGTGATAAAGAATTAGAGGATTTTAAAAATTAGTATATTGTAAAGCTTTATTTTGACTAGTGTAAAAAAAACAATATTGCTAAAGTAAGAAATAACTTTCATGAGTTCCATAGTGAAACAAGGCATTGGACAATCCCTGAAACCTTGTGGGTTGAAAAAAATTGTCGTCTTTGTGACTCTAAGAAAGTTGAAGATGAATAACCCTTTCTCTTAAATTATCTTTCATATACCCACATAAAACCACATTTTCAATATATCAATTACAATATCAATCTTCCAAATCTTTTAACTCGTAAATATTTTCAAGCACAAAATAAAATTCTAGAGCAAACCAAGTAATTATTTACCTTTCTTAAAGTTTGAAAGACCAAATTTGTTGTAAGTGGATGTTAACGACCACCACCATCATCATGTTATTATGTGAGAGCCATCATCATGTTATTATGTGAGAGTAATGGAAAGCAAATACTAAATATTAGTAAGAACAATTATGCTTGAATTTGAATTTAAATACAATTTGATATTAAAAAAAGTAGAAAATGTAATGAAGAAATAACCAAATCTGACTTAGGTGGATGTTAACCACCATCATTATGATTTTATTATGTGTGTGTCATGGAAAACAAGTACTAAACCACCATCGTCATCATGTTATCACATGTAAGTAATAGAAAACAAGGACTAAATACCAACCTAGATTCAACTTAATTCTGGATCTACCAATGGCCAAGAGTGATCAAATCTCTTTTCACTATAAAAAAGGTTTGCATCTCAAGAAATTTGATCCCTCTCAACACTTGATAGATCCAGAGTTAATATGGATCTAGGTTGGTTGAATTTCCTTCTTTAAATAGACTATATTCCACATGAATACTATGGGTCAATATCATGAGTTCTTATAAACCTCAAGCTCAAAAACCACCAATAACTTGACCAAGTCAAGTTTACTTTATTATTTTAGTTTAAAGTTATTTTTATTTTAATGTAGGGTTATTTTTATTTTATTTTGACTATGTAAAAATGTTTAACATAGAGTTATTTTTATTTTTATTTTATTTTGGTTGAGTAAAAATGTTTACAGGGCATTACATTACAACATATCTACCGTACTTAGCAGAGAAGCTTGGTACAATTAGTAACCAAGGACAGTGTCCAATTATAACTATGCTCATATTTGAATTCAAATACAATTTCATATTAAAAACAAATACAATTCCATATTTTGAAAAAATAATGAAGAAATCCTACAATATATATATGTAAGAAATTTTGCCTTGAGAATGTTCAATAAATATAGGAATAAAATCAATTTATTTATGGGAAAATGTTTTTTAATATTTATAAGGATCTTTTGGTTCTCTGAGGGTTTGATTCCACCACACGCGCACACACACACACACACACACACACACACACACACATATATATAAAGTTGATCATATAATCCTTACATAACCCAAAGTTCACTCAACTTTGTACAATGTCAAATTTCCTTATAACATAGGCTAATATGGTCGTATCTAATTGCAGAAATAATAGGTGATTAAGAGATAGAATTGTGCATGTTAGTAAGAGGAAAAGATAATCTTTCAAGTCTTAACAACAGCTACTTAGGGATATAGGTGATTATGAGATATAATTGTGCGTGTTAGTAAGAGGCAAATATCATCTTTTAAGTCTTAACAACAACTACTTAGGGATATAGGTGATTATGAGATAGAATTGTGCGTGTTAGTAAGAGTCAAAGATCATCTTTCAAGTTTTAACAACAACTACTTAGGGATTAAGGGAGGTCATGGTGATGAACAATTGATGATGTTGAAGTCATAAATGTTTGCTAGCACCACATCACCATGGCATGAATCAAAGCATATGAATACTTGAGGCATTCTCCATGGAGCAACCATCCTACTTAATTCACGAATTCTTGGGAGACTACAAGAGGGACACAATGGGTTTGTTCGAAGATCAAGAAACATTTATCGAGAAAAGAGAGCTTGAGATGCACCATACTATGTGCCAGTTTGTGTTTTACAAGGTAGGAGCTGAAATCTTCAAAGAGGGGCATCCGAAAACTTGAGCAAATCAAATTTAATCCACACCCAAAACATCCTTAGGAAATGCTAAGTCATCCTTATGGGTTGCCATGTTGTAAGTGGCCTCTTGGGAGAGTTATATCAAGCCCCTCTGTTCTGGGAGCTTTGACCCACTCAATTTACCTAGAGGCGTTCAAAAATCTAAAGGTAAAGGAGATTAGGAACCAACTTTTGTCCATCTTCTCCATGTTCAACGTCTTCACCTATATCATCGTTACATGGAATGGACCCCTAGAGAACCTGTTCAATCACTTTTTTCTTAACATAAACTAGGAGATTGATGCATATAAAATCTGTGGAAAATGCATGTAGTCAAAATACAAAAGGGAGGAGCCCCTTCTGAGAGAAAGTTAGTTCAAAACAAGGATCTAAATACTTTTTTCTAAAAAATGAGAGTAGAGATGTTTATATTTACATAAGACAACCTTCTAAAGTAGATTCAATAGTAAATAACAAGTGTGAGAAGAAATTTACAAAACATCAAGATTAACCTAGGGGGTGAGGGATGTTAACCATCTCATTTGTTGCCTAATCTCAGAAACCTGTTCATTCAAATGTTGAATTATTGTTGGAGCTGAGGTTCCCAGTCCTGATTGTGCTAATGAAATGATATTCCTAAATTTGGTCTGAAGACCTAATTGGAAGCCATTCATTTTGCACCCAAGCATTCCATAATCCTCTTGAACCCGCTGGAGAGCATGTTTTTGTTAAATAAGTATATCCACTGATGCCTCAAGTTGTGTTGCTAATGAGACATTTTTGTTAATTTTGGGAAACTAGGTCCAAACTCCATGTTGCACTGCTCATATGAGTATCGTCATATTTTTGTTGGATTCCTCTTTCGGAGAGGAGTCAGATTGATTTAAATATCATCTTATTTGGATGAGCAGAACATTTATTTTGAATTTATTTTCCACATGTGTAAGGTCAGCCAAATTTTTAAAGTAGGCTCACATGCCAAATAGATGTGTCACACACCCTCACTGATGCATATAAATTGGAGAGACTTGGAGATCATTTTCTCATTAACTCATCACAAACTCTCTCATTGTGATCTAATTGGTTTGATAGCCTTTGGAGGCCTTTTTCCCCTACACTTGTGGAGTTGAAGTCTGAAATTTGTGGATTTGTTTAGGGCTCTTTTGCAGCATCGTTGACCAACGTTGACCGTGGTCAACCCTTGGTCGTTTGACCTCAAATCTTTGCCAAAATTTTGATTTTAGGAGGCCATACTGTTGGGCACCAAAATCAAGGAATTATGAGTTGTTTGACTGAAGCCTTAATCTGTTGCGTTGACTTTTCTATTGTTGTCCCGCATTTAATTTTCTGCGTTGACTTTGGGTTAACCATCATTGACTTGTGATGAGCTGTCTTTGAGGGTTGTGGGTATGACACATGAAGTTTTGGCTGACCAAGAAAGACTTTGCGGGTTGAAGTATCCTGTTGACTATCGTAATGCCACAATATCTCATATCTTTGTTGGACAAAAGGAATTGTAAATTTAATCTATATTTGGCTTGTCTTCTATTGATATATTATTGTGTTCTATCAACATTTTACTTTCATGTTTATGTGATTGCTATTGTGTATCGGGCCTAAGAAATATTGAAGTAAAATTGCATCAAGCATAGAACGCCATGGTTATCTAAATTTAACATGGTATCAGAGCCGAGGTGAAGACAAAGTCCAAGTTTGTGTTAGAAGCAATCATTGAAGGAAGGAATCCTATCAAGGACAAATGGATTCCTCAGTCTACAAGGGTTTCAAGGCTGATGATAAATTGATTGATAAGTTTGATTATCATGCATGGAAGATGTCATTGGATTTGATGCTAGAAGATCAAGATGTCATGGACTATGTGCAGGGGAAGATTCAAGAACCTCCATCAAATGTAGTTTTTGCCACGAAGACGAAGTATAGAAAAGGGGAAATCAAAGCAAAGATGATTATCCAGGATTCTATTCATAAGCACTTGGTTGCTTACATTTCTAAGCTAAACACATCTAAAGAGATGTATGATAAGATGGTGAGCATGTTCAGGGCTAGAAATTCTAATAAAATCCTTTTCTTCAAGAATCAATTGAAGAATATAAAGAAGGGCAAGGAGAATCTATTCAATCCTATTTTATGAGGCTCACTGAAATCAAGAATAACCTCCTAGCTATTGGGGAAGCAATATCTGATCGAGAGATGGTTCTTATTGCACTTGGAGCTCTCCCCCGTGATTGGTATGTATTCAATATCACTATTCTTAATAAAAATTTGATTCTTTATTTTGATGAAATATTGACGATATGCACTCAAGAGGAAATAATATTGATGGAGTATGCCTTTAATAGAAATGGAAGTGACCCTACTGCCTTCGCCACTCATGCAAAGAATAAAACAATGGTGGCCCGAGAAATCAAAACCAAGGTAGAGCGGGGCCCAAAGGAAGGAAGGGAAGGTGTTACACTTGTAACAAGTCTGGTCACTATGCAAGAGAGTGCCCAAATAGAAGGGACTCTCTCAGGGATGATGACAACAACAACTTCAATAAGAATGGAAATCAAAGGAACAACAAGTTCAAAGGAAAAATGAAGGCTCCCTCTGATCGTAGTGGAAATGGGAAACCTTTCAAGAGGTCAATAAATTCCAGGTACGATGAGTCTAATGTTGTTGATAGTAAAAGAAATGAATTTATTCTTGTATCTTCCCTCTCTATTGCATCTCCACCCGACACCCTGGATGTTTGGTTGATTGATAGTGGTGCTTCAAGGAACCTCACTGGTTATAAACAAGCCCTCTCTGATTTGGTTGAGAAGGATACTAATCTGGAAATTATCCTTGGATATAATTCCACCTATCCCATGAAAGTGATATGGACTGTGGCCCTCCATCTATCTCAAGGTCAAGTCCTTCGATTACAAGATGTGTTGTATGTACCTGATTTGAAGAAGAACCTTGTGTCCATTTCGACAATGGAAGACAAAGGGTTCAAGGTAGAATTCGTTGAAGGAAAGGTACGTATCTGGAAGAAGAACTTCAAGGAAGCTCGTACTATTGGTTTTAGATTTGATACACTCTACCAGGTTGGAGGAAGTCCACTGGGAACTATGTCATGTGATACAACTCTTCAAACAAAGTTATTGCACCGAAGGTTTGCACACCTTCATTATAAAGCCCTTCCCGAAGCAAGGAAGGTGGTGACAGGGATGCCCTAATTTAAAAATTAATTTGAAGACCCATGCAGAGAAGCTGGCATTAAGAGGGAAACCACAATTGCGTACACTCCTGAGAAAAATGATGTTGCTGGAAGAAAGAATATGACCATTGCGGAAGATGCTCGCACCATGCTATGTGACCAAGGTCTTCCAAAGTTTCTATGAAGTTGTGAACACTGCTGTGTATGTTCAAAATAGATGCCCGCATTCCACTCTGGAATCCAAAACTCCCGAAGAAGTCTTCTTTGGTAAGAAATCGAATGTTTCTCATTTTATAGTTTTTGTTTGTCATTTTTACTTTCATGTCCAGAAAGAAAAGAGAAGCAAGAAGGATTCTTCTGGAAAGAAGGGAATGTTTGTCTATCCTATTAAAAATTGCATTGCAAATAGTCTATGATAACCTTCAATTCAAATATTTTAATATAAATGAAATGAATTATTCAATAAACAATCTCACTCTTCAAATTCAAATCATGTAACTAAATCGTGCTACATTTGAATTGATCTCTCTACCTGCGCAATCAAATCCGCACTGAGACTTATAAAGAAATGATCATACTTGAAAAATAAGAGAAACTATAATTAAAAAGAGATCTAATTACTAGGTGAAGTCATGCGTAAACAAATCAAATGCGCATTTAAATTATGCAAACATTCAAAGAAATTAGGTAATGCAAACCTTGTTTTAATATTTTAAATGGGCAATGTTAACCTATTCAAATTCAAAGCATTACAACATGTTCTAATTCTTGAATCAAACTTAGAAATCATAATCATTATGTTCCTCTCTCGTGGGCGCTCCCATTACATTCGATTTTAACAAGAGGGAGTATAACTTTATATTACAAATCAAGCACATATTATGTTATGAGTTCGAGTTTTACAAGGATTCTTTAGTCCATTTATTTGCACAATCCAACTATGAACAAAATCTCTTTGAAATTGAACTGTACCTACCATAAATTCACACAGAACCATAAATAGGAAACTTATACTATAAAAATCACGCACACATCTATTTAACCTATGTTGATTGATGATATTAGCTCCAGAGGTGGTGGGCCCTCCCACGCTTGGAGTAAGCTGAATTACTACGGTGGATGAAATATTTTAAAACGTCAAATACTAGAATTCGAAATGAATCATGGCACAACACTACTGCTCACAACTCAAAGGCAACCATATGTATTTAAAACACCCTTTGGAAATCGATTTATACAAATCACAGGCCAACGATTCTGGTTTTTACACATCAATCCCTCTATCTCTATTACGCTCCTACAAATTAGATCCCGATTCTACATCTGAGAAATTCAACTTACATACGAGACATTCGCCCTTACATCACGAGAAATTCCACCCCTCTACATCGAGAAATTAATTGTGTTAGACATAGTTAAAGGCGAGAGGGGGGTGTGAATCAGTTTAACACATTCATGGACTTTTAAAACTTATTTACACCTTCATTTCATATTCAACTTAATATGTGAGTAGTCTTAGAATGTGAGTAGCAAGTATTAAGATAATGTGACAGCAGAATTAATATGAGAGCAACAAGTATTAAGCATATTGGATAAACCATATCAACACATAAAAATCACACACAGATATAGTAGATATAACTGGAAACCCATAAAGGGAGAAAACCACATCTTATTATTGTTGTGATGCAAAGGAAAGCTCCAACTCCCTCTCACCACTGATTTTCTGTAGGCACAAACCTATAGGAGGCTCCAACCTCAATTCTGCAAGCTACAACTTGCAAGGAAGCTCCAACTCCCGTCAATTTTCTGCGGGCACCAACCTACAGGAAGGCTCGACCTCCCGATCGGACGCAACGGTATCTTATCAAGCTACAACTTGATGTGGAAGCACCAACTCCCATCTATTTTCTACGGGCACCAAACCTAAGAGCAACCTCGAGCTAAAATACAAGCGACATCTATCAAGCTACAACTTGATAGGGAAGCTCCAACTTCCTTACTCTTTCAAAAGGAAAACACTTGCTAATTTACCTTGGATATCAGCTCTGTTCTGTATCATCTTCACTGCTGTGCATCAGTCTTCATATCTACCTTATATCATATCTGCATCTTCTTGGATTCTATATCAGCTCCATCTTCTTCTTTGCTCTGCTCCTTCTTCTTCTCCTCTTCACTAATTTATTTCTGTATTCTCTAACTTCTCTGCATCTCGGTCCGCTCCTCCTTCTTCTTATCTTTTCTGCCTCAATTCTGCATTCTTCAACCTCACACTCTCTAACCTCTTACATCTTTCTTATTTTCTTAAACTTTTCTTTAATTCTGCTGCACACTCTCTCCTTTTCTCATTATATTTTCATCAAATCCTCTCCCCTTGGATATTACCCTGTTTTATACAAAAACAGCTTCATGGCTATTTGTGTTCCACTGGGAATTCGAAATGGATGGCCATATCTCTTTGCCTTCTGCCTTCTCATCTCTTTTCAGCTCACTCAGAAAATGTAACTGTAAGTGCTTATTTTAATATTACAGTGGGATATTTGCTTTCTTCCGGAGACTTTCCAATGCATCACAAACAATAAAAACAATTAAAACATTTACATTCGAATTACAATGTGTACTCCAGCTCAACTCCTTTAGTCTTTTGAATCGCTACGCATTTGTCTTTTCTTTGGCTATCTTTGTCTTTTCTGTGACTGTGTTTTATCTCCTTTCGGCTTTGTTTGATTTTCTGTCCTCTGTGGGGGTGTAACTGCTGCATACGTGTAACTGCGCCTTTTAAATAAATAAAATGCAATTTCAGACATTTAAATCAGGGCAATTCCAACCCTTTTCATGCCACGAATGTCTTGTTGATGTGGCGAGTTCCGCAAGCCGGAACATACATACATCGCAATTGTTTTATATAAAGAATCGCCCTCCACCTTGAGCCGAGGCCTGTGGGTCTACAGACCACGCGGCATATCACAACAACATTATATATATATATATATATATATATATATATATATATATATATATATATATATATATATATATATATATATATATATATATATATATATATATATATATATATATATATATATATATATATATATATCTGTGTGTGTGTGTGTGTGTGTGTGACAACGCGTTTTAATATATATATATATGTGTGTGTGTGTGTGTGTGTGTGTGTGACAACGCGTTTTAATATATATATATATATATATAACCCAACCTTGTCTCTTGGCTTAATTATAAGATGATTTAATCATATACTCTGCCCTTTTTATACACCTTAACATACTCTCGGCGCATATAATAAAGCCTGTTTTAAAACATATAAAACTCCTTTCGGGCCCACCTGTCACGTTTTCAAATGTGATTGATCGCAATCGCAAATTTCTATTTGCAATAATTGTTGTGCAGTTTCAACCAACTGCGATATTGCGATAGTTGCGATATTGCGATTTCGCAATGTTGCGATGGTGCGATGGTGCAATGTTGCGATGTTGCGATATTGCGATCGTTGTGATATTGTGGGTTCTGCCTTATAAAACTTTGTATTATGCGCTCCATATCACTTCATAAATATGCTTTGGACCTTTGATTCTTTGAAATTCGGGCTCCGTAACATGAAACTTATATATAAAATGCCTTGAACTATATCCAAACCATTATAGTATGTCGACTGACATTAATAACCAATTCTTTACATATATTTCCGCCGGACCTTATATTAATGTTAATAAACCAAATTCATAACATAGATCTCCATCCCGGGCCCACAATAGCATCGCGAATGCATACACTGTACCTGACTTATCATCCACGCACCTTTGTTAATCCTCGTGCAAGTCCTACGAGCGCCCACCGTTGGATAGCCTTTCTCCAGATCAACGAACCCTATATATTTCGCTGGGTGTCTTCCGTCGATCCTTAATGCGCAAAGGCGCACGTTAACCCGTCGCTTTACAATACCACCGGGACACGCGACGACTTCCTTACGGAATCGCTCCGATTCCACAAATACCGCCTGCTCTGGAAGAGTGGTGCGAAATGGTAGGGCGGTTTTTGACAATCCATGTTCACTATTCATCGGTCATGGTTCCATTCTCCCTCACGGTTCCGCTCTTCTCCCTTACGCTCTGGTTTCGCCCGTTGGGTTCAACGTTTACTCAAATTTGATATAATTCTTCGTGCGTCTTATCTCCTCGTTCTGTAGTGCTCGTCTGATGAACACCACTTCCGCTACACGTGGGTTAAATCCATGCCTCTGTTGTGGCTTATACTCGTGGCTCTATCACCCTCTTGTCGACGGTATCAACATTATTTACATCAATTCCGCTTATTGCGTGCACAACACCATTCATCACATCACAGGTTCTTAATTGTCACGGCTTCGATTATTCTCCCATTAAATACAGAGCCTCGTGCATACTTTTCGCTGGAGTTAAGCGATTCCCGGAATAATATAACAGCTCTCTGCCTTTGTCTCTGCCTCTGCTGCTTCTGTCACTCTACCTCTGTCTCTACCTTCCGATAACGGTTCTTTGTCGTGCTTCTGTGACTGTTACATTTTGGCATTCTTCTTGCTACCTCCATTGCCTTCGCTGTGCTATCTCTCTGTTTCTATCTCTTCTTCTTGTCTAATGCTGCTCCTTGCTTCTTCAAATGGTCCTGTCTCTGCTTCTCTTTGCTGCCCTGCTTCTTCTTTTTGCTGCTTCTGTTACTTGACCTCTGCCTCTGCCTTTGCTGTACCTCTGTTCTTTGCCTATCTCTGCATCTGCTGCCTTCTTTGCACTAAATTTCTTAAGTTCAACTCTTTTGTACATTACGTTGCCTCTGCTTCTATTCACTATCTCTGCTTTGTTTGCTGCCTCAGTTCCTTATCTGTCTTGCTTCTTTTGCTGCCTTGCTACCTCTTCTTATGCTTTCTCTGCTCCTTGGTTGATGTTTCAAGTGCTCCTCCTTTGTCATCTCCTTTGCCTTATTGTTGGTTCAGGTGCTGCTCCTTTGTGCTCCTTTGCCTTATTGTTGGTTCAGGTGTTGCTCCTTTGTGCTCCTTTGCCATCAATGACAACATTTCCAACAAATTGATTAATTAGTGTGCATCC